>JAKSZT010054470.1:9707370-9965737 GCA_026826555.1 Tolypeutes matacus
ATGTGGCTCAAGCAGTTCAGCACCGACCTCCCACATGGGAGGTCCTGAGTTCAGTTCCTGGTGCCTCCTAAAGAAGAAACGAGCAGACGAGCAAAAACAATGAGCAAACAGACAAGGGAACCATCGGCCGGGGGGTGGGTAACATGGGACTATATAAGCATAGTGAAACCACATGTGAAATATGAATATAGGTAATAATGCATATATGACTGTTTTTCTTTGCAACTGAACAAATGTATGTTAATGTTACAAGTTAATATCAGGCAAAAATATATATATATGCTAAGTGAGAGACCAAACACAAAGTACTATATTGTATGATTCCATTTACATAAAATGTAAATATAAATCAATTTATAAAGATGGAATTAGATTAATGGTTATGTAGGGCTGGGGAAGGAGAGAGGGATTGAGGAGTGACTACTAAGGGGTATGAAGTTTTTTCTTTTTGGAGTAATAAAATTGTTCTAAAATTTTTTGTAGAAGGAACTGAGGTGGCATAGGTGGTAAAATTTTTTGTAGTGTTGAATGCATGACATTGTGATTACACTAAACACAACTGATTGTACACTGAATGAAATGTATGGTATGTGACTATATCTCAATAAAACTGCTTTAAAAAGTGATCTGATCAGGTGATCTAATCAAGGTATCTTAACAGAATCGGATGCAATCAAAGGGTCTCACATCCACAGGAATTAATTAGTTCAAAAACATCAACTTTTTGGGGGATTCACCAAATTCAAACTGTCAGGTGAATTTGTTCTATAAGGTTATATATATATAGGAACACACTTTAAGAGAAGCAGTGATGCGAAACACAGCCAGGCTGACGTGACCCCATTCCACCTAACTCTCCTTTCACCCTCAAAGCTCCTGCCATGTTTCACCATGGGCCACGAACCAAACCAGAAACTAGACGGCACAGGAGCCTGTTGATATAATCCATACATGTCAGCTTCAGAGAACAAAGAACAAGGTAAGAATGGAACCAGGGATAAAGGTGGAATACATCTGGCACCATCCAACTGTCTTCAGCATCCTCTTCGGTCCTTCCTTCTACTGGAAAGATCAAGTTCCCAACACAAGGGGACACAAAGCCCCATCAACTACCATTTCAAGTGATTATCAATTTTCTCATACTCCCACCTGAAATCTCTAACTTTAGCCAACATTGGTGATAACCATATAACTTATTTCAAAGAAAAGGAAAGTAGACAAGAAACATAAAGCACTCTTGGAACAGTCCTGACTTCTGTGAGGACTATGTTGGTAATTGGAGATGCCTTTTTCCACTGCCCTTTCCATGTTCCCCTTAACCTCTCCCAGCATCTTGGCTGAACCATGGTTCTTTACCAGAAGAGGTATCCAAAATCTTCATTCCTACAGTGTCTGAATCCTTGGAAGTCTTTTATTTATGGTTTGTTGCAATTTTTCATTCACCAGGACAACTGCTCAAGGGAACAGAAGAGACACATTGATAAATCCCTTGGTTTCCAAACATAATCCTCCTTGCCACCACTGTGCAGAAATAACATTTCACCTGGATAATCAAGATCAATCACCTAAGCTAGTACAGTATGTCTCTTCTTTGCCTATCGGTTCAGTGGCAAGAGAAGTCCATGACAGGCAATGGGCAATCCCACTGCCAATTTATTGGAACCATTCCTCCCTTCAACACAAGGCACCCCAAAACGTACATGCTTTTCAAATAATTAATTCCAATGGGATAAAAAGGTATCTTTAAAATGAAGAGATCTGGCAATTACCACTTTCACTAACCTAGCATCACCAATGGTAAGGCAATCTGGCCTGATAGACTTCTTTCCTGTGAGACATGGTTAAGTACAGAACCTCTCTTATGTAGTATTCTTGCAAAAGACATTTAACCTGAAAGAAACAGATAAACCTAGAATGTGGGCTATACAGCAAGACAATTGATTTTCACACATAAAATCATACTTCTAGCTTCTTGAGGTTATCGGTCTATGGAATCCCTAGCTCTAGAAGTTTGCATTTAGAGCTACTTAGGTCCTATCTGTAAGGTAGGACTGTTCCAGCTTAGACTCTGGAATAATTCAGATTCTCTGCAAATGGTGGATAAGGAACCTACAGTCTTTAACGCTCTCTTCCTTCCTAATTTCCCCCCTCCCAGGAGTCAGGCCTGCACCATGGTCTGATGACTGTCCCATCCTCAGCAGATCATCAGCCTAACACCGGATCTGGCTCTAACTACTGAAGGGATCTGATCCTTGTACTCAGTATTTCAAAGAAATTAATTCCTCAGTTATACTTCTCTACCTGAGTCCTTGCCTTCTAATTTAGCAGGTTGGAAGCTTGATTGCTACTTTCTCCCCATGCTTCACTGTCTCCACCCGTCAATTCCAGTACTGCCAGAAACCGGATTCTCCTCTGTTTCCCCCATTCCATCTAGCTTCGTGAATGATTTGCTCCTCTGCACGTCACTGTTCTGTGACTAGGTATCCAATAGCTATTCCCAGACCTCCCTGGCATGATCTCCCAAGAGCTTTTCCAATGGCCTAGAATTTGGACTTCCACTAGTCACCTGCCTTTCTTTGCTAGCAGCAGTGTGGTGGAGCTAGAATTTCAACCCAGATTCCATCACCTCCAAAGATCCTGCTTCTATCTCTACTGACATTTTAAAAGCTTCCTGAAATGAGAGGTTTAGCAAAGGGGGAAAATCCTTCCAGAACACTGGCTTCCTAAACATTAACCTTATAGGAGTAGGGGCAATTCTCTTAGTCAAGTTGATGTCAGCATTTGCATACGCCCGTTAGTTGAGGGGAGGTATTCTCCCCAGGCAGACAGATCATGGAGGCAAAGGTGACCTGCCATAGAGTGACCTTCTCATTTGTCAGTAAAGGCAAATTTGAAGGGTTTTTGGTCCATGAATCAGTCTATAAAAAGAATCCAGTGAGCTTTAGAGCAGGGGTTCTTAGCCTTTTTTGTTCCACGAACCCCTTTGCCAGTCAGGTGAAAACCACGGGCTCCTTACTAAGTCCACACTATACTGTGTATTATTTAACAAATCTATCACACCTGCACCAACACGTCCCCACAAGAATAATGTTTTCTGAATTTCAATTCAAGCTGACGGACCCCTTGTTAAGAACCCCTGCTCTAGAGTAGCAGCCACAAGATCTTGGGACTCAAGCAGGTATCCAATTTGCAAAATCTGAGTATCTTTTGAAGCAGAAGTAAAATAAAGCACCCGCTGCATTTCAAAATCACTAAAGGAAAACAGAAGGAAAGCAGAGAATATTTTGCTGCAGAGCTAGAGGCTAACATTTTCAGCAAAACAGGGGTCCCTTCTCTCAATGTTCATTTCGGATGCTCTGATTACAAATCCTCATTCAAAACTGAGAGGCACTGAGATCAGAGGCCAGACAGATGATTGAGACTTAAGCCCAAACTTGCCTTACTGATCATTCCACTTAGTCAGGAAATATCAGAGGGTGGCTAAGCCTAAATTAGGCAAATTATGCCTCCCAGGAGAATGCGCCTCTCAGCTCTCCTACTCGAGAAAGCCTAAGTGACCTCCAGCCCTAGCTGCTGAGCTCTAATCCATCAGTGTTATCACCACTTCAGGCTTCCCACAGTCTGCTCCCAGCCAATGACTAAGCACAGCTGGGATACCAAAGAGGTCCATTCTTGGCAAACAGGATGGAGAACTTTGGCTCAGGAACTCCCTTTTGAAATTGTTGAAACTTTCTTAGAACAGCACTATAGTCTGCAGCCTGCCTCCCTCCCCAGCTCCCATCCTTTACGGGGCTCAGTCCCACACTGTGGTCTGATACCTATACCATTCCCCTCCAGCTCCCTCCCCATTATATCTCACAGGCATTTTCCCCAATAAATCTTTTATACATCTAATCCCTTCTTAGCATCTGCTTCTCAAAACCTAGACTATATCATTATTTAGCTATTTTGTTTTCCATGTGTAATTTCATACCATATAGAAATGGAAGACTTCATAACGAAAAAACATATATATGAATTATTAATCAGTCTACTCTATTGACCTATGTAGTAAAATATTACAGTTCTAAATAATTTAAAAGCTATAGAGTAAGGCCCTATAGATTAGAAGAGCTATTAGAAGAGCCAAAAGGAAACGGGTGGGGCAATCCAGTCCTTATTAGAGGTGCAGCGGAGTGAATTTCTAGAGCAGGGAGTGTAACCTGGAGCTCACAGCACTGCCTCAAGGCTTGGCCAGGACAGGTTTGGACTCTGAGGCACAGGCTGGTCCTCCATTTTCTGTCCACTCATCCACACAACGCAAGTTCACCGAGCACCCACGCCACAATCCCCTGAAGACAGCGGAGGTAAGACAAGAGCCTTGCCCTCAGGAAGCTCACGTCCTCGACAGGCTTGGAAACGGATTAATGATAAATAAGCCCTCAAATCGAGATGTGAATCGATTTGGGAAACCAGATAAGGACACAATGGATTCTGCTTGGCAGGTAGAGAGACTTAAATCGGGAAGGTCAAGGATGGAGGAGTTGGTCCGACAGTGTAGACAGGGGGGGATTCCATTTGGAGAGAGCAACACCGAGACACACCCTAAACCTTTTAGGGGGTCTTGAAAGCCCCAGCTGGCTTCAGCCTCCCTCCCAGCATCACCTTGCCCCAGCCACTCGGCCTCCTCTCCCTCCTCCGGGTGACCCAACCCCACGCCAGGTGGATCTCCTGGCTTCTGTTCACCATCTCTTCCTGTGGGCCAGACCCCGGGGGGATAGAGGAGCCAGATGCCTGCTTACATTGTCCTGGGGGACACAGGAGGTAAATAAGTGAAAACTAGTTCCAGATAGAGAAGATGAAAGTAACTGCTCAGAGTGGGTGCTCTCAGTCTTTCCAGCCTTAGATTTCAGCTATCCCCTTAGGAATCAAACCACTTCTCGACTGCAAACTCCTGAAGGGAAGGTACTGTGGCCAGTAGCCAGGCAGTGGGAGGGCCAGAAGAGTGTGTGCTTGGAGCCAAGGGCAGGACATAACCCTGACATCATCATCAGGAGTGAAGTCTGGGGAGGAGGGTAGTGGAGTCGTCAGCTGCTTCTCTGTGTGGATGACTCCTTAGAAAAGGGATGCAACGGAGAAGGTGAGACCCACAGGGCCCAAAGAGGCCTTCCCGAGCCACTGCTCTGCCTTTTCCCTTTGGCTAGGAACACAGTTGTCAGTTAAAGCATCTACTTTCCCAAGCCCTACATTTTCAGACTGTGTTCAGCAATCCACTTTCTTAAAATTTCTTTGTAAAAAGTACATCGGGGCCAAAAAAAAAAAAAAAGTACATGGGGAAGTGGATGTGGCTCAAGCGACTGGGCTCCCACCTACCACATGGGAGGTCCGTGGTTCGGTTCCCGGTGCCTCCTAAAGAAGACAGCGAGCTGGTGTGACAGGCAGGCTTTGTTCTGAGAGATACAACAAAGCAAAGAGCGAAGGTTTCCAGTACCTCCTAAAGACGACGAGCAAGACAGCAAGCTGATGTCACGCTCACGCAACAAGATGACATAACAAGAGACACAAGAAGAAAAAAAACACAAGAGACACAACAAAGCAGGAAATGGAGGTGGCTTAAGCGATTAGGCACCTCCCTCCCACATTAGAAAAACAATGAGGGGTTGGGGAGAGATAAATAATGAAATAAATCTTTGGGAAAAAAACCCTCATATCTAATAAATGTTTTTTTTGTTGTTTTTTTTTTTAAGTAAGTACATGGGGAGTGGGTATAGCTCAGTGATTGAGCACCTGCCTCCCATGTACAAGGTTCTGGGTCCAATTCCCGGTACCTTCTAAAAATAAATAAATTTTTTAAAATTTAAAAAAAAAAAAAAACAGAAGACGACAAAAAATAAACAAACAAACATGGAAGAAAAAAAAGGGAGGGAATTTTCTCAATTGAAAAAGACAATAGCGACACAGTACCTAATGAAGTACATGAAGCTTGATCAGACACTGGGTCTGGGAAGGAAATGAACATTTTGGGGGGAAAAACTGCAAATTTCAACATGGACTGAATATTAAATTATTGGATTAGTTTTTCTAAGTTGTGATAATATTGAGGTTTGGTAAGAGAATATCTTTTTTTTTTTTTTTTAAAGATTTTATTTATTTATTCATTTATCCCCCCCCTTGCTGCTTGCGCTCGCTGGGTCAGCTAACCACGCCGTGCGGGCGGGCTTGCCTTCACCAGGAGGCCCAGGGAACCGAACCCGGGGCCTCCCATATGGTAAACGGGAGCCCTACTGATTGAGCCACAGCCGCTTCCCAGAGAATATCTTTATTCTTAGCAAATGCATATTGAAGTCCAAAGGCTGTCTCACACACACACAAAAAAAAGATACTAGCATAATTGTTTAAATTGTGAACTGAACTGGTTGCTTTTTTCATGGAGCACTAATTTTATTTGAAAGAATGACTGATAAATTCTGGCTATTCAGAATTGTGGATCTGGCATACATTTTCTCAAAAATGAACAAAATGCGTCCATCACTTCATGGAAAACAATTGACAGCATTTGCTGTCAATGATGAAATTGAAGCTTTCAAGTGAAAATTTACATATTACCACTTTTGGGGAAACTATCAAGTTTTATGGTTTATCAAAGAATACCCACAATTATCTGGAAAAGGTATTAAGATATTCCTGTTTTCCAGCTACAATCTCTAAGGCTGTATTTTCTTCTCATACCACAACCCTAACAATCTATCATAAAAGATAATCTATAGAAGCATATATAAGAATCCTGCTACAAATTAAGCCAGACATTAAAGAGATTGGCAAAAATGTAAAACAATGCCATTTTTTTTCCCCCAGAAAATATGGTTATTTTCCAATAAGCAAGTATTGATGTTAACATGTCTATTTGCTAGGAAATGTATACTCAAGTATTTAGGAATGAAGTATTGATATCTGCAATTTACTTTCAAAAGAGTTCATCCAAAAAAAAGTATACATATGCACACACATATATGTGTGTACAGTGTGTATCTGCAATTTAATTTCAGCTTTGGAAAAAAAAGGAAGAGACATATGTTAGAAAATCATAAGTGAAGGACATAAGAGTGTTCCTGGTATTATTTCAAAAGGATCTGGGAAGGCCCAATAAATTCCTTCCTTCATTCACTGGCTCCCACCTGGAACAGGCCTTGTAACTCAGAGAGAAATGCTGGGTTTAAAGGGAGCCTGACATGCTGCCATGCTTTGAGATATAAGTGTAGGCCATTGTCCTTTCTGCTGCTGCTGGGAATGTGGTGAAACAATCTTAAGAAACTCTGAAAACAATTCAGTGTCAGATGCTAATCCTAGTTAATGACGTCCAGTTGTGAAAATCAGGGTGAATGTTACTTTGATAAGAGTCCATTGCTAAATCAACAAACCAAGAGGGAAATGTGCTGTTGCCCAATGTCTATACCAAGCACAATCCACAACCCCAGAGAGAGAGAGGAACAATAAGTACAGGCTTAGCTTGTGGAGTCAGCCAGATGCACAGCTCAAATCTTGCCTCTGCCACTTATTATGTCACTCTCAATTCTCCTCTGCAAACCTCGATTATCTTCCCTGAAAATGTAGTAAGAACACTTTCCCTTACCCTTAGAAATGATGGTGAAAATTAAAAGCGAGAATAAACAAAATGTCCAATATTAGCTATTTCCCACACTTCACCTTGGCACTCAACAAATGGGGACAGTTATTAATCCACAGCTACCACGTGTCAGGTTCTCTACTGGGTAGTTTACATTAAGGAATGTTTTACATAACAGTACTTCTGCCTTTCCTAAGTTATAAATATTCAAACCTAAAAGAGGGACTCTGACCCAAATTCTTACTAATAAAGGGGAAGAGTTGTGAAAGTTCTCGTGTTTTTTCCCCTGGAGATTACTAGAGTTCCTAAGATGGCAAAACGTAGTCAATGCATTTGTTGATTTCATCCATCTTCTTCTTGGAGGCAGTTTTCTAATGGAAGTGCCTTGCTGACAATGTTTTAAATACCTTTTCATTACAAGTAATAGATCCTTTCCTACTAAAAATTTTAAGAACCACTGCTCTAGGACTCAAAAGTGTTGAAAATGTTTTCAAATGTCTCAAAGAGCTTTCTCTGCTTACTGGTTAATGACTCTACAGTGAGCAAAAAGCATTTCCTCACACTCAGGGAAAAAACTGGGTAAAAAAAAAAGAGCTATCGGGAAGCGGCTGTGGCTCAATCAGTGGGGCTCCCGTTTACCATATGGGAGGCCCCGGGTTCGGTTCCTGGGGCCTCCTGGTGGGGGCGGGCCCGCCCGCACGGCGTGGTTGGCTGGCCCAGCGAGCGCAAGCAGCGAGGGGGGGAGAAATGAATAAATAAATAAAATCTTTAAAAAAAAAAAAAAAAAAAAGAGCTATGGGTGACTGTTTGGATACCAAAACACCTTTGTTTCTGAATAAAGAATCCTGAGGAAAACCACAGGGTTTCTGAAATTATTTTTCAATTAAGCATATGAAAGATTAGTTGCTCAAACCTGAACGCCAGGTTCAGTGTCCCCACCTTCAGAATTCTGCTATATACTATCTCATTACTCTTCCTTTTTTATCACTCAGGTGTGAATAAATGAAAATGTTTTTATTTCTTTTCACTTTTCAGAGCAAAGAGTGAGTTGGAGATAACAGAGTTCAAGCTTCAAAAACAATAAACCAGAGAGGCTCATGCCAAAGCATGGCTGTTGTCAGCTGCCCAAACGCAGGATTTTGCATAAGCTCATGATCTAAATTTCAGAAACTCAGCTGTGGCGGTGAAGAGTGATGCGAGAACCAAATGATCAGATTCATAATGGTAAAATACAGTAGGTATTAACATTTTTCTTTAAAAATTATTACAAGTACTCAAGTTCAGGTGGCAACTTAGAAAGCAGTCAACAGGAAAAAAGTGAAAAGTTGGATTCAAATTGTAGCTGACACCAATAAGTAAACTTAAATATGTATTTAATGCAACTATTTACCCTCACTTAGATTTGCACACTGCATTTCATGGATCACACCAGTGGCACTGCCCTTGATGCCACACTACAGTCACCATCCCATTTCTCCTTAACCTTCACAACCAAGCTGCTCAAATGAATTGTCTACTCCTCACTTCCACTTTCCAGTCTCTGCCCACCCTGCCCTTGTGGAGCATCAACAGTGACATGTATTACTGATTCTTAAGAAATGTGAAGGATATGAAAATTAAGGAAAAACTGAGGAACTGTGCCATACCAAAGGAGACTGAAGAGACATATCAAATGAGACACGACCCTATATTGAAACCTTCTGCTATAGAAATATTGGAACAATTTTCAATATTTGAATGGACTCACCAAGTGAAGGGGTACACAGGAGTTCATTCTTCCAACAATGACAGATTTGGAAAGTAAAGCCGAAGTAGGAGTTTAGAAGACTCCAGCTTATTTAGCAGATAAGGGCAAAACTGGAATTTCCTATCACTCTCCAAGAAACACGAGCCACTACGTAAATAATTTTAATTTCTGGGCTTGGATGGTAGGAGAAACATTTTGTAAAGTTCAGTGCTGTACAAACATACAGTTTTTTTATTACCAAGGGAGGCTATAGTATCCAACTGCTAAAATTCAAGATAAGAGTTTTCTTTTCTGGCAGACTTAGAGAGAGGAAGTGGGCTGAAACAGCAGAAGGATAAACTATTTAAACTCTCTTATGAGTGATAAGAGCATTTCACTTCAGCCAGGATCAGTAGGTCACTGTTAAATTCCAGGATCTGGGAAGGTCTGAACTCATAATGAACTTAGAGAGGGAGAAAGGTCCTGTGCAGCATGATATTTTACTCAGATGGGACAAAAGTTTTGGATGAAGTTATATTGTAAATAATTCCCTAATTCCATATATTTTTAAAAATGCTTCATGCTTTTCAAGTCTCTATTCCATCCCACTTTTCTTCTTCTGAGTGGATTTTTGAATTAAAACATTAATTAATGTTTTATTAAAAGCAAATTTCCAGATGATTAAATGAAACAAACTTAAGAGTCATGATTAGTTTCCCATGGACCTTTCTAGCCCTTTTCCTAAACAGAAATTAATACAATGAGAGGCCTCAATCATAAGTTCTAATTAAGAAGGGTACAGTAGAGACTATACAAATGAAAGTATAAGTTTAAAATACTCAGAGGAGAAAAAAAAAACAAACTCAAAACCAAAAAAAAAATGAAAATTAGAGTTCATTACAATTAAATACACCAAGGTATTATCAGACTTGGAAGGCATTCATAGGGCAAACGGAAAAAGGCGGCTGGGTGCACCTTAGTATTTGGTACGCTTTTCCATTTGGATCAGAAAGATGGAAAAAATGCTCACACCACACAGTCCCAGAGGTCCCAGAAGGTTTAACAACCTAAGGCAAGACACCACATTCCAAAGCAATCACACAGAAAGGCATTCAAAATTTGTTATTAAAACCCACTCAACCGGTAACTTATCCATTTACCTTCAGGTTTGTCAAACTGGGATGACACAGAGGGCACATTTCTTACTTTTATTTCAACATTTAAAATATTCACAGATGGGAGTATTATATTCTTGGACATCTCCATGGAAGATGTACCAAAGCATACAGGCATTCCACAATTACAGATTACAGAATTACATTTTGTGACTATGTAAATATATCCCTAGAGTTTATCTGGAAATATACCACTAAAAAAAAAAGGGGGGGGGTGTTTTTCTTGAGCTTTTCACTGCATTAATTTCCACAGAAAGTGAGCTGCAAAGAATTTCAGAAGAAATACCTAAATATTATCCAGCACATATTTAAAATTTCAAACTTTTATAGTACTCAGTTCTAACACCATACCTCTGTCAGGAACACTTAAATAATGCTCAATTCTTCCTCTTTTCCCCTCAATAGCCAAGCCAGGGTATACTTTCAGTTTTTTGCTAATTCTTTTCATCTAAACACATTATGAGGAATAGGCTGATCATCACAGCATCTTGCCTAGCTAATGAGGTAGGAGGTATTCTTCAGAAGTTCTTAGTCATTTATGAAGCACAGCAAAAGAGAATAATCAAATTATAAAGATCTTTTCTTTGCTAGTGGTTGTTCTTTAAAGAAAATACAAGAGCACTGGAAATTGGTCAAATGTTGCTTATACTTTAAAAGACAAAGAAGAAAAACCCTTTAGAAATCCCTGCTGCTGAGTATATTTAAGGACAAAACCTGAGTAGTGGCATTAATTAAATTCATTTTGGCATTACAAGGTAGATACCTATATCTCAAAATGATGAGCTAGCTTTCTGGGAGAAATCTTACCAAGAAGATAAAGTTTAAAAAGAAAACAAAAGTACCTCATCCTTTCTTTTCAGTACAAGTTTGTATGTTTGTTCTATTAACCCAGTTCTCATATCCTTTCCTACACACAAAAAAGATAAACAATTTCTATATATTGCATATCCAGGAATGTAACGAATTTAGCGGTCAACTTACTAAATCTACCAGAGACACTCCAGAAATGAAGATTCCACTACTATAACACTAAACAGAAAATGCCTAGGCAATAGATTTCAGCATCATCTCTGAATTAGCAGATTGTTTTAAAATGCATACACGCCTGATTTTCTATAAACCTAGGATATTTACCCATTATTTCCTCTTTACCTACACCAAAATCAAAGCTGTGTTCTAACATTTGCCAAAAATAGGGAATGCTTTACAAATGTACCCAATTAAATTAATAGGACAAAAAGGTAATCAAATAGGATTTTGTCTAAAATACTTATTTTTCGACACTTTGGTACCTATTATTTGAAGAAGACTGAAATACCAGAAAGAGGATTTATTTCCCTAATTAGGCACCTAACCTATTAGGGTCACTGCTAAAAATACTAAAAAAGTCATCTAAAAAATATAAAACATATTTAAATGAAAAAACTTGATAACTGTTATGTGTCCTGGCAGACAGTTTTGAAAGAGAGTCCCTGACAATCCTATGACAAAATGTTTTAGACCTAGGAATCATATTTGGTAGCAGAGTAGTCCAACTCTCTCATATGACAGCTTTAATGGGAGTAAGCATTTGAGCCTTGCTACCAACAGTAATTCATCAACAAGAATGTTTTACGTCTTTAAAATTTTTTCTACTGTTCTATCTAGAATTGTGTCCTATCAATATGATCAAAATTTGAAAATATTTATGAAGTATCACTTTGTGTATATCATTTAGTTTGAATTCTCTTCATTGCAACCTGCTTTGCTATAGTTCCCTTTACAAACATTCTTTTCCCAAGGCACACCACACTCTATTTATTGCTGCAAAGCCCCTGAAATTGTGCAACAATCTGTATCTGCATCACCCTTAAGAAAAAAATTACCTAAGAGTGTATGCTAAAATTTAGTAACAAGTCTAGAATGCCATTGTCCAGTAAATTAACTGCAAAAAAAAAAGTTTACTGAAGGAAAGGCCAAAAAAACAAAAGTATACGCTCTTTCCTTTAAAAACTGGCATTACCTAGTATGACAGTAAAGCTCAATGATATCCCTAGCTATATATAATCCATATTCAATGTTATAAAATAAAATGTTAGGCCAGTTAGCTTTCACAATTTTTATTAAGTTCTAGTCTAATTTAACAATATCTGACTTTATAGACATCATCCCATGGTGAATATATTTAATAAGTGAAAGCAAATCAGACATCTAAGCCATTATTTTCTGTAGACTAAACAATAAGGTAACAACTACACAGAAGACTATATACTTGCTTGGAGTTTTCACACAAGCCATGTTATTTATCAAACTATATCTCCTAATATTTAATACAGTAAAATTAGTGACTGTAGTTCCCATATAATATTCTAATTCCAACTAAGGTAACATTCTGACAGTTTTGTTGACGTTTCTAAATTAGTATAACATTCAAGGAAAAGAGTGAAAGCTGAATGTGAGACATTATTAAAGTTAACTGAAGTAAGGGAAAAAGTGAAAGTGAAATATAACTGGGGTAGAAAATTCAAACAAGTCTAGACATTTGGTTGGAAGAGAACAGAGCAACTATGGATTTCACAAATCAAAAGTTTATAAATTCAATGCTATGCAAATCCTTCTTAACGTAAAAGCCAAAGTTGAAACTAAAAGGTCTACAAGCTGTTAGTTTTGGCCTTAAACAGTATCAACTTCTGATCAAAAAAGGCCACAACTATTCGGATTGTATTACTTGATTTTATTTTACACTAGGTGGTGGGCACAAAGCAATCTCCTTAATAAAGTTGACAATAAGCTTCACTCAGAACATTTTTAATAATGCACATTAAAAAAAAAAGTGTTCACCTTACAAATTGTTCTGCAATCCAAATATACAATAGCTTGGAAAACAATGTTTAGAAAACAAAAGCCAATGTATAAAGACAGATTAAAACAACTAGAACAGTGCAGGTTTTATATGGCTCTGATTTTACAGTTTTCTTACTGCATCATCAATGTCAGAAATCTGTTCCTTCAGCTGGCTCCACTGCTCGGGATTTAAAGAAATACCTAAAATAAAGTTTTAAAAATTAAAAGTTGAAAATCTACTTAAGCTTTCTTTAGGACTTTCACGCTTTCAATAAAAACATTGCTTTACCAAATTTGCTATTCTGAATATTGTACAATAACCAAGAGTCAAAAATCTCTTACATTTGTTCCAGGTTCATCAAAATTTCTTGAGCAGATCCGAAGAAGTAGGTACCAGTATCATACCCCGTTTTACTTCCAACACTTTATCCTGCATTTACTTCGTATACCCAACAAGAATGGTGATTTTAAGATGTATCTCATAAATACCTGCAAACTAGCAGGCTAAGTGACCTAGCCCAGATTTGCCATGACACCCCATTTCTACATCTAGCTCATTCCAACACTTTCCAAATTTTCCATAGGAATTCATGGTGAATAATGGATGGTGTTCTGAGTTCTTCCAGAAGCAGGTTTCCTTTCACTTTGGAAAGATCTCTGGGACGTGACCCAGAAAGAATTTCTTAAAGAGTGTGTATATGCTGGTTAAGAATGAACTGTCTATGGGAAAACGGATGTGGCTCAAGAGGTTCAGCATCCGTCTACCACATGGAGGGACCGGGGTTCAATACCCAGGACCTCCCGGAAAAAATAAAATAAAAAAATAAAAAAATAAAAATAAAAATAAAAAAAAAGAATGAACTGTCTGGATTCATGCTATCCGGGTTCAAAATCCCATCCATCACTAGCTATACAACCTTTAAAGAATTGTATTACCTTCTAAACCCCAGTTTCCTCACCAGTAAAATAGTATTATTTAAATGAGGCAATCTGAATAAAGAATTTAGGTTAAATTAGGTAATCTGAATAAAGAAATTTGTATAGCACCTGACATAAGTAAACAATAAATGTTTGATAATGAAATCAGTCTTGCCTAATTAAGATATAAAAGTATGAACAAAAATTTTATCTTTTCTAAACTCTGTACTTTAAACCTTCATCATTTAAATACTTGACTCCTATAAATAAACAAGAATTAGAAGAATTAATTTTTCAGAAAAATGCAGGAAGGCCATGAAATTGAAGAGAAAATACACTGGAATAACACCTAGGAAGGGCTTTAATCAAATTATTTTAAGTCAATGTTTGCAGGAACAAGAACCTGGCACTGACCACTCAAACAATTTGAGTGACCATTAAAAACACAAAGAAAATAACCCAGGACTGGCCTGAGCAAGAAGTGTAAAAGGGTATGAAAATATAGAAGTTAAATTTTAGTAAACTCAAAAATTGCGTGAAGTAAACAAGTGATACCTTTCAAACTGACAGGCCAGCAGTGTAGAATAAAATAAGTACTTTTTCATTACCTAAGAATCAACTTAAAGCAGCTACCAGCTAACTATCCAGATATATTGTTTTATGTCGGTTCACAAATATCCTCTAGTCATTCGGTGAATGAATAAAAGTATACTCCTATAATCCTGACAGGCTTGGAACTAGATGAAACACAAACAGAAGGAGACAAACCCACTTGAAAGGTAACACCCTAAAAGAATTAGCCTTTAGGAGATGAATCAAAAGGAAACACTGAGGGAACAGATGTGGCTCAAGCAGTTGAGCTCCCACCTCCCACATGGGAAGTTCCGGGTTCGGTTCCCAGTGCTTCCTGAAAAAAACAAAAACAAACAAGCAAAACAAATGAAAAAACCAAATCAGGGAAGCCAATGTGGCTCAGTAGTTTAGCACCAGCTACCCACATACAATTTCTGGCCCCCCATACCTCAAAAAAATAAAATTAAATTAAAAAAAGAGGAATTCCATATCTGCTTTTACAACTTCCGTGGTAGTGTCTAATCTACTACAGAATTGCTGCAAATTTTTTTAAAAAAATAAAAATTCATTTACATTCAATTAGCAGCCAATTAATATACCAGAACAAAAAATTCTAACAGTTGTATTTAAGACATCTCATTTAAAAAATCTTAAGTATGTCCAAAATAAATACAGAAGACAATCAACTGAATGATGGTTTTCATTACTCTATACACCCTCAAAATTATCTCAAGCAAGATAGGTTAATGAGAAGACAATCAACTGAATGAGGGTTTTCACTGCTCTATACACTGCCAAAATTATTTCAAGCAAGATAGGTTAATTAGAAAGTTTCTAATTTAATTTAGTCCCAGTATAAGAACAAACTTCAGTAAATTAACTCTCACCTTTCCTTCCTGGTTTCATTTCACCTTCTGGATCCATCCAATATTCTCTAATATCAATCAGGACTTTTCCTTTAAAGTCCCTAACACTGACGTACCTCATTTTTCCAATCTGCAAAAGAAACAAGAACATAACAAAAGAGTGTTCAACAGTGGTGTCCATATTTACATTAACAACTCTCTGCCCATTCATTCTACTTCTATTCACAAAAATGATTACTATTCTCAAAGTCAAAATTTCAAACAAAGGATAAAGTTTTATAGTCACCGTTAAAAAAAAAAAAAAACTCTTCCTAAAAAGGTAAAACTAAACAAAGCAACCTCACGTGTCCAATTTTCATTTTAACATTAAAATACATCACTTGCAAGTAAAATCTTGCAGTACAAACTACAACCCAATAGCAATCCATAGATTCACCCAGCTACAGTTTTAACAATCATTCTGAATATTAAGAATCCAGGGTTTCCACTCAAAAGTAACATGAGAAAGCTTTTCCTTTTATTTATTTATTTTATTTATTTTTCTTTTTTTAAATATTTTATTTATTTATTCATTTATCCCCCCCTTGCTGCTCGTGCTCGCTGGGTCAGCCAACCACGCCGTGCGAGCGGGCTTGCCCTCACCAGGAGGCCCCGGGAACCAAACCCGGGGCCTCCCATATGGTAAACAGGAGCCCTACTGATTGAGCCACAGCCGCTTCCCTAGCTTTTCCTTTTAGAGATGCATTCCAAATAACAACTTTAACACACTTCACATATAATCTCAATTTGAGAACATAAAACTATCCACAGAAAACTGATTTTCAAAAAACCTTATACTGTTGCTTAACACAAAAACTCTACCTAAATTCCAGGGGCCATTTACTAGCATGTGAGCTTACCATAAAAAATCAAAATGAAACAATATTCAGTACTGTAGCTGCCTAAAATATTTATAAATTTAGTATCATTTTTTTTAAACCTTAATATTATAACCCACCATTAACAGTTTCACTAATAATTACTTAGGTCACATTTATTCAATTCATCCATTAAAAAATTTACAAATTTACAAAGAACCCAGTGTAATAGGAAGTAGGGGATATACAGATGACTAAAACATAGCTCTTCCTTCCTAGGTGCAGTCTAAGAAGGAAAAGCATAAAAAGCAAGTAGTCACAGCAAAACAGCAGAACTATGATCAGAGGAGGATACAAATCCAAGAGAAAGGAGTGATTCACTCTACTTTGAGTCAAGAAAAACTTCCAGGGACAGAGGAACATGCTTTGATTATACACGACACAAAAGGAACAAAATAGCTACTACAAAGGCCCTGAGTCCTCACAGGCCCTGGCCTGGATTTAACAGCCTCAAATTTAGCAGGCGTAATAAGAATGGGGAAGAAGGCCCAGATTTGAGAGTTGAGGTGAAACTGACTGAATCTGGCGACAAATCAGATATGACAAAGGGAGATAAAGAAAAGGAAAAGTTGAAGATAACTGAGGTTTCCAGCTTGAGTAGATGCTGAGCCAATTAATCCAACAAGGCAGAAGAAATGGAGCTCCTGAACTTGGACATGTTAAGCTTGGGGGGACTATGAATAGAAAAGTTTAATGGTGGCTCAAAATAGAAACCAAGAACATGAAAGTAGAAAGCAAAAGAATGTCTAGAACCAGGAAAAGCACATAGTGAATATTCAAATGAGACTAGCCAAAAGAGGTTAAGACAAGAAAACAGAATGAAAAGAAATTGTAAAAGAGACCCAGAATCACCTAGAAAGGAAGCGAAAGAGATATAATACAAAAGAGTAATTAAAAAATAAGTTATAAAAACTGACAATAAAGGTTACCAGTAACTTTAGGATGCAATGGGAATTTAATCAGTAGAAACAACATTTCTCTCCTTTCAAAGTCTAGCAATAAAGAGAAGGAGGAAACAATGAGAAATTTATATAAAAGTGACAAATTTCTCCTCTCAAACATAGCTGACCATGCACATATCCCAAACTTTGTAGATTTACAAGTTGAAGCCCCTACATCAATTGGCATGTTTCAGAGGAAGCACCAGCATCAGCTGTGTGAGGTAAAGAGAAGGAAAAACCTGGGGACAAGAGAGTAAAGCTGCCCTAGCAAAATCTGAGTTTATTATAATCTAAAAATTAATGTACATTTTGTATACTATTCTGTAATATACGTCATTTTAACACAAAAAATTTTAATGTGACTCTCCAAAGATTGATCCTGCAGAAAAATGCATCATGTATATCCCATGACTTTTCATTCTCCACCCTCAAAGCTGCAAAATCACAACAGTATACAAACACATTCCAGAGTTTAAGCAGTAGTGGCCTTAAAGAGAAAGGAGAGCATCAAAAGGATACTTTGCACCTAAGATCAGGAACAAAGCAAGGGTGTCTGCTCTATTTCTTTTCAATACTGTACTGGAAGCCCTACCCATAAAGCAAGAAAGAGAATTGGAAAGGACAATGTAGAACTCTGACAGCAACATTGACAACATACATAGTTCTTAGAAATCTCTTAAAACATATATAAGATGTATTATAAATATATTAAATAAATATTATAATATACAAAACATATCTTTATTATATCATGTAACATTACATATACTTTTTTCTAGCCATAAACAAACAATTGGAAAATTAAGTTACAAAAATACATTTACAACAGAACTTTTAAAAAATACTTAGGAATAAAATCAATAAAAATGTGTAACATCTCTACACCAAAAACCACAAAACACTGACAGAAATTTGAAATGATCTAAACAAAGGGAGAAATACCATGTTCATGGACTGGAAAGACTCAATATTATATTATATAATAAAAAATATTACCTATTCTCTCCAAATTAATTTATATTTAACACAATCCCAATCCAACCAAAATCCTAGGAGGCTATTTGGTAGAAATCAGCAAGTTAATTCTATAACCATGTGTAGTAGTTAGGCAAAGGGGTGTTGATGCAAAATACCAGAAATCTGTTGGTCTTTATAAAAGGGTATTTATTTGGGGTAGGAGCTTACAGCTACCAGGCCAAAAAGCTGAAGTTACTTCCTTCACCAAAGTCTATGACTACATGTTGGAGCAAGATGGCTGCCGACTTCTGCTAGCGTTCAGGCTTCCTGGGTTCCTCTCTTTCCGGGGCTTGCCTCTCTCCAGTCTCAGGCTTGCTTCACTCCACATGGCCAGCTGTAGACTATCAGGCAAACGGCTCATCTCTTTTCCCAGGGCCTTCTCTCCTTCCTCACAACCAAGCTCCTCTGTGTGCTTACTTCCCTGGGATCCAGCATTAAAACTCTGCATCAGAACTCCAACTCAAAACTCCAACTCTGTCATTTGCCATGTCTTTTATCTTTGAGACCCCACCCACCAAGGGGCAGGGCTCAACGCCCTACTGACAAAGCCCTAATCATAACTTAATCATGCCCAGATGAACAGACCAGTTTACAAGCATAATCCAACATCTATTTTTGGAATTCATAACTATATCAAACTGCCAAACTGCTATACTATATATGGAAATGCAAAATACCTAGAATAACAAAAACAATTTTGAAAGTGGAAGAATTAAGTTAATGGTCTTACACTCCTGATTTCAACTCACTATGAAAGTATAGTAATTAAGACAATGTGGTATTGGAGTAAAGACAAGACATACAGATCAATGGAATAGAATGGAGCCCAGGAGGGGACAGACATACACACAGACATTTTTTTTATTCATGATTTTAATATAAAAATCCAAAGATTCTAATCCAATGGAAATAGAATAATTCAATGGAAATAGAAGTCTTTTCAACAAATGGTGTTCAATCCCTGGGACCTCCTGGTAAAATAAAAATAGAAGGCGTACAGGTGAGCCACCGGCCCACATGCACATGCCTAGCAAGCCAGGCCCCACGGAGCCACGCAGCAAGATGATGACGCAGCAAGGGAGAGACACAGGGGAGAGCCAAGACAAGATGCACCGGAAACCAGGAACTGAGGTGGCTCAGGTGACAGAGTTCCTCTCTCCCACATGGGAGGTCCCTAGGATTGAATCCCAGTGATGACAGGAGGAGAAGGATGAGAAGAGAGGGCAGGAAACAAGACACAGAGGATCACCCAGCATATGCACACAGAAAGCAGGGGGTGCAGTGGGGGAAAAATTAAGTAAATAAATCTTTAAAAAAAAAAATTTAAACTTTTTTTAAAAAAAGACACTTAAGAAAATAACAAAGACAAGACACAGATCTGGAAAAAATATTCACTATACTTATATCTGACAAAAAACTTGTATCCAGAATATACAAAGAACTCTTACAACACTATGTCAAATGACCCAATTCTTTTAAAATACTACTCAGCCATAAAAAGCATCAAACTACTGATACATACAAGGATTAATCTCAAAACTTTATGCTGAGCAAAAGAAGCTAGACACAAAAAAGTGAAGACTATGATACCATTTATATGAAGTTCTAGAATAAGCAAAATAAATCTACAGTGATAGAAATCAGACCAGTGGTTACCCGGTAGGGGGATGACAGTAAAAAGAAGCCAAGAGGGAACTTTCTGGGGTGATGGAAATGCTCTGGCTACAAAGGTATATACATTTATTACAACTCATCAAATTATGCTTTAAATGTGTGCATTGTACATAAATTACATCTCAATAAAATTTAACAGAAAGAAAAAAAGTAACCTACCCAACAGTCACCTCTCCCTTAATGAAATGAATAAAGCTGACAAATTGTTAGCCACCCCCCCCCCCCCCCCCCAAGAAAAAGAAGGAAGATGTAGGCTAAAGATATCATCATTAAAAGTAGAAACAGGGTCGGATGTGGCTCAACTGGTTGGGCGTCCGTCTCCCATATGGAGGGACCCGGGTTTGATCCCCGGGACCTCCCGGTAAAAAAAAAAAACAAAAACAAAAATGAGTTGAAAGGAAAGAAGGGGAATTGAAGCTGGTTGTGGCTGAATGTGTGTAGGAGTTCTTAAAGGCCAAATAAAACTGTTTAAAAAAAAAAAAAAAAAAAAAGTAGAAACAGAGAAAAGATCACTACAATCACATTTCACAGGAATACAGAATTGCATCATAGAATGTATACATTTTCACACGTATATACTCTGTTAGCAGGAAAAAACAGCATGCACACCATATAGCACAGTGGTTCTTTTATTCTCTATCCCTTCTAAGGATCTGATGAAGATTATAAATAATCCTTTCAAATACCAAAAAAAATCAAACTAAAAAAGAAAAAAAAAATTTCACATACTCAAAGTCCATTATTCATAGCTTAAGAATACTTGGCTTAGTAATGACATAATTTAAAACTATTTTATCAGGTTCAACCTTAAAGCATCAAATCAAATAAGGCAATTATTTCTGACCCTTTGGTGCCTAACTGAAGACAGACACGGATCAAAGTCTCCTGCCTCAGCTACTCTGACCTCTTCAGACACAGGTATAAGTAATTACAAGGTAATTCTCTTGTCTGTCTGTAATAGCACAGAAATTTTATGTAGGTTTTAACACTAAAGCTTTTAACATTTAAAGCTGAAGGAAACCAGAAGGCAAGCATCTATTAATATTTTTTCTGTCAGGATTCTGCAGAAACCATTTCAGAGTTTAAAAGACTAGTGCAGTGACTTTCCTAGGGTTCAATTTTCTTCAAATATTACATTCAGAGAGCTGCTGAGGTTTGATGTACATCTCCTTACCAGCATTTAAGATTATTTTCTCTAGTTCTATTCTCAAGACATGGCTATTTAGTTTAACAATAACAACAAATCCTGTCTTACTGCTAGCCACTACCAAGCAATTATAATTTGGATTTTAGATCTATTTGTTTTTTTTTAGCAAAGCGTACCTAATAAACTGGGTCTTGAAAGAGTCTAACATATGTTGATCAAGCAATGTCTTAAAAAACTTCCACTCAGAGCTGTCTTTAAAGCACTAGCTTGGGGAAGCGGCTGTGGCTCAATCAGTAGGGCTCCCGTTTACCATATGGGAGGCCCCGGGTTTGGTTCCCGGGGCCTCCTGGTGAAGGCAGGCCCGCCCGCACAGCGTGGTTAGCTGACCCAGAGAGCACAAGCAGCAAGGGGGGGATAAATGAATAAATAAATAAAATCTTTAAAAAAAAAAAAATAATAAAGCACTAGCTTGGGGTAAATGACAAGTAATAGCTTTATTTAAAAAAAAAAGAAAAAAAAAGCTTATAAAACAACATGGGGGCTCGACACACACAGGGACCCCATCTTTCATTCATCATTCAAAAAAAAAATCAAACCTTTATTACTAATAAAATAAAGGCTTCATTTACTATTACATAACCAATGTACTCTTCTAATGTGCTCTCAAGCCAATTAAAATTCAGTGTAACCATTGCAAGGAAAATGCTAAAATGGCAACAAAACTAAATCTTAAATTATCTCTTAGAATGCACTTTGAAAATAATGTCTATGTTCTTCTGAAGGGCAGAATTTCCAAAGGATGAAGTGTCTGGTAACTTAGGATGCTTGGGAACCTTTCCAAATAATAAGACCTGAACCATCTTTTTTGGTGAGGAAACAACTCCCTAAGTGTGTTTAGATTTGGTTTTTCTAAAATGCTTCAATCGAATAAAATCTCTAAATGTATGTAACGGTTTATCTTTAAAATTAGGGGGTAAAATAGACAAAATAAAATCCATTAAAAGGCTGTATATGCTTTATTATTAAAGAGGTGAAGGTAGGCATACAGTGAACAGACTTAAAGAAAAAGCCCAAGACAGTGTCTAGCAAATACTTTAAAAGTTTTTACCTTTATTATAAACATTAAGTTAAAATATTCCAAAGCAGACCCTCATTCTACACAGCAGGAAATCTATCAAAGAGGATCCTCTCTTGCAGATAGTGCATTCCCTTCTGCCCCTTAAAATGGCTTCCCACTGCACACAGAATAAAGCCCAACCTCCTTCATCGCGGCTTTCCAACAGGAAGGCCCTTCCCCCTCTTCACCAACTGGATCTCTTATCTATACTCTCAACTAGACTTCCCAGGTTCCATCTGCAACAGCTTTATAATTTCTGCACAAACCAAGTTCCTTCCTCTTGGTGTTTATACAATCCCCTCTACTTTGAAAGTGCTTCCCTCTCCCCTAGACTTTTCATAGCTGGCTCCTTCTCATCCTTTATGTCTTAAAATTTAAATGCCACTTTCTTAGATTCAGAGTACCTAATCTTTCTTTTTTTTTTTTTAAGGAGGTACCGGGGATTAAATCCAGGACCTCATACATGGGAAGCAGGAGCTCAACCACTGAGTTACACCCGTTCTCCAGTACCCAATCTTAAAACCAAGCCCCCTTATTCTTTCATAATAATCTGCCCTTTTCCTTTTCAGCACTTACATTACTTTAACTATATACTAGTTTATCCAGACAGTTTTTATCCCCATAAATTCCATGAAGCCACAGACCTAACATCTACTTGGTTCATCACCACATCATCAGTAACCTAGGCCATCATTCAAGTCCTGAATGAAATAAGACATTCAACTTATTATCCACTCAAAGAAATGACGGCCCTCCCACAATTTTCCTTACATACAAGCAGTCACTTATGTTCTCTATCAAATTAATCTATTCTATTCCTAGTTACTCTAAGCTACACAGAAGTCAAAGAACTTAAAACCAATAGCTAAATAACTCATTTGCACTTTGTCTATTTTCTTTATCCAAACATATAATTAAGCAAAATTGAGTAAGAATACCAGACATCTATTTTCCCATTCTCACCTAAATGCTGGCTCTCTGCTTTTCAAAGCCATCAATAAGTTAAAAAGGTATTATAGCCTCACTTTCTAGCCAAATAAATATTTGCAGTCTCATTATTTTCAAACTTTTGGCTTCATTATTTATGCCTCCCTCTTGAAACATTTATGCTTTTCTTGTTCCCATTACTGTAGTCTTCTAGTTTTCCTTCACCTTCTCTTAACCTGCTACAATCTTTTTCCTTCCATCCTATAGTTGATTATCACCCAAGATGAATTTGCAAGGCTTCAGTCAACCATGGATGACGATACCACGTGAACCTAGCCCTCCAGGTGCCACGGGATAAACCTACGTATTTTATCCCATTTACAATTAGGTCCAGAAAGCCATTCTTAATCCTATGCTATTAGAACAAATTCCTTTCTTCATTGCTATCAATGAAACCTTAATTCCTACAGTCTCTCAAATTGAAAACCAGTCTTCCTTGATTGCTTAATTCCTCCAATCCATTCTTCCTCACCAGTATCTTATAATAATCACTACTTTTTCAAAGAGAAAAAAAAAAAAGCCCAAACATCTAAATCCTTACAACCTCACATACAGACTAAGGCCAGTAACGGATGCAGAGTTCATCTGCATCCATTTCCCTCCCCACCCCCATGCCTCTCCTCACCAAAAAAACCCTCGTATACAAAGATGTCAATATCAAATCTATCTAAAATTTAAGAAAAGAAACCCAAGGAAAGAAGCTGTGCTAGTCTACTCCAGGAATTCAATTAATTCCTCTAATGAACTTCCCTCACTTTACCGAGTCAACCCATTCCCCATTATATAGAAACTTAAGGCCTACTAAGTGAATCCACTTGTCCTATCTGTTCTTACCAGGGCAAAACTAAGTAGGTCAGATTGCTGTTTCCCATCCAATAAAAACCTATCCATACTTCACAACCCAATACTAGACCTACTTCCTCCAAGCTGCTAAATCTGCAGTTCTTGATCACTTTTTTTGGGTTTCATTTTTGGGTAACATTTAATTTGCATTGCTTTAAATACAGCAAAACTACAGGCTTCTAGACTTAAACAATAGTCCAGCATCACACAAATTGCTTTCATTTCTAACTTATTCTTGTATTTCAATGAAACAATGCATGCTTAGTCAAGACGACTATAATATACATAAAAGATTATGCAATCTCAGATTAAGATAAATTTAACATTCCTTCTTCTAATCTTTAGATCAAATCGATACTAATAATTCCTCTATATATAAGTGAAATAACCAACTTTACCTGAAACATGTTATCATCTCTGCTGCTGCTGCTTTGCTTGGAAGATGACAGGGCTCTTGAGGTTTCACCAGTCTTTTGCTTCTTTACAGGTTTTTCTGGAGTAACTTGCTTTTTCCTCTTTAGCTTGAAAGAAAAAAACAAGAATATGGTTAAAACACATCTCCAGGTTCAAAAGATTCCATTTCTTTTTAAGAATTAAAGGAGCAAAAACCTACATTCATTTATTCATTAGGTTAAAAATCATAAAAATATATATAGCTAAGTTTTACTTGACAAAAGAACTATGACTCTAACATTTTAATCTAAAAGTGTTTTCATGGGAAGCGGCTGTGGCTCAATCAGTAGGGCTCCCGTTTACCATATGGGAGGCCCCGGGTTCGGTTCCCAGGGCCTCCTGGTGAAGGCAAGCCCGCCCGCACGGCGTGGTTAGCTGACCCAGCGAGCACAAGCAGCAAGGGGGGGATAAATGAATAAATAAATAAAATCTTTAAAAAATAAATAAATAAATAAATAAAAGTGTTTTCAAACTGTGTTCTCAGGACCCCAAAATATACTTCAGGCATTAGAGTGGTATCAATCAAGAGAAAGAGCCATTTTATGGACTGGGTCCCACATAAGATTTCTTTGGGAGAAGAAAAAGACAGAAGGACCTGAGGCTTTTGAATAAACTTCTGGAAACCACAGGTCTACTTAAGCTAGTAAATTAATTTTCCCAAAAAGACATACTAATTAGGAAGAAGACAACCAATTTATTCTATTTCTAGGAAACGTTTATTTATACCCTGCATTTTTCTAAAAGGTTTTAAATTAGCTTAGGGAACTTATGATTGAACAAAGCTGAAGAGAACCATTTTGTGCTGGGCACCATAAATCAACAATTCAAATGCTTTCTCATCACAATTAATTACTGAGGGCAAACAGCAATGTGTTAGACTGGTATCTTAAAAGCATCATTATTGTAAGCTTTAGAAATAGCCTCATTCTCAAAATAAGCTAAGAGCATATAAAAACCACTAGAGTTCCCAACCCAATCAGTAGAGGGCAGTCAGGTTCCTTCTCAGTGGAAAATTAACTCATTATTTTACCTAATTAGATGAGGCCAGGTTAAACTATCTATACATAAACTGAAAAATGTGGATGTATTTAACATAAGTGCTTACAGAATTAACAGTACTATTTGGGACCAACCAGCAAAAACCAACTCCACTAAAAAAGCAGAAAGGTTATTATTTAAATGAGGAGCTAGGTGTTCCCTGTGGGGTAGCACATGCCTGGCACAAAAAAGCTCATTAAAAAATTTATTAAATGAACATTATTTAAATGCTATACCAAGCACAAATTTAAAAATTAAAAGAGATTTCTACAAGTATAGCTATGTTTATTCTCTTAAGCCTTATTTCAGCTTTCCAGGTGTTATTATATTTTGCATTTTTCTATAAACATCCAATTTCTCCAAGATTTCTTCCATAAGCTTGCTGGTTCTTTTTTCAGCTAACACTGAAAAGCTCAGAGACAGAACTGTAAGCTTCTAGGAGATAAAGGGCAGTTCTGAGTGAAAGGTAGCAACTGTAGTTTGAGATACTCACAGAAGTGGCTAAAGCTGAATGTAACATCATTACAGCACAGTTGTTATCTAATAATGCAGAAAAGCCTAATCTGTCAAAATGGGTCTAGTCATTTCAACTTAGCTTTACTGCATGTTGATTTAACTACAAGGAGACCAGAGTAAATACCACTCCAACTGTGCAAGCTACAAAATATACCAAAGCTAAGAATCAATAATCCTTGTAGGCAGGATAACAATGCCTGCAGAGATGACTGTTAAAATATTGACATTCAAATTTAGGTACTTTGGCCCCAACTACTTCAAACAATACCTACCAATTACAGTTATATTTCTAAATGACGATCAGTGGCTTTAGCCTAATTCTAATTCCATTCCCCTAAGGTCTAGGGCAGTAAGTAGTTCTACAACTTCAGTTTTCCTGAGACTGAACAGAGGTCTTATAGAAGAATGCTAAAGTCTGATTTATGGTCCAGGAATGTGCATGTGCAAAAACCATCCTAGGCACTTCTAAACAAGAGGTCCAGAGGCCATCCACACTTTCAAAAATACCCATCCATGTTCTCTATTTAAGACTCTGAGGAGCCTTTACTATCCTTGCAGAACTGGGTGTGGACAATATTGTTCAATTAAAATATCACAAGAATAACTTGGTGCAGTAATAGTCACCTTTTTGTCAACTTCACTATCAGAATCACTGCCAGATGAGCTTGAAGAAACAAGTTCCTTTGATTTAGGCATTCTGAAAGAAAAATACATTATGAAAATAATTTACAAGTTGTTCTTTTACCTACAAAGTGACTGCCCCAACCTAAAAACCAAGGACAAGAAACTCCATAGGTCCATTCTACCGGTTTTATGGTACTGGAGTTTGTTACACTGAGTACGATGCTATAAATTACAGACTTTTAATCTATGCTCTTTCTAAATTGAAAACATGCAAAGTGAAATGTTCTGAATCCAGCAAGAAGAACTAAATGTCACACATACCCCACACTCCTACACCACCATCTTTCTCAAAGTCATAGCAGGGGCTAAGTAAGTTTATGAGTAGGGTAAACCACAAGACAGTTGACAGCAATCACTGCTAAAACCAGGAGAAATGTGGGTAATTCTACACAGTACTGCCTTCCACCTCAGACCTAATGTAGAATTTATTCACTGGCAGGAATTAATCCCAACAATCACATAACCCAGAGAAGTATAGAGTCCAGTGCCTTGCTTTCAAGTGGGCTTGTCTGAGCCCAGGAACGGGAGGGAGCTTTGTGCCTGTTTCCGGAAATAAAACCATCAGTATGCTTAAGTCCCAAATTTCAAGGAATTCCAAGGCATGCTGTGTTGTACCTCTTTTCAAGGCACTTATACCAGGTGGTAAAACGGTAATTATCAAAGTACCTTCGGCTCTCCCCATCTCCATCACAGAATAGACAGGGCCCTATTAATTTTTTGTATGCCCTAAAGGGTCCAATAAAACATATTAACTAGCTCTATAGACCACATTTGCATTAGTACTGGGACTTGGTGTGTTCCACAATAGGAGGTGAAGAGAAAAAAAAAAAACTGGGCCATCTCAATCCCGCCACTAAATTCGAAAACCTTACACCATCCCAACCCAGCTATGCTGATTTTAACCAGTAGTGTCTAAGGAAGCAGTAGCGTTCACAATCACGTTTTATATACGGTTCCTGTTACTGCTCCATCTTACAATCTAATCTCCAAAATCAAAATTCAGTTCAGTTTTTAAATCAATTTAGTTCAGTTTCTCATGCCAGCTAATACAACTGCCAAAAAATTTTTTCAAGGTAATTAAATTGAACACAATCTATTTTTCACTCTGAAACAAACATAACTACGCCGCCGTCTGCAATTTACAGCTGTCTGGGGGCCTAAAATCATTTCCAACAACCATCTCATATTTAACCCAAGTCAGTCTATGAATAAAGTAATGGTAACGAAAGCCTGCCTCTTAACTTTTCACAAAATACATTTTCACTCAACAAGGCTTTACTGTTACACACACATACACACACAAAGAGCTTGTAATTCAAGCAAATGACACTAAAAGAGCTATTTAGGATACATACAAAACCCAACTAAAAAAACGAATCTTCCGTCTTTGATAACGGCGTGGGAGAGGGAAAATTAGAAAAAATTAGGTGAAAATAAGCTAGGACTGAAGGGCACACGAATTCGTTTCAACACGAGGAAGAGGAGCTCCAAGACAAGGGAGAGGGTCGCTAGATGCCAGGAAGCTGCTAGAACCCCGGGGCTGGCAACGGCTTTGGGCAAGGGGAGACAGGTTGGTCGGAGGGGGCGTGGGAGACTGCGAAGTGCGAAGGAGAGGGTGAGGGAAGAGGAGGGACTTGCTCCAAGCGCCATTTTCTCCTCTCCATGCGCTCCCTCCCCCCCGCAAAACAGCCATCCCTCCCCCCACCTCTTTCCACGGCTCCCCCCACCCCGCCCTCCTCGGGCCAGGGTCCGCGCTCCCCCTCCCCTCAAGGCAACCCCTTTCTTGGGGCAGGCGTAGGGACCCAAGCCAGGCCACAGGGAGGAGCGAGCCCCGACTCGGGCGGCCAGCGCCTCATTGTCCTGGGGGCGCCCGGGCCCGGTGACTCCACGCCCCTCCGGGCCGCGCCCCGCCACCCGGGAGCCACCGCGTCCGCAGCCCGGAGTCGGTTCCCGAGGTTGAGCGTCCGCCGCGGAGGGGCCCGCGGCGACTCCACGCGGGGTCGGGGACAGAGGAGAGGTCCCAGAGAGGCGGAGGGGGGAAGGGGGAGGTCAGGCACAGCCGCCATTTCCCGCGGCCAGGCAGGAAGAATGCGGATGGGCCAGGAGAGGGCATCGAGAGGTGGGGGCGGGGGCCAGCAGACTCACGCTCCGCTCCTACAGCCGAACAGCCTCCTGCTCGCTCGCTCGCTCCCGACTGACAGAGAACCGGAAATGACGGCAGCCAAGAGACGCCGGCCCCGCCCCTCTGGGGCAGCGGGCACGTGACGGGGCGGGTCCTCCTCGGCGAAACCGACCCCAAGACCCTTTCCAGGGCTTTAAAGGGACCGCCTGTCGTTCCGAATCGGTAGGACGAAAGTGGGATGCCAAGAAGTTTGGATCTGAGCTGTGAGTGAATGAGGGAGCAAGTAAAACATAAATGACAAGCACCGAACTTTTCACTGTTTAATAACTGCACATACTGAAAAGATAAACACTTTTGACCCATTTTCCCAGAAATGACCTCTCCCTTCACTCCCTCAGTTTTGGCCTCTGGTTGGTAAAATCCAAAGGTAGGAAATTAAAGCTATCGCGTTTGATTCCTGAAAGTGCAGGAAATCTTTGCAGAAATAGTTAGTCACAAATACACTTATCTCTAAGCTGAAGTCCTGGAAAATCCAATATGCAAGCGGGCATATATAACTAATAGATTATTTGAATATATATTTGATGAATGCTTACTGTAGCCAAGAATAAAAATAAAGTTATATTTATTCAACAATTATCAAGCATCCACTGTGTGCCAGACACAATGTATATTACTTAATTTAACAAGCACTCTCCAAAAAAGGAATAACTGATTATTCTCTCCATTTTATACATGAGGCAATTAAGGGTCAACAAGGTTAAATCAGTTACCCAAGGTTATACAGGTTGAGAGTCATGACTGAAACCTCATGTTGTCTGACACACTGATGGAGAATGCACAGGCTCTAGCCCACTCCTACTTTATGCAGTTTCAGTCTATATGACCACTTATAAAAAATGAAAAACTTACTCTACAATTCCTTTATATGAAATCCAAAAACAGGAAGGAAAAAAAAAAAAAGAATCTCTTGGGATAGAGGTCAGGTTAACCTGGAGGCATCACCTGGGAGGCAAGATGAGGGAACCCACTGGGGTGTGGAAAATATTGTAGTCTGGTTGATGGTTACATAAGTGTATACATGGGTAAAATTTCACTTAAGCTTTGTTCACTTTACACTATATATGGTATACTTCAATAAATAAGTTGAAAAATAAAGTAAAAAATAAAAATATTTAAATTAAATTGTAATTAGATGTAACACATTCAATAACCAGCCAGTGTTCCAACTTGGGGCTGGAGTTTGCCCACACTCCTCCACAGACCCTGTAGCCAAACAATCAAAGTTCCCTTGAAAGCCAATACTGCTCAGGGTGTCTGGATGGACTGGGCTTATATCCTGGGTAACTGGGGGGTAGCAGGGCTGCCTGAACCCTAGGAGCCATGGATGTGGTTCTCCTTTGAAATCTGGGTGCTGGCTGGGGAAGAACAGAGTTCCAAGTACTGGCTGGAGTCATTTGACTCACAACTTTCCTTCTCTCTCCTCCAAACAGAAAGAGCTGCAACTTCCTTTATTATGGTGCATGTCTGCCTGAAGGTCCTTTCCCAACTCATTCATTCACTCAGTAATTCATTCATTCAGTAAACATGTATTAAGCACATGCAGGAATATGCCAGCTCTGCTGTGAGTGCTGGGAATTCAGGAATGAACACAGCAGACAGGGTCACTGTGGACTCATGAGGAGACAATGAATGAGAATTAAATAGTCATGGTGGGAAGCGGCTGTGGCTCAATCAGTGGGGCTCCCGTTTACCATGTGGGAGGCCCCGGGTTTGGTTCCCGGAGCCTCCTGGTGAGGGCAGGCCCGCCTGCACGGCGTGGTTGGCTGACCCGGCGAGCACGGGCAGCAAGGGGGGGATAAATGAATGAATAAATGAAATCTTTTTTTAAAAATTAGATTAAATAAATAAATAAATAAAAAGAGAAAGTTCTTATTCTTAAATAGTCATGGTCATTTCAGAGAGGTGTTAGGAAAAAAATGACAAGCAGGACGATGCCATAGAGAGTGTTGGGGTGAAGTTAATTGAGGTAGGGGAGGGATGAAATGGAAAAGTTTGGGCTGAGACTTGAATGAAACAGGACAACCAGGCCAAGATTTGTGTGTTGGGTGCTCCAAGCAGAGTAAGCAGAAAGTGCAAAGGCCCTAAGGTCCAGATAGTTCTGAAAAATATAATGTTCTATTGATCTAGACACCATCAGGGTCCGGGGGCTACACACAGGTGGCTCCACAGTGGCTCCCCCAGGCTCAGTGCCAGGGCAGTCCAAGCCCCAGGAATTCCTGCTCTGCAGAGCTTCAGCTCTTTCTCCTCACCCATCACTATTACTAACCAGCACCAAGGAAACTCACAATTTCATTCTGATTGTCTCTGTGCCCAGAGGAATTGAGCTTCATTATTACCAGGGGATTTGGCTTTCAAGGTATCAACATGCATGAAATAGGGCAAGGCTCTGTAAAACTACTTTTCAAAGAGAATCACAAACACTATTAAATTACACAAAGAGCTGGACCTTTGTGGATTGGAATAGACTGAGAGTGCGTCAAAGAGGAAGAAGGTCTTAAAGCTTGAACTATAAGGATGAGAGAACATCTGGGGAAGGAAAAAAGGAAGACTGAGAAAGGCATGACCACAGAGTGAGTAAGCCACATTGAGATGCTGTGAGTAGTCGATCCCAGCAGAGTTGAGAGTTGACACAGGAATAGCGGAGAGTCATCTGATGGTGGTAGGTGGTAAAGGGCCCTAAATGAGGTCCAAGGAGTTTGGATTTTTCAGTGTGAAAGAAAGGAGAGTGATGTGTTGAAGATTATTGAGCTAGGACAGTGATATGTTTAAGGAAGAGGAGTATGGGGTGATATGAAGGTTAGGTTGAAAAAGGAAGACTTGGAAACTGGCAATGCTGTATAGGAGGTTGCCATAATTGCCAAGGTAAGAAGTGATAAGAAATTGCTAGAACATCACAGCAACTGCTATTTGAACCTGGCCCCAGTTAAGCTCTCTGCGCTCATGTCTGGGCCCAAAAGAGGGAATGCTAGGAAGAGCAAGGACAAAACAGTTCTAAACTCAAACCCATCGAGGCCTAAGCCACTCTGCTTTGAGAGTCCTTTGCCTGAGTTGATCGCTGAGGGGAAAGAGCCAATCTCCCCTCTTTGACCTTGATGATGGCACAGCTGCGAAATTTTGAGAGCTCAAGGCAGCCCTCAAGAGTAAACCCCTCGGCCTTGATGAGCAGCAAGAGAGGGCTCTGTGCAGAGGAGTTAGAGGAGGCCAGAGCCCCGAGCAGAGCTGCACTTGCGGGGTACAGGACCCACACATGTACAGAATCCATGATGAGGGGCGGCAGGTAGAGGAACGGTAAGGGATTTGGCAGAGTAGAACAAGGTGGCTCCCTGCAAAGGCTCAGAATTGCTAGTAGGAGCTGCCATGGAAGGCTAGTGAGAGTGGGGTGGGGTGAAAAAAACAGGGGAGAGAGTGAGTCTACATAAGGTGTCCTTAGACCCGTGGTTCCCACCCACCCAGGCCGGTTAGGAGAAGGGAGGTATATATTTCTCTAGAAAAATTGAAGAGGCTGGGGAGAATGCCAAGGGGCTGAGGACCCACACAGAATGCAGGAGATTGAGCCAAAGTCTGAACACTAAACGTGAGACCACCCTCCCCAGACCCTTTCTGCTTCTAGCACTATTTGGTGTTTTAAAAATTAAATGAAAAAAAACACAAATTCTTTAAAAAAAAAAAAAAAAAACAACTTTATGGTGAGACTCTTAATCATAATGAAATAAAAGTCACTGACATCACATGCTGTCTCAGGCCGCTGCACACCTCCGCTGCTCTCTAACACACACCTACCTAAGGAAATCATGCTTAACATTCAAGGGAAACCAGACACATTTAAATTGATGTTGTGACCTCTGCAGCTCCCTCCCTTCCCCCTTGACGAAAGTTCCCACTCAGACTCTGTGTCACTGAAGGAACTGGGCAATGTGTCTGCTGTAGGTTTGAGTTTCCGGTGTAGGTTTGGGTTTCTGCTCTCCGAGCCTCAGGAGGTGGAGAACCTCCCGGTTTTGGTTGCGAAGGTGTGAATTTTTAGAAGGAGGGAGAAGTGATGCTTTGTATGCAAATTTAGTTGGCTTGATTTTCTCGGGTGTGTTACTCTGAGAAATTGTTAGCAAATGTCAATCAAAAGCGATTTCCAATAAATAAAAAAGGAACTATAATTCAAAAGTGACCAAAAGTCATTTCTTACACTTGGGTAAAAGAGGAAGGAAATTTTTTTTGGCTTAAAACAAAATAGGACTGTATTTGCTTTTAAGAGGGAGGCAAAATTCATATGTCTTTGTGTGGGGTGGGATAGGGGAATATCTCCTTTTATGGGAAAATTCCTAGAGGACGTCTTTGGATAGGAAAGGACCCCCACTCCCTACTTCTTCCAGGAAGCTAAATGAATAGACTGAAATTAAAGAATTCAGAAAGGGAGGAAATTTTGAGAGCAGGGATGAGAAGAGAAAAAGTGAGGGTAACAGCTCAGTAACTATCAAAGACCAGAGCTTGAGGAAGAGACAGCCAGCGAGAGATTCCTGGAAGCTTGGAGTGACTGGGGCCTTTAGATATTTCCCTGCAATGCATTGTGCTGTTAACAGCCTCCATTACTCATTTCTCCCAAAACTTTCAAAAAAAGACTGTTATTCATGTACCAGGGTATTATTTTGAAATGTTAACTATTATGTTTTTTGTTCACAATATTTCCTACTTTCTGATTCTTACTCCTTCCTCCCATTCTCCATTTCTTCAACTACAGCACCCCACAATGAGAAGGATGATATTCCAGAGCAAAGAGGTCAGATTCTTGGCTTTTAAAATCTTCCGACTCCAAACATAAATTAGAGCGTTAGAGTAATAGGTGAGTAGGTGATTAGTCACAAGCAGTTCTTCCTCCCCACCCATCACTCACTCTCCCTACCTCCCCTTCCCCCCCCAAAAAAACACCCAATATTCTAGAGACTGGGGAGAGGGAGAGTAGGAAGAAACACAAGAGATAAGACTTCTCTTGAGTGTCTTTGAGAAAGTCTGCTCCCTGTCCCCAGACTTACCCTGGGGAAAGAAGGAGCAAATCAAATCCCCAGATAATTGGGGGATCTGAGAGCAAAGCAAACCTGTGCCTTGCTTTCCAGGTGGGAAAGCTCCACCAGGTGTGGCTAGAACAGACTAGAGATGTCTGTGGGGTACATTAAGAATGGCAGGCCTAAGGGCTTAAAATAAACACCCATTATATGTCTGAAAAAAAAAGAATGGCAGGCCTAAGGAAGTCTCACCAACTCCCAGGATCCCCCAGGTGGTACAGGCACAGTGGAATTGTTATCAGAGCCAGTGTCTAGATTCTTGGCTTTGTCCGGAGAAAGAATTCAAGGACAAGCTGCAAATTAATCAGGCAAGCAAATAAGTTATTGGCAGGTAAAGCAAGAGAAAGAAAGTACACCTTCAGGGATGAAGGCAGGCATTCTCAAGGGGGAGAAATGTGAAGTTCTGCCCTGAGGTCCCCTGTTTTACCGGGGTACAGGACTCCAGGGTCTGCAATGATTGGCATATTTGAGACTAAGTAAGGAACTCTATTGGGTGGTTTGATTTGCTTAGGGGTCTGGGTTTGCTGTCCAGTGGTAATTAGCTTCTGTGCTGCCCATGGGCTCTGCAGGGCATGTTGGCCAGCAGTGAATGGCCTCTGGTCACTGTCCATGAAGCGTGAAGTAACATGAAAGTTTGTCTGGGGAGGAGGTGGAGCCCCTCCTGCCCCTCCTGATGTCCTTCCTGATGTTGCTGGCTGCCTTCTGATAATGCAGCCCTTGGGGGTGTGTGCTTGTATGTTGCCCCTTCCTAAGTTGTTTGTGTGAGTCAGGAGGCCAATATAAGTTAGCAGCCATTGCCTCAGCCTGTGTAAGTATAAGTGAGCAGGCCATTGCCTCAGTTTCTGTTTGTGTGGCTTATTAGGTTTTCTGTCCCCTTCCTCCTTAGATCCTTATTCTATCCTGCCTCAGAATGTTTTCCTGCCTGGCCAAGAGTGCCTCAGCTATAGCAATGCCAGCCAACAAGTGGGAATTTAGGAGATAGAGGCTTGTAATCAGGGCAAGAAGATTTCATCAGCCATCACCTGCAAAGAGTGGGCAGAACAAAGCCCTTCTCAAATACCAGCATGAAGAAATGCAAAGGACAGAACCAGACAAGATGAACTCTTTTTTTTTTTTTTTTTTTTTTTTTACCGGGAGGTCCCGGGGATCGAACCCAGGTCCCTCCATATGGGAGACGGACGCCCAACCATTTGAGCCACATCCGCCCCCAAGATGAACTCTTAAGCACAGGCCAGCCTGGACAGATGGTGAAAATGTATCAGACCCTACCACCACCAATGATGCTCTGACACTATATAAGCCCACCCCACCCCTGTCCAGAATTTGAAGGGGCAGAAAGAGAGAAAGGGAGAAATCATGAGTTTAACCTGAAATTGGCTAAGATTAAGTTTCCGTCACTCGGTGGGATGGGGATTATTAAATGCAATTACGGAAAAATCAAGAAAATCACATTTCTCTCAAGCCTCTGTTTGGGGTGCAAGAGTCATACCTGCAACCTATAAATCTGCCATATGGTAGAGAAGGAAATAAGAAATGAAGGAAGAGGCTCAGTGGTACATGCCAGGGACATAGTGGGCCTTGAGGGAGGTCAACAGCTTCTGAGTTAGCATCCAGGATAAAACAGAGAAGCAGACCACAGCATGGAGTGACCAGAAGAACATAACTCCATGCAGAAAATTTGGGGAAATCTTAGGGAGGGTGCTATGAAAGAAACGTGGATAAGTTTAGTTTTCACATAAAGGTAATAAAGGGCAGGGGGAATAAGACGTCATTTGGTGAGCTATTCCATCAGTCACCTACGCCCTGAGTTAAACGGATAAAGGAAACCAGCTCAAATCGGTCCTACAGACAGTAAAAAGGGCTCGCAAGAAAGAATTACTACAACTCAAAGATCAGTGCTAAATTCCATTCCCTATTTGGTGAAAGGGCAAGTAACTGGCCAAAAGTGCTGGAATGTGATAAGGGAAACTATTAATCAAAGACAGGGGGATTTGCGTGGGAAAGTTAGACCTCTCAGATAGGCTGTAACCTTTAAAGTATCCAATCAAGGGAGAAACAGGGGAAGGCTTGCGTGCTAGGCTTAGGGGTATAAATTGTGTCACTTTCTTTTGTTCCGGGTGCCAGCCACATGTTCTGGTTGCGCACCCCTTCTTGGAAGATTGAAAATAAAATCTTTTCTTCTCCACAATCTGGTGAGCTTTATTCTTCCAGGACCAGATTTCTTTCTGACAGCTGGAGGTCCTGCAGTACACAACCATTTTATTTGAATTTTAATGGCTTTGGTAGCCCTGGATGAGTAGAGGTCGGAGGGACTCGTAAGATGGGGCCTCCAGGCCACACATGCAAAAGGGGAAATGAGAAGGGAGCCCTGGGCCTCCTGCATTGCAGTGATTCTAAAGAGTTGGGAAGGGGGAAGGTACACTGTAACAGGGAGGCAAACTCCCCCCTCCCCCACCAAGAGGAGAAGCCCGCAGGCAGTCTGTATCTTTGTGGGGTGTGAGTTCTATCCCTCAGATACATTGAAGTGAGAAAAAAATGTGTGTGGGGGGTGTCTTGCCTCACAGTCTTTGAAAAAGATGAGGAAGAGCCATTTTTTTTTTTCTTCCCTATCCAATGGAGAGTTAGGTAGAGACAGAGAAGGATGGAACCAGTAAGCCTGTTCAGGTGTTGAGTAGGTCTGGCTTCAGTGGAACATAACACCCTGATCAGAAAAGCCAGCAGCAATCAAATGAGAGCAAATTCTTTTCTCCACAGCTACATGCAATGCTGGTTCATCTGGAGACCAAAGTGGACAATTTTATATGGGTGGGAGGAAAAGATGCAAGAGCTGTATTTGCATCCCAATGGGCAGATCTATTTCTTCCACCAAAAAGCTGCTATGGATCTTTGTATATTATTAACATTCAGAGTACAACATTAAAAAGTTTAATGATTTGTACTTACAAAAGTTTAATACTCCTTCTCATTCAAGTAATTTAAGACAACATGAATTATATGTAAGGTCATATGCAATGCGTAACAGTAATATATTTAAGGAAGTTAAATAAAAACTGCTGAGCATTTTCCCCTAAGGTGACTTTTATGAACTTGGTAGTAGAGATCTTCTTAGATCCAACTTTCATTTGAAGTACCGTGTCACCTTTTATAGACTAATGCATTTTATAATGGCAAAAAATATATAGCATTTTTAGTAGATGACTAGCATAACTCCTTTTACTATCATCCCTGTCTTATTCATTGTGCTATAAAATTGTGTCATTAGTTTCTAATAAATATACCATAATTTACACCGAAATAAGTTTTTTCCCCTTCAAAAGTCATGTTCTTGGAAGCTATATAATCATCGCAATGACTCTGTCATTGGTCAAGGTTAACTTTTAGAACTCCATCTTCAGGATGGCTGTTAGAGCTGGGGGCATGGCCTTTTCTATGTCCCTAGTGATGGGAAATCTTCAGCTTTTGAAGTCAATTTCTATTTGTAAAGAGCAAAAAAACTTTCTGAGATCCGTGATCAGTAATATGAGTAAATAAGACGTTTATAAAATAATATCCTTCTACAGATCAACCACCAGCCCTGGTGGTCATTTAAAAAATGTTGCATGCAAATATGGGATCATTGTTTGAACAGTATGTAACCTCCCAAGGAAGCTTCTAGGGAAGACAGTTTACTAAATGTTGTATTGCTTAAGTAAACTTTTTTTTTGGGGGGGAGGGGGAGGGGTGTTGCTCACTACTAAACATGCATTCTAGGTTCCTATGCTTGTAATAATCAATGGAGTCAATATGAAAATCCCACCCAGGCAATTTCCTCTTTAGCTGGTGCCTAATGATAGGGCTTACCTGGCTGGTTGACCAGCCCTTCCCTAGCAAGACTGTTGACAAGCATAGCTTGAGCTATGTCAGGCGGTGAGTTTGGTATAGTGCCTGAACAATCAAATACTTTCACAGCCTTCTGCTACAGCAAGAACTGGAATCTGCCAATAGCCATGAAAGCTATTTAGTCATATACAACTGAGTGATTCCTGTGTCAAGAAACCCAAATGCTTCAATCTGGCAACACCTCCAGAATACTGGAGTTCAGAATAGCTATGCAGCATATTCAACTCTGAACCATCTGGGAAAACAGCAGTCCAGATCAGAATTACAATGCTACTTTATCACAGTCTGAACTGTGGCTTTTCACACCACTGTACCTTCAGTAAATGCCTTTGTTGTTCGAAAGCTGTCAACTTATTACTTTTGGTTTCAAATATTTAACTATGATCAATGGACCAAGACAGGTGTATAAATTCTGCTGTCTCTATTTTTTAATAGGTCTGTTTTAGTCATCCCTTTTATGGATAGGCGTGTGGCTTCTGCTGGACTGTCCAGTCCTAGATGGCAATAATTAAATATTTTGTTCTATCACCATAGTGCCTCAGCTGTTGTTGACTTTATACCACCAAATATGACAATGCTGAATTTTGAAACTCATGTAGAAGTACATCTAAGTAAGTCAACCTGGAACCCAGCACCAAAGAAGGAAAGCCTGGACCTACACACAGAGAGACCCAGCAAGGTGAAGGAATCAGCACCATCATCTCTTTTTTCATTCTTTTTTGATGGAAAACATAAATACATAATTTTCCATCACCCTTTTTAAAAGGCTTTTTTTTTTTTTTTTTTTTTTTTTTGAGATACCGGGGCCAGGAATTGAACCTGGGACCTCATATGTGGGAAGCCAGAACTCAACCACTGAGCCACATTGGCTTCCCTGAGTTGTTTTTTCTGTTTGTTTTGCTTGTTGTTGTTTTTTTTTCAGGAAATACCGGGAACTGAACCAGATAGCTCCTATGTGGGAGGCAGGTGCTCAACAGCTTGAGCCACATCCGCTCCCCTAAAAGGCTAACATGGTAAATAATTTCCCTCGATTTTTTTTCATATGCTCTCCAAAAGGACTTATAATTATTAAGCAAATCCCTCAATTACAGTTCTCCTCTAATACTTTCCCCTTAGTTTTCCACTTTCCCTTGTTTTTAACTCTTGCTCAAAATTTGCCTTTAAAGACACTTTTAGAGACACTTTACCACATTAGATTCTGCTACAATATATTCTCAATTTTTTTTTTTTTGATCTGAAGATCTAGAATTTTTTTCTATAAGGTATTTCTTCAATTAATTTGAACCTTTCTTCTCCAGGGTAGTTTTCTAATAAAACATGCCCATTTTAAACACTCTATACCAATTCACAATTTGTGTTAATTCATTAGTATTCTAACCTGAATCTCATCTGTGAGGTCAAATTAGGAACCCTAATTTTAGTGCAAATGTCTTTGTGACAACTTTACACAGAAAGTGGGAATTTCTTCCTTATGACATGATAGCAAAGAGCTGGTTATAAGTCCGAGAGAATACTATATATTCTGTAGGTCATATTCTGTTGTGGACTAAGGGAGAAAGCAGGTAGAACCCATAAGCCTGGTAGAGTCACACTTTGTGAAGAGACACTTAGAGAATGCATGACCAGTCCTTTTTCTGGCCCTCTGGTGTCAAAGCCCACCAGGCATCAACTCCTCTGAGCTGGAGAATCAATCAATCAACAAATTTATTGAAAACGTGCTCTGTGCAAGTCACTGAGCTTGACTCTAGGAACAAAGATGTCTGAGTGGGAAGATGGCATCAACTATAGAGCACCTACTATGTGCCAGACACCTTACACACGTTATCACATTGAATGCTCACATCCACCCTGGGAGATAGAGATTTTATCCCCATCTTACAAAGAGAAAACTGTAGCCAGATTGGCAAAGGTAATTACTCAGGTGAAGTGGATTGAATCGTGTCCCCGCCAAAGGATATAACTAAGTCCATCCCCAGTACCTGTGAATATGACCTTATTTGGAAACAGTTTGATATTATTGATGAATTCTAAAAAGAAATACAGATTATGTTTGTAAACTGGTCTGTTCCTTTGGTGTGATAACACTTTGATTGTATTAGATTCAGCTGAGATGTCTGATTAAATTATGTTAAGATTAGGGCTCTGATCCAACCATGTCATTAGAGTACGACTCAGGGTCGAGTCTCAGTGTCGAGTCCCAGCCCCTTGGGGATAAAACAGACTCTCACACAGAAGTAAATACACACAGATGCAGACACGCAGGAAGAGGAAGTGCTCCATAGATACAGCCCTGGGAAGAGAGAGGAGCCTGATAGTCTACTGCTAAACTTGTGGAGAGACCAGAGCAGCTGAGCCTGGAAAGAAGTGAGCCCTGGGGAGAGTGACGAGCCTTATGCCAGCCTGCAGATGAGATCAGAAGAAGCTGGGACCACGGAGCCTTAAGAGGAAGGAAGAAGGCTGAACCCTCCCAGACATCGCCTATCATCTTGCATCAGCACATGGCAACAGACTTTGGGTGAAAAAGTACCTCTTTTGGTACCTTGAGTTAGACTCTCTAGGGCCTGGTAACTGTAAGCTTCTACCCCAAATAAATACCCTTTATAAACGCCAACAGAGTTCTGGTACTTTGCATCAGCACCCCTTTGGCTGACTAATACAAGGGTCTTTGCAGATGTAATTGAGTTAAGATGAGGTCATCTTGGATTAGTATCTTTATAAGGGAAAGGACAGGGAGGTTTGGATACAGAGACACAGAGGAGACACGGAGAAGAAGGCCCTGTGAGGACAAAGACAGGATTGAGGCAACTACAAGGCAAAGAACACCAAGAATTGCCAGGAACCACCAGAAGCTGAGAAGAGACAAGGAAGGATTCTCCCCTAGGGCCTTTAGAGGGAGGGTGGCCCTGTCAACACCTTCAGTTCAGGCTGATATATAGAAATTTCTCTGGTTTTAAAGCAGTCGGTTTGTGTAATTTGCTGCAGCAGCCCTCGGAAGCTAACACATCAAGGCCACACAGCTGATCGGTAGCAGTGCTGGAATGTGATCCCAGTTGACGGCTTCCTAATACCAAGCATAACCCACAGCCCATGCCATCAATGGGGTGTTTTGCTGCCCCCTGATTCCCAAACCTACTCAAGGTTGTCTCAGACTTCATGAGCCAAGTGGAAATGTTAAAATGGCCAAATTCAAGCTAAGAGTTTTAGGAGCCCAGACTCTGATTTATTCAGTGTCTCGAGATTGCTACATGGGGAACCACACAAAGTGATGGATTAAGAGCCTGGTGCAGTGCTATTGACCCTAATAGGATCAGGGCAAGTCTTTTACCTCTCTGCCTCTCAATAACCTGCTCCATCAGAGGCTGGACTAAATATTCCACGTGATCCAGGTCAACTGTGCAACCATTTGACTGGACCCACCATAGACTGTTTTTATTCTTTACTTTTGTTTACTTGTTTGGCTGGTAAATTTTATTTTATTTATTTATTTTATTATTTAATATTGGATCGGTCACATCCATATTGCAATTTCTTTCTTGTATCTGGCCAATACCCAGGCAACAGAAGTTAAAGAAAGGAAAATATTTCAAAGCAGTACACGGTGTTTCTCCACTCCTCCTGAGATGACAGCAGCTCACGCTTTTCATGAAGAACACAAGCCTGAGCAGTGCTCTCGCAGTCATAGCAAGTGCAAAAGAGAACCTGGCTGTTTGAAGCCAAGAGCAACGAACCGTCGCACAGTACAGTGGTTAACCAGTTGAAACCGTCGGCAATGCAGAGTAACATAAATTCTAAACGGGGTTGTTTTCCAGAATGACCTTTCTTTAAGAATGTAAAATAGGCAAGAATGCATCTGCTGCTACAGCTGTGACTCTGATCTGAAGCAAGCAAACTCCCCTGGTGACACACCCGTCCCACCTGTCCCATCTGACAGATGTGGAAAATAGTCATTCTTAACGAAGAAGAACTGGGGTATTTTCACTTTGACTTGCCCTTTTTTGCATGTGCCCCAAACAGTGCTATTTATGAAATGTCCTGAAATCGGATTATTAATACAATTGAGGAGCTTTCGAGGCACCCCATGAATACTGATTCCGTTTCTTCTCATTCAGCTACATGTGTATGTTTCATGAACTGCAGTGCGTGCCAACGGGGAGAGTAACAAGGTCACTGGATGAGAAAACAATGTGGAAACAAGAGCTCTTTCTTCCAGTCTCCTTGACTGCCTGCCTAGAGGCGGAGAGCCCCACATCCTCACATCACAATAGCTTCCTGTGTCATTTTAAATTCACAGCCAGGATTGCTATTATTGTTACTTTTTTCTTTTTATTATATTGATGTGGGAAAATCTGATATCCTAAGCTTAAATGTGGGATGACTGTGGCCTATGAAAGTTCGTGCTGTGTATATGTTTCCACAATTTAAAAAGAGATTAAAGAGACAGTAACAACTAAAAGCAATACAGGATCTTGGACTGGATCTAAGAATAATGGAGGAGAAAAAACCCAAAAGGACTTTATTGGGACATACAAAAAAATTGGAGTATTGATTGTAAGCTTTATATCAATGCTAAATTTCTTGATCACTGTACTAAACTTGGATACATAAGTGAATATCCTTGTTCTTAGGAAATGTACATGGAAGTATTAAGTGTTCAAAAGCATTATGTACACAACCTATTCTCAAATGTTTAGAAAACATAGATGGATGGATAGAGAGAATGAAACCGCAAATGTGGCAAATCAAAAGTTGGTGATATGAGTAGCTGGTGGAGTGGTATATTGGAGTTCTCTGTATGTTGTATTTTTGCAACTGTCCTGTGTGTTTGGAATTATTTCAAAATAAAAAATGAAGAAAAATTCAAACACCTTAAGAAAATGTCAAAGGAGGACCCATCTGTGGATTCCTCCCTCCACATGGACCTGCAGAGGTCCCAAACCTCAAGCCTCTGTTAGGACCTGGGAGAGGCACCTGGGAGGCCTGGCTGTTCACACCCCTACATGTCCTTGATCCCAGGGACCTCCTATGCACAGCTCCTTTGCTGGTTTGGTGGTAAAGCACAACAAAAGTTGAAAAAGAAATAAGGGTTAAAGGTATCAAAGTCTAAGCAGGAGTGTTTGTTTTTATTACTTCTAAGAGACATCCATAGGTTCTCCTGATGAGGCTGCTCCAGAGGAAAGGGAAGACATCCAAAAATGCAGGAGAAAAAAAAGAAGCCAGGGGTGTTTCATAATGAGGCTTTAAGCTCATATTCCTAACAAGGATTGGAGAAGAGAGGACAGTGCGAAGGATGCTGATTTGCTCTTGGGGAGGGTTTCTCAACCTTGGCACTATTGAACATTTGGGATCAGATAATTCTTAGTTACAAAGGGCTGTCCTGTGCTTTGTAGGATGTTTAGCAGCATCCCTGGTCTCTACCCACTAGATGCCAGTAGCGCACGCACAAGTACTCACAAACACACCCTCAGTTGCGACAACCAAAAATGTCTCCAACTATTTCCAAATGTCACTGCGGGGGGTGGGGGTGGGGGCAGTGGGGCGGGGAACAGGACAGAATCATCCTCCCATGAGAACCGCTGCTTTTTTGGGTTGTCAGTGCTTCAGATGACTTAGGTAACTTTCCCACAGGACCTTGCTGTGATTTTCAAGGAGAAGGTGATAGTATTCTTCAAGATGACATATCAGGGACCATGAATTCATTGTAATGGTTACCCTAGAATGATAGACAAAAATATGTTACAAGTGTATATTTTATATATAACATGGGAACTCTGACTTAGTGCAGGACTCAAGTTCTGCTGTACCCTTCACAGAGCTTCCAAAACACCATACGACCTCTCCCTCCACAAAATCTCCCCTGCAAAGTTCTCTCAGCCTGTGCTTCTTGACTGAAAATGATGCCAACAGCTACAACTAATTATCTTTTTAAATTTACAATTCAGGGGGTTTCAGTTGAGATAATCAGATAGGTGATAATTCTTTAATCACTGAATTTCATATCTATATAGCGAGAGAAAAATAAAGCTTACAGTCTATACTCCAATTTTTTTTGCATGTCCCAATAATGTTTTTTGGGCATTTTCTTCTCCATTATTATTAAATCCAGCCTGAAATCCTGTACTGCCTTTAGTTGTACTGCTTCTTTAATCTCTCCCTTTTTTAATTTTGAAAACACATATATATATATAGGATGAGTCCATCTCAACCACTCCCAAGCATACAAGTCAGTGGAATTAATCACTCACAGGGTTGTGCTACCTTTACCACCATCCATTACCAGAAACATCCCATCACCCCAAACAGAAACCCTGTACAACAAGGCTGGAGAGTGATTGGTTTTGTTTCTTATGCAACTGGCATCCACGATGGTCACAAGGATAATGGGTCCTTGACTACCTCTGTCACCGGAGAAGAAGTGCAAGGGCCTGGAGTGAAACCACCTGGAAGCTCCTCTCCACAGCTCCTATATCTTGTCTCATGGACTTCAAGGTAATGTGTTGCTCTGAACAAGGCCCAGGTGTGCTGTTCCCCTTCTCCCCCCCCCCCACCTCCACTGTTTCTGCCTGCAGCTGCTGCTCTGCAGCTCTCTTCGCAGTGGCATCAATATTTCATTGCTTCAAACCAGGCTTCTGAGCTTCCTTAAAGCACCTCCCTTGTTGCCTCCTCTACAGCTGGCTCGGTGATAAGCTCTGGTACAGAACAGAGATTGAGCATTAATTCCCAAAACATGTCATCCTTTCCTTGACTGGAGGTGTGAAGGAGGCTGCTATTTTGCAGATAACCCCCAAAGAGTAAAAAAAGCAACCAGCCATAGAAGGATGAGTTGACAGAAAGACATAACGAGCAAAGAGACTACCATAAAAAAAAAATTTTTTTTTTTAATCTCTTTAAGAGCATGCCGCTGCAAAGATTCCTGGTATTGTTTAAATCAGGCTGTCAATGTGCATTGTATTTCCTTCCATGCCTCCTTGCTGGCTTTTTCTTGCAATCTTGTCCCCAGTGAGACCGTGCCCAAGAGCTAACCCACCCTGCCCCCAACTATAAATATTCACCATACACCCAACTGTTAGGAGCACAATGGCAGCACATCTTCGGACTTTAGGGTAGTCCTCTACAGGTCCTAGTGGAATAGGATTTGATCTCCATCAGAGCTGAGGTACAGGCAGCTGCCTCTAGGGAACCTCTCTGTGATGGTCTTGATTTGGGGAACCCATGGATAAATGGGAGGTTCAGGCTTCCCCATTCCTTCTCCATTCCCATCTTGTTCAAGCCTACTCTAAAACTACAGTTACTGCTGGTGCCTCCTCGAATGACCAAAATGCATGCACAAGCCCCTCCAACATGGGTGCTTGCTAGACTGTGCTACTAGTTCAAAGTCAGGAAGTTGGCTAGACCCTCTAAGTGATTCCAGGCCAAAAATTACTGATGTGCCTAAGGGGAATTCCAGAGCTATTCTGAGACAGAGAGGCCCACGTTAGGCCCAAGAGCAGACATAAGTACGCGCAATGCAATGGAAAGACCACTAGACTGGGAGCAGGGCAGCCTAGTCCCATATTTGTCTCTAATAAAGATGGGTTACATACATCACATCTCTAGGCCTCAGTTTCCTTATTTGTAAAATGAGAGGGTTGGGCTTAGTGATCTGTGTGGTCCATTCCAGTTCTAAGATGCTTGGATTCCATTAGCCTGTTGGCATACTGGCTGTGACTAAAGGATACTCCACCCAACCCAGGATCAAGGTGACCCACATTTTAGGAGACAGAGCATTTGAGATAGCTATCATTTATTCTTCTCCCTTCATTTATTAATTCAATGAATTCATGCCTATTCTAGTCATGGTACTATGAGAGACAACAACAAAATTAAATATAGTATCCTTGCTTCAAGCAACTAAAACTCCCAACTGGGGAATAAAGCAGGATGTGTTGGGTGGCAAATAACAGAATTCCTAACCAACAGTGACTTAAGCAATGTAGACCTTTCCTTACCTCTCAAAAAAAGATGTCTGGAGGTTGGCAGTTCCAGGATTGGTTCAGGGGTTCAGTGGTTTCATCAAGGACACAGTCTTCTAATAGCTTTTCAGCTTCTTGTCCTTAGGCTTGTCACCTCATAATCACAAGATGGCTGCCACAACCCCAAGCTTTCCGTCTTCCCACCAGTGTCCCAAGAGGGAAAGTAGAAGGCAGAAGAAAAACACAGAAAGCTTTTTACCTGATAGGCTCCTTTTTTTTTTTTTTTCAGGAAAAAAATATTTCCTAGGTACCCCACAACAAACTTCCCTTTTTGTCTTTTCAACTGAATTTGATAGATGTCTAATCAACTCAACCCTAGACTAATCCCTGACAAAGAGAAATGGGATTCCCATCACAACGCATCCCTGCCCCTGTAATAGCTGAACTAGGAAGGAGTAAAGGAAATGGCTCACAAGAGAGAAAATATATAGTAATGTATGTACACACACACACATATCTTGTATATATGCATATACCTCAGTATAAGCATTAAACAACAATAGAATCCTAGAATAAATAAGAATCACACTTGTCAATAGACCAGTGTTCTGGTCCTGGTCTCCCCCGGTCCCCCTGTATCTATGTGGCATTGGTTAGAGGCCTGGGGACATTGTCCCCCTTATCTGTAAAAAACAGCAATGGAGAAGATGGAAGGCATCTAGATGAATTCTCTCTCCTTCCACTTACAAAGTTTGTTCTAGTCCTAGATTATGGGGCAGAGTGTGTTACAGCAGATGACTTGCAAATATGGACCCTCGCAGCCCTTGTGCTCATCCTTAAAGGTCAGGCCAGCTCCTCTAGCCCTACAAAACCAGACTGACACAGGGGCACAACCCTCATCCTCTGCGTAGTAGACTGAGCACAGCTTCCAGAGCCAGAAAGCCTGGATATGTTGAACAAATCACTGTGATGTCCCAGTTTCCTTCTCTCTAAGACGGCGACGGCGGTGTCCTCCTAGCAGACCTGTTTAAAAGACTGAATGAGAGAAAAGAGGTAAAGCGCTTAGCACAGTACCTGGCATATAGTAATTGCTTAATAAATATTGAAGGTAAAATTAGGATCTTATTTCCCTAAACAAATTGCAAGATCGAAGCAAGGACTATGCTTAATATTTAGTTTATTACATTTTTCCTTTACTGACAAAATTCCTTCCCACCTGCCTAGCACAATGTGTCAGGTGTCAATTAAGAAGGAAGGAAGTATTGATACGTGCTACAACATGGATGAGCCCTGAAAATATTAGGCTAAGGGAAAGATGCCAGATACAAAATACCACATATTGTATGATTTCATTTAAATGGAATGTCCAGAATAGGCAAACCATAGAGACAGAAAGTAGATTAGTGGTTGCCATGGAAGAGTGGGGGAGGGGGAATGGAGCATGATGGGTAATGGGTACAGGGTTTCTTTTCCTGGTGATTAAAATGTTCTAAAATTAGGGAGTAGCGAAGGGTACATACTCTGTGAATCTACTAACAACCATTAAATTGTACACTTTAAAAGGGTGACTTTTATAGTATGTGAATTATATCTCTATAAAGCTGTCATTAAAAAAAATGAATGAATTAATGAGGTTCTAATTATATCCAAATCATTGGGACTGTTTTAATCCAGTGTCAATTCTAGCAGAAGACAAGTTTTCATGATTGATTTGGGTTGGAAATAGGAGTAACAAGAAGTTCAAATCTTGGCAAACCCGGGTCTTCAGGCCCCAGGAATCCTTGGGCTGCTAAGAGCCCTCGGCTTTGGCAGTTGACCTCAGGGCCCACATGTCCCTGGAGCCACTGGATTGCCTAACCTTGGAGTCTCTTCAGGGCACTTGGCCTAAAGAGAGTACATCTATTCCTCCAGAAACGCCCTCAGGGAATTCGGTTTACTATTTGCCGCTATAATGATAAAATTGCATGCCACTCATTGATAGTGTGCAAAAGCAATCACTAGAGGGTATAAACAAACAGCTGGTGAGCAACCTTTTTGCAAAATGCTAAAGGCAAACTTCAAAAGATTTTTTTTAAATCGTTTTTGAAAACCTGATGTGGTAATCCCAAATGTGCAGCAAACCATATGTGGCAACTCAGAAGCGACGGTGACATTCTGTAAAATGGCACATTATCAGAACTGTTCACTAGAAAACCAGAAGGCAATGATGAGCCACAAAGTGGAATTACAATTTACTGGCAGGTCTTTATTCCAATCAATGATCCAAACATTTCATGCTTAAAATCACCTTCTGTCCCCCTGACACATTTTCATGTAAATTTCAAGTTGCCTTTCCCTAAAATACTTTCCTTACCCACACCAACAGAATACATAAGGCTTGTTTAAGGAGCTCTATCCAAGCGGGGTCTTTGTGTCTTGTTATCTAAAGGACTAACGTGCAAGGCTTGTCTAGTCCCCAAGACCACACACCTTTCTCACACCAGGATCAGGTGCTAACAGCCTGCATGGGGCTTCCGGAACAGAGACTTTGAAAAACAACACAAGGAATTAAGTTTTGAAATTTACCAAACCATTAAACATACAGATATAAACCCATGTAAACAATTAATATAGGCCCAGAAATAACTAATTATGATAAGTGCATTAGGCACAGTTTTGTTTGCTCACCCACGGAAAGGCAGGGTCTTAGGCATGGCCAGGTTTGTTGTCTGAATTCTCCTGCCCTGAGACCCCTTCTGCAATCTCCTGTGCATTCTTGCTGAGGAGCATCAGTCCCTGAGCATTTTCTTACTGCTTAACCATGCAACATGGGCTAGCTTTGTTTTCTACAGTTGCTTTTCTTTTCTTTTTTTTTAAGATATAATTTACATACCATAAGAGTCAGTCTTTTAAAGTACACAATTCAGTGGGTTTTGGTATATTCACAAAATGGTGTTGCCGTAACCACTACCTAATTCCAGAACATTTTCATCACCCTAAAAAGAAGGCCCATGCTCATTAAGCAGTCACTCTCATTTCCCCTTTTCCCATTAATCTATTTTCTGTCTCTATGAAGTTGCCTATTCTGGACATTTTATGTAAATGGAATCATATAATATGTGGGCTTGTGTGTCTGACTTCTTTCACTTAGCACATAATGTTTCAAGGTTCAGCCACGTTGTAACATGTTTCAGGACTTTGTTCATTTTTTTTTTTTCAGAGGTTTATTTTTTTCTCCCCACCCCCTCATCGTTTGCACTTGTTGTGGCTGTTCCTCTTGTTTCTTTAGGAGGTACTGGGAACCAAACCCGGGATCTCCAATATGGGAGGAAAGCACCTAATCACCTGAGCCACCTCCGCTCCCTACTTTGTTGTGTCCCTCATTGTGTTTTTCTTCTTGTGTCTCTTGTTGCGTCATCTTGTTGTGTCAGCTTGCTGCGCCTCTCTATCACACCAACTCCCTGTCTAGATCGTCCTCTTCAGGAGGCACCAGGAACCTCCACTCCCTGCTTTTGTTGTGTCTCTCCTTATGTTTTTCTTCTTGTGTCTCTTGATGCGTCAGCTTGCCACGCCTGCCCATCATGCCAGCTGGCTGTCTTCTTTAGGAGGCACTGGAACCAAACCAGGGACCTCCTATATTGTAGGCAGGAGCTCAATCGCTTGAGCCACATCCACTTCCCACTTTATTCTTTTTTTTTTCTTTTTTTTTCTTCTTATTGTATTTTTTTCTTTTTTCTTGTTTTTTTGTTTTGTTTTGTTTATTTCTTTTTTGTTTGTTTTTTGCTTTTGTTCATTCACTTTTATACTGAATAATATTCCATTGTATGGCTATACCACATTTTGTCTACCATTCATCACTTGATAGACATTTGGGTTGCTTCCACGCTTTGGCAATTATGAATAATGTTGCTATGCATATTCACGTACTGGTTTTCATGTGGACATGTCTTCATATCTTTTGGGTATATACCTAGTGGAATTGCTGGGTCATATGTTGATTCTATGTTTAACTTTTTGAGGGACTTCCCAGCTGTTTTCCACGGCGGCTGCACCATTTTGCATTCCTGCCTTCTGTGGTGGCTTCTTGTTGTGGCACTGGTCCAGCCTTTTCTTGGCCACTGTTTTTGTGCTTCTTGTTGGCCCACCTGAGCCACAGGCACCCAGTGTACTTCCTGGTGTGTTCTCCTTTCCTCTTCAAATTCACCCTTTCTCCTTAGCAACCTGCCCCCAAGCAAAAGGAACAGAAAGGGAACAGAGCACCCAAGCATCCCAAGCACCGCACCCAAGGCTTGATGTGTGTTTCTGTCACCACTCACGGTCATACTGTGAGGTAGATATCATTGTCTCCACTTTATCTACAAGGACACTGAAACTCTGAGAGGGCAATTTGTCCTAAGGTCACACAGCTAGGAAACTACAGAGCAGAAACCCAAAGCCAGCTCAGTCAGACTCGAAAGCCTGTGCTAGTTTTATTGCTCCAAGCAGCTTCCCAGGCCTCCCAGGCAGGGGTTCTGAACTCACAGTAATAGCTGGTTGGGGTACCTGGGTTCGGCAAAAAGCAAAGCATTTTCAGCCAGACAATGAATATTTAAAATTCCTGAAAAATCCACTCCTCATTTTCATCTGTTTAATATTTTGGAATTCTGTGAAGAACTCATCTGCCTTATTCACCACTATTCTGCAGAGCTTAGAGCAACACAGGCATATATTTATCACTTGTTCAATTTATCAGTTTGTTCAATAAGTATTTATCTAGTGAACGAATTTTTCTGCTAAAAAAGTTGGCAAAGCTTATGTGCTGAGGCATTGGTTCCCAAATCTGACTGCATATCAAAAATTGGAGTATTTTTTTGAAAAATAGTTCATTGGGCCCATCTGAAACACTCTCCAGAGTGAGCATAAGAATTGCCTGGACATGGGGGCGGATGTGGCTCAAATGGTTGGGCGTCCGTCTGCCATATGGAGGGACCTGGGTTCTATCCCCGGGACCTCCCGGTAAAATAAATATATATATATATATAGAAGGCGTATGGGCTGCCAGGCTCTGTGTACCGCTGAGCCGTCAGGCCCCGGGAGCCATGCAGCAAGAAGATGACGTAACAGGGGAGAGACGCAGGGGCGAGTCAAGACGAGATGCTCCGAAAGCTCTGAAAACCAGGAACCGAGGTGGCACAGGTGGCAGAACACCTCTCTCCTACATCGGAGGTCTCCAGGATCGAATCCTGGTGAGACTGGAGGAGGAGGATGAGAAGAGATGGCAGGAAGCAGACACAGAATTGCCCAGCGAATGGACACAAAACAGCAAATGGGGAAGGGGGGATTTAAAATGGATAAAGTAAAATAAATAAATCTAAAAAAAAAAAAAGAATTGCCTGGACATGTCCTTCCCATTGTCCTGGGAAGATTCTGATTCTGTAGATTTGGGATGGGGCCCAGGAATCTATATTTTTAATAAGCACACAGGAATTCTGGTTCCAGAAGTTCCAACTGGTTTAATTCTAGACAGATAACATGAAATTCCCACTTATGTGTATACAGAGTAATTTTTTGAGGTCTTAACTAATCTTTTTTCCATGTATTTCTCATTTTTGCTCTTTCCCCATTTCCAGCAGTCAGGTCATTTTGTGCCCATTGATAACTGAAAGGGATATGACAGGAGGGAAAACTGAAGAAGAGAGGAAGTAAGACAGACAGACTTCTTGCTGGCTGTAGCTTCCAAAATCCTAAAGTAGTACTGAGAGGAGTTGGGCAAAGTCAAATGTTTGGAAATGCATTTGGAGAATATGAGGACTTCACATCAGAAGCAAAAGCTTCATGGTGGGTGAAAGACGTAGGTCTCTAGACATAGATTGAAACCCAAATAAATGATGGGAACTATTAGAGGAGGCAGGATATTAAGTGAGAAGCCTAAGTGGATTAGGAACTTGAAATTAAGTAGTTCTAAAAAATGAAGAAAGCTAGAACATGCAGGGAAAATTGCACAAGCTACATGGGAAGGTTGGCAGGACTTGAACTCAAGAATAGCCTTCCAAATTGTCCTCCTTGTGGGAACTGCACTTAACTCCTCCTTGGCAGCAGCCCCTCTTTCCACTCCCTTCAACTTTTCTCCTCAGGATCCCTGGCTTTTCTCCCAAAATGCCCTATTTTCTTTATTCTTTTTTTATTTATGTTCTTTATTCCCCTCAAAATTGCCTTTAATAGACTAGTAGGAAAAAACTTCCCTGACTCTTTAAAACTAGAAAGTTTAAACAATAGTGACGAAAACAATGATTCTCCTTTCAATCCACTTTCTCCCAGGGTGGAGAGAACCCAGTTTCCCAGAACCGGAGGAGAGAGTGAACCACCAGACTTCCTTCCAGGGTGAGGCTATCTTCTCCCCAGGATGACCTGGCGTGCTCCTGAATCAGCATAGAAAAGGGGGAAATATTTCTGTATTAAAACAAGAGATGAGTTTTCACATCTAGAAGCCGAGTATTCTTACCAATGTAGTTTTTAATTTGTAGTTAGGGTGAAATATGGGTTAGCTCTGGGGAGAAATGCCAACTAAAAGCAGCTAAGATGATGTCCTTCTTTCCACCCCTTTAACGTTCTCCAATGATGTAGTTCAGCTTTCCTAAAGATGCAGGGTCTGTGCTACCTGAAATGTCTACCCTAGCAGGATTAATTCATACGAAAAGCATTTGCCCTGTAATCGATTAAGGAAATGGGAATTTTAAATAAGTTTCCAGGAGTAACAGTGCCCTGGCAGAGGCAGTAGCCACCCAACCTCGTCCTTCCTGAAGTGAGTACCAGTACTGAGGTATAGACAAGCCAGGCATGAGAAAATCCAACATGCATTCTCTCGTCACCATTAATCTGGGTAGGAACTTTTCTGACTCGATCCCAGCCCCACATCTCCACCCCTGCCATGAGCCCTGACTCGCGGCAGCCTGCTCAAGTGTGCCCTGGGAGAGCACTGGGAGGCTGTCCTCTCCTCTGTCCACAGGAAGGCTTTTTTCACTCTTTCCCAGGGTCAAAGAAGTGGAACGAGCTGTCTGAGAGAGGGTATAATCAGTGAACATAAGTGACTCAGATTACAACCACCGCCTCTGCCCTCTCCCACTTCCTCTTCCATTTCATCAGCTGTGAGAGGTGCTTTTAGCTGCCTCTTGCATTTACAAGCCTCCTGCCTTGGTTGTGCCAACTATATGATGCTATGACTTCCCCACTCTAGGTGAGCCAGTCGAGTCTAGGGTGGGTTGACCTCAGTCATGTGCACTGAGGCGAGAGAAAGAAGGAACAGAGGGAAGAAACTGTGAAAGGGGCAAGCGGGAGACCATCAGCCGGTGCTGGCTCCTGCTACTCCTCAATTCCTGCTTCCATACTTCCTGAAGCTTGACTGCCCTTGGCGTCCATGAGGTACCACAAGTGGCCAGGACAACTATGACTCGGCCGAAAGACTTCCTTGTGCGTCGTCCAACATCTTACATCTCTCTTATGGCTCTATATACTCTATTTATTCATTTATATTGTTTGTCTCTCTCACCAGGAGCCAGATTGCCTCAGTGCAAGGGACCTTGTTTTATTCATATTTGTAACTCCAGCACTTGTTGCAGTAGTCTGGCACAAAGAAGGTAACTCAAATGTTGGTTTAATAAATCAAAGGACAACTTGATTATCATACATTATTCTTACAAAGCATGAGTTTTATGGCCATAATTGTTGGACATTACACACACACATACAAAATATTAAACATCTTCACCTCTGTCCACGGGTTTGACCAGTAAATAGAACATTATTTTGTAAATAAACAGGAACCAAGGAATGTAGGCAGCAACTCCAGAAGGAATCAAGCCTGTCAACGCCTGTACTTTTTAGCCCAGTAATAACTGACTTTGGACTTCTGGCTTCTGGAACTATAAGAGAATAAATTTGTGTTGTTTAAAGCCATCCAGCTTGTGGTGATATGTTAGAGCAGCAATAGGAAATGACTACAACAACCTAAAAGTGAAGCAACCCTGGGAACTCCCTACCACCGGATTTCTTGTGAAGTGACATCACTTTTTTAACTCCTATGCTTTTTATCTGTTTTCAGCATGGCTTTTTGTTACTAGCAGCCGAAAGCATCCCTAACAATCCCTTTAGGAGTTTTGGTGGAGGGTATGAGTTAGGATCTGGTTCAGCTGCTATTACAGAAAGGATTCTTTAAAAGAATAGAGGGGGAGATGGATGCCCAACCATTTGAGCCACATCCATCTCCCATATGAAGGGACCTGGGTTTGATCCCTGGGACCTCCTGGTGGAAAAAAAAAAAAAAAAAAAAAAGAATAGAGGGCTGGTAGGGCTGCTCTCTTCAGGAACTTAGACCAGAACCAGGCTTTTTCTGTCTAGCATATTGGGTGCTCCCAAGTTTCTTTCTTAGTGGTGATAAAATGAATAGCAATAGTGTGAAGTAATAATAAAACTGTCTTAGCGCTCTGCCATTCCCACTCTATTGCCCTCTCCCTTACAGCCCAAGCTGGCTTGCCACTACTACAATGGCATACCACCCAAAGAGAAGGAGAAAATGCTCAAGAAGAGGGCACAATCCGGAAAGGTGCACTTCTGCTTATAACCAATGGTCAGAACTTAGTCATAGGACCATGCCTTCCTCCCAGTTAGTGCTGTGCTCAATTAGAAACTCATAAAAAAAGAAGGGGAAGGGCATGTATGATAACTCTGCTACAGTTTTGTTTAAAGGTTACATGGACTTTAAAATTAAAATCCAGAAGGAGGCTTCCACATCTCAGGACACTGGCCTAATAAAGCATTCCTGCTGATGAAACTTTAGGCAGCCTCATCTACAGCTGTGGTTTAAGTTTTTGTTTTGTTTTATCATAGCAGAACCAGCAGTATGTAATAAAGATAACAGTCATGTTTTTCTACGTACCTCCCCCTTGCTGCCTGCGGGGAAGGGAGTACCACTTGGGAACATTAATGTTTAGGAACACTTTGAAACAATGCATTGCTCTAGGAAGAAACAAAACCATCTTGCTTTGCAGCTAGTCACATTAACTCCTGGATTCCCAAGGCTGCTGTATTTATTTCTCCTGTGAGTTATGCTGAAACCCCCATCTCTTGATGAAAGGCCGGACTAGACTTGTTGCTGCAGTCAGTGCTTGGTATACTTTGGAGTCACTCACTACAGGGGAAACAGAGGCTTGAACATCCAGCTCGGCAGGTGAAAAGCCATTTTTTAAAAAAAACATTTTATTGTATTTATTTTTATCGGGAGGTCCCGGGGATCGAAGCCAGGTCCCTCCATATGGGAGACGGACGCCCAACCGTTTGAGCCACATCCGCCCCCCTGAAAAGCCATTTTTAATCACACCCAGGAGTTCATGGTTCTAGCTGGGGCCAGAGGGAATGCTGGTTGCCATGGCACTTTTTAAATTGTGCCCATGCTGACACACCTCAACACTCTCTCACACACGGCTCTCATGCACTAGGGCCACATCTATCCCTTCCCACTGTGTCCCAACTGATGCTTGATCTCTGTATCAGGAATAGAGATCTGTCACCCAAAAAGCAAATCCGTGTGGTTGCCACACCTTCTGTCTATGTATGAGATCTGCTTCCTTAACCTCTCTGTGCCTTGGATTCCTCACCTGGACAACAAAAGAGTTGGAAGAGAATGTCTCCAAGGCCCCTTCCTGATGTAACCACCTGTGATTCCTGCATGCTGATCTGAAACAGCAGATAGGAGCTGAGTTCTGCAGAGGATGAACATCAAAGAGTGAGTGAGGCAATTCCTGTAAGCTCTTGCAGAGTCCTCCCAGGACTGACTGTTTCTGAAACTCCCCTCCAGCACCTCTGGGCTGCTAGGGATTCGCTTTGAGTCAATTTTCTGGCAAGCTGCCATTTACCAAAAGGTCCCTTCTGATGTACTACGGGAACTGTTTTCAGCTTGAGTTGAGTCATTATTTGCCTTGGGAACACTTTCATCTCAGGATAGTCCCCAGTTGAGCGCTCAGGGCTTTGGTCCCAAAGATTGTTAGCACCCTGAATAAGGTAAGTTCAAAAACTAGAGGAAGAAACGTGAGGCTGGCCTCCGGACTTTACAGAGTGGCATCTCTCGGGATTGCACATGCTGGGAGGAAGCAGCTCTGATACTTGTCTAACTATGTGTGGCAGGTTTCACTAGTTGGAATACAAATGAGATCATCTTTACATTTCTGTCTACATATCCCTGACCCCTAGCATTCACCTGCTGATTGTTGGGCTGGGATCCCACCTTCAAAAATCACTTCCCCACCCCTTCCTCAATTATTTCTGGGAATCCCCATGGAGTATCTTATGTATATCAGCAAAATAAAAATATGGTCTGGGAAACAAAGGTTAAAAGGGCAGAGGGTGTTTGGGCATAAACCAGGGCTACACAAGTCATACATAAAAATCAAGGGCCTTGACAAAAATCACCAAGGATTGTGTACCTCAGTTTCCCTGATGGGAGCAGGAGAAAAATTTAGGTGGACTTCACAGAGAAGGTGAAACTTTGGCTTACTCTTGAAAAATGGATGCTAGTTCGAATGATGATGGCTTTCAGGGGAGACATGGTGAAGATGATATATAGTGCCCTGCTCTACAACTGACTGAGCCCCACCCACCCCCAATCTTCAACTGGAACATTTGTTTATTCATTCTGTTAAGAAAATTGTCCAAAACTTATAAATAAGGCAAAAAGATAATTGCATGTATTCAATGGCTTCCTGGAGCATTGTCTAACAGTCCCACCCAAGCATTATTTCTATGGAGGATGTATGTTTGTTTGAAGTGTTCATCATTATTATTAGGGTCCAGATTCTGTGAAATGACCTGTTAATTTCTAGATTTTTCAATGTTAGAGATGCAAATGTTTTTCACTCAGTAGAAAAGACAACTCCAAAGATTACAGTTTATTGCCCTGCAGAACATTAATCAGATTCACCTCTAATCTAGCTAACTTATTTTAGCATGCCTTCTCTCTCTCTACCTAAACCTCTATTTCTCAAATTCTCCTTGAGCCAACTTTATTACCTTGCTGGTTCCCTCATTAAATGATTAAGGAAATATTTGGCACATGTTCACTACATATTTGATGTGAGCATGTTTTTAGCTATTGGAAAATTATATATTGACATTCGTTTAACAAATATTTATTGAACAACCATTATATACAGGGCACTGGGCTAAAAGCGGGGAGTATAACAGAGCAAGACAGACAAGTCTCTGCCCTCATGAAAAAAACTTTCTTGAGGGGGAAAAATAGTAAACAGATCAAGAAATTAGAGATTATGAAAGGACAATGAGAAAAACACATCAGGTGCTGTGATAGTGATTAATGGCAGAGAGGGTCAAGAAAGGCCTCTTTGGGAAGCGGCTGTGGCTCAATCAGTAGGGCTCCCGTTTACCATATGGGAGGCCCTGGGAACCGAACCCGGGGCCTCCTGGTGAAGGCAAGCCCGCCCACACGGCATGGTTAGCTGACCCAGTGAGCACAAGCAGCAAGGGGGGGAGAAATGAATAAATAAATAAAATCTTTAAAAAAAAAAAAAAAAAAGAAAGGCTTCTTTGAGACAGTTAAGCTGAGACATGGAGAAAAGCCTGTCCTGAAAAAAAGGCAGGGAAGAAAAGAGTTTCAAGATGAGTGAAACGACAAGCACAAGGGCTCTGCAGTGGGGCTGGGTTCAGGAAGTAGTATAAGGCCAGTGTTGCTAAAATAGAATCATCAAGAGAGACTGGCATATGCGAATATTCTCGCTGTCCTGATTTTGTGATAATCAGGGTAGGCTAAACATTCGCTATATTAGAAACCGTGCATGTGTCCCCAGACCAAGTTTTTCTCCCCAGGTCTGGTTTTTAGAATGCTGGTGATAAGCTAAGCCAGATTTATTATGACCATCTGTATGGGAAATGACTGTAACTCTAGGTATCTCTGGTCAACCTTAAGAGATATAGCAGGGGGACAGATGTGGCTCAGGTGGTTGGGTGTCCGTCTCCCATATGCAGGGACCTGGGTCCAATCCCTACGACATCCCGGCAAAAATAAAAAAGAGAAAAATATAGAGGGCACATGGGCCACTAGGCCCCATGCGTGGGTGAGTCCCCAAGCCCCGTGCATGGGTGCGCTGCCAGGCCCTGTGAACCACACAGCAAGATGATGACGTAGACACAAGGGAAAGCCAAGATGAGACGCACTGAAAAATCAGGAACTGAGGTGGCACAGGCGGTAGGACGCCTCTCCCCCACATCAGAGGTTCTGAGGATCGAATCCCAGTGAAGACAGGAGGAGAAGGATGAGAAGAGAAGGCAGGAAATGGACACAGAGAGTTGCCCAGCGAATGGACACAAAAACAGCAAAAACGGGGGGGAGGGGAGGCAGGGTAAAAATGGATAAAAGTAAATAAATGGATAAATAAATTTTAAAAATGTATAGGGGAGTAAGATACGGACTATAGTTAGTAGTAATATTTTGACAATGCTCTTTCATAGTTTGTTAACAAATGTTTCACAACAGCGAAGGGTATTTGTGGTGGGGTGATGTGTGGGAGCCTTGTATGATGTTATGCGTGTTTGTTTTGTAAGTTCACAATGTTTACTGAACACTTATAGTTTATGTATGTTTATGTATGAATGATATACTTCAATAAATTGTTTAAAAAAAAAAGAGTCTGGCATGAGATAAGGTCAAAGGGATAGTGTGGAAAAGTAATCCACAGATAATTTAATGTGAGGATTTGTCATTTACTAAGAACTAAGAAAGGAAGAAGAGGTGTTTTCACCAGCCCCTGCATGGGTGGGTGATCCCCACACGTTAGTTCTTTTAATATATCAAATTAAGAGACTTTCTTTTTTCTTCCCTTAATTAACATCTTACATAACCACGGTATACTTCTCAAAACTAAGAAACTAACATTGGTACAATACTATTAACTAAACCACAGTTTATTCTGATTTCCCCAGGTTTTCCACTTTTTTTCTTTTCTTTCTGTTCCAGGATCCAATCCAGGCCATCACACTGCCTCATTTATCATGTCTCATTAGTTTCCTTCAGCCTGTGACAATTTCTTACAGTCTCTCTTTCCTTGTTTTTCATGACTTTGACTCTTTAAGAGTGCCAGGTATTTTGTAGAATGTTCCTCAACTTGGGTCTGTCTGATGTTTTCTCGTGCTTAGAATGAGGTGGTGGATTTGGGGGAAGAACACTGCAGAGGTGAGGTGACAGGTTTTCTCCTAACTAAGATATAAATTAAGACTTTGGCTGAGAATTGTCTTGTGACACACAAGGGAGGAAGGATTTTGTGATATTCAAGAGAATAAGGGGAATATTCATGAAACTCAGGTGGGGGAGTGAGGTTTCACATTATGCCGCAGAGGAGGGAGAACCTTGTGGTCACTGGTTAGCAAATTCAAAAGGCTAGCTTCGATAAAAGATGCTGATAGCATGCATGTCAAATGGGACACAGAGCTAGCAAATCATAAAGAGCTGGTATTTTGCTGAGATTTAACTTTTTTGCTGACAGGTTAGGTGATATGAAGTTCCATTATGGGGTTGATTTTTCTTCATCAGTATGCAAGGATGCGGTCATGCATGATGGTGTTTGGATTTATTCTGAGACAAGTGGGAAGTTGGTGAAAGGTTTTGGGCTGGAGACAGATATTCTAAGCTGAGGAAACAGCACATTTAAAAGCATAGAGGCATAAGGGAGCACTTGGCACATGCAAGCAATTGGATTGCCTGTAAGTTAGGGTGAATAGAGGAGGACTGAAAAAAAAAGTCAGAAAGGAATCAGGGGTCAGAGCAGGAAGGACCTGTGACAGTTTAAAGCTGGATGGACCCCAGAAGATCAAATTCTTAAAGTTAATTCATATCTTCCAATAGGTGGTTTGAACCTATTGTAAGTAGAGCCCAAGTGGTCTCTTGCGAGTATGAAACACGGACCACTCTCTCCAAAGAAATCTCTCTCTAATTTCCAATCTTTTTACACCTTCAATGCAACTCTTTTATGACCTCAAGGTGGATGAGGGGATAATGATAACAAAAGTAATTTTTACCTACTCCCTACATAAGTCCACGTTGTTAGGGGGACTATGTAATTCATCATCCAAACCGGAACACTTCTGAGAATGAAAGGTGGTACAAAAATAATTTAAATTATATAAATGTTTGAAATGGTTATTAACTGATAGGTTGGCTTTGTTTTATGGGTGGAACTACTTATAAAAAGATTCTTTACAAAAACCATTTTCAAAAAATATATTTTTCCTAATAAAGTAAAAAGAGCAAAACTATGTATAACAAGAAACTTCTTTGTACCAAGATCTAAACACTAAAAAATAACTTAAACGCATCTAATGACCCTGCTGTAAATTCATGTAATTTAATCAATTTCTCTCTGCTACGTGCCTTCCCTCTCTGCTAGCCCACAAGAACTTTGAGCTCTCTTCACCCACCGCTTGGAAGCCACAGGGAATTTAGACAGTAGTTCCTGGCCTTCTCCAACTAGTCCTGCAATGCTACCATCTCTTCCACCCTCCTCATGAATGTGAACTGTGAATCACATCTCCTGTCTTCCACCTTCTAAAATTCTAGGTGAAAAGGAGTGTAGAAGTCCACGTTGCTCTTGGGTCTTCAAACGTAAAGGGAGGTTCTTACCCCTGAGACCCATTTGAGAGTAGGGGTGGGGAGCAGAGTGCATGGTGCTTTATCCTGTCTCCCTCTCAACCCCTTTCCTCTTCTCAGCTTGAAGGATTTTTTCCTAGTTTGGTAGGGAAGTACCCAGGACAAAAGGGTACTTTCCATTTGCAAGTCCTTTCAAGGTTTTGTATCTTAGACTTTAAACCCTCAGCTCTAGAATTAGAAGTTGAGAATTTGGCTTCTTTGCCTCTCCATTTCTGGCTTTCTCCTAAGACCCATGGTGAGCCCATAGTCAGAGGAGAGGAGAGAAGAATGAACACCGCTTTCTTCTTCTTTTTTTATTCTGAGACAATAGATGCACACACATCAATTTACATTGAAGGACATACGCACCCAGAAGGAAATACTGTAATACTCTTCTCCATTATCCAATTCTTTGTCCACCTTACCGCTGGCCAACACCTCAGCTAGATGCTAGTTTTTGCCTTTGTGGGGTGACCCAACGCTGCATTCCTGAATGATTTTGGTCTTTGGTGGTCCTGCCAGTGGAAGGTTGAAATAATCTCCTACTGACCATTACTCTTGGGCATGGAAATGTAGGCCAGAACAAGGAGGTGTCCCTGAGGAATTTCCTGGGTTTCTTGTGTACCCCTCTGCTCCCATTGTGTGGCAGCAACCTCATTTCCATTAGAGCAGTGTCAGTGACCCCAGCTAACACCATAATCTGTCTTCCTCTTTTTTTTTTTTTTTTTTTGCCTGTCCATGGCTAGGTGGCTGAGACAGGAAGCCATTACTGTGTCCCCTGAGAGAAACAGTCCTCCTTTGGAAAGTAAAATCACCAAGACAGCAAAGACTAGAGTTATATAAATGGGAAGCAAAATTTTCATAATTGGGTAATCAGGTGTAACTTTGAAAGACCCTGAGCCCAACTCCTCTACCAGTATTTCCTTCTAGGTATCAAATGCTGTAAGTTACCAAGTACATGATAAAACCAATTAACCTCAAGCACAGTAAGTAGTTTACTGCTGGTTTCTACTTTCACTGAGAGTTCCTGGATTGAAGACTAATCAGCCTTAGACGATTGAATCATCATTGTATCAGCTGAGTCACAAAGGCCATTTGGCATCTCCACGTCACTGCAGTCTGGATGAGCTGGAGAGACTTTCTTGTTCTGGACCCCAATCAAGGCTCGCAGTTATGGGTTCCCCAGGTAAATGAGTTGGAGCAGAGCAAACAAATACGTTCCTTGTTACCTCCAAAACTCAAGAAGCCCTATACATTGAAGAGGATATCTAACCATATTTCAGTCCACTAAGCCATTCCCCCAAATTCACCGAGCACTGAGCCCCTGTATTTTCATAGAACTTACTTTCCACTCTCTAGCATGTATGTGTCTAAGATATCTAAATCAGTAGCTATGATACTGGCTATTGCCTCCTCTCCAGGACTTATATGTGTGGTGCATCCAGTATAGACTAGTCTTATGTCCTGTGGGGTGGTGAGATGGTTTAGGGCCCTATTGGACTTGACATATCCCTGAGGAAAAAACAAACCTATTTCCAGAATACCCTTTATCAGAATGGAAAAAAAAAAGTGTATTTGGTAGATCAGTTGCTGGTGCCAGGGACTGTGTTAATTTGCTGCAAAAGGAAGGCTATATCTGGCTGGAATAGTCACCACACTTGGAGTTAGCAACTAATTAGGCTTACTTAATCCACTGTTGTTTCCAGCCAGACTGAAGAGCTGAGCTACAGCTTCGAAGTCATTAACTGTGGGACTAAGCTTTTGTGACTTTCCCAGGGGTACAGAATTGATTTGGATTTATCATTCTGGTGGGGAAAATAAACTTCAATGACTTTTACTTGGCCATTCCCACCACAGTCAACCTTACTGTATGGGTCGGAGAGCCAGTATGGGGGTCTGCCAATTGCTAAGGCTGATTGTAACTCTATGCTGTACTTAAGAACTGGAGAAATAATCATTGGGCCTATGATAAGATAGACTGAGGTTAAGATTCCACTTTTCACTGGATGACCTTACCTCAGTCAGGGACTCCAGTAGTGTTTTGGATCTTCAAGTTATCTCAGAGCCAGTATTCACTACTCCCTGAGAGGTTTATGTATTTTCCTTTCTCCAGTCTACAGTTATCAGCATAAATGGTTCCTGGTCCCTTTGAGAAAGGTGGGAAGGAGGTTTCAGAGTCTGCAGTTGTGATGTTATATAGGTCCTTCCTCCTGGCATTTGGTGTCTGTCCCATTTTAGGGAATTCTGGGTCTGTTACCAAACTCAGGTCTATCAATTGGGAGATAAGCTATGACTACCTGTTCACCCAACCTGAGCTTTGTTTTCATTCAATTATTCACATCACAGAAACCTGCACAAGTGACTTGATCTCATTCCCAGGATGGACATCTTTGGGGCAGAGGTCTTTGAGAATCAGATATTTGTCAAATCTTTTGACCAAGTCTGCCCTGGAACCTACTGTGGAAACTATGTTCACTTTGCTTCCAGTACACAGTCCCCTACATTCTGCCATTGGGCACTTCAGGATACCTGCTATAATAGAAAACAGGTTTCAACTTCAGCATTTCTCACCAGCAATCCAGCTTACAGACTTCTGAAAAGTTTCTGGCCCTTTGTCAATCTCAGCCTCAGGGTAATGAGGGTCTTCTAAGCCCTGCCAAGGGACAGGTGGGCAAAACAGGCATGCCAGATATTGTCTGTTGGTATTCAGACCCCAGTTCCACCTTTCCATGTCCTTCTATGTATTGATGGGGAGCTGTTGGAATTTTACATTTCCCAAACTCCTTCACCAGCTGGGTCCTGGATAGGTCCTGCCACTGATGAGGATAGAAGGTAGGGAGAAAGAGACCACATCCTCCTCTTAACTGACAGAGGCAGGCAAAGCAACTGCAAGCAATAAATAGACCGCCACAGCACTGCCAGTTCCAACCTTGACAACAGGGGTAGCTCCTGCTCAGGACCCTGGTCATCTTGAGCAGCTCTGCAATGAGTGAGAATTAGTGGGCTTCATCCCCAAGTGATAGCAGCTTCCTGATCCCTTTATAAGTCCACTTCTCCATTTTGCTCCTCCAGCTCTCCCAATACCAATCCCCTGCATTAAATACCTTTCTGCTTGGAATATCTACAGTGATTTATGTCTTCCTAACTTTAAAACCCATGGCTGATAGAATAGTGACAGGAGGTCCAATTCAGCATTCCTAACTCCTAAAGTCTTTGAATTCCTCTCTTTATATCAGTTGCTCACAATTCAGTCTAAATATTGGAATCATCTAGAAGCTTAAAAAAATACTGATGCCTAGGCCAAACCTCTAGAGATTCTGGTTGAATTGCTCTGGGGAGGAGCCTAGGCATCAGTACTTTAAAATAAATTTCCCAGGTGATTTTAATGGGCAGCCAGCTTTAAGATTCATCAGTCCCCATAAATCATTATGCCAAGGGGTTTCTGGCTTTTCCATCAGTACCCTGCACACTGCACCAAACTGTCGGCACCTTGTTCAGGGTGCCAAACCAACGGCCAGAAATCAAGACACCTATTATTTCCCTCTAGGGGAGGGCTTTTACTGCATGGAAGGTAGCAAAGAGTATAACAATGTCTGCCACCAGGAACAACAGCCCTAGTGTTCCAGCCCATTCCATGGTTTTCAGGGTTGGGGTTGCCAGCAAATGCATGATTCACACAGGCACTGGATGGAACAACATTTACTCACATGGAGAAGAGACAGAGCAAGGTCAGCTTCAACAGTGGGCACCAGTCCCCCATGTCAGTGGGTCTCAATCCATGGCTAATGCCAGGAGCTGGTCTACACATACCTTGTGCTTGTATCATACTAGAAGGACACCTTTCCCTCTGCACCTGGAACAGATATACCAGGAGGGGTAAGTGGGTGCCATAAAACTTACAGACTGTCTCCAGTGAATGTTTACCTGTGCTCAGTGCAAAAGGGGAAGGAATATGCCTGCAGTTCAAAATCTAAGGCACTCCAGAGAGAAGAGTCAGCCCACATTCATCATCCATTCTACGTGCCAGGCTAGCACATTTAGTCTTGAGCACAGGGTTTATTTGTGGGTCATAGGGAAAGGAGGCAGGCTTGCTTGGGCCATCCTCTACCATACTTTCCCCATCATTTCAGGTCGACCATCATTGGAGCCAGGTCTACATCAGTTGATCCAACAAACTACCTTTTCTTAATGTGGTGGGATTCCAGGTGATTTTCATGTTCTTTCTTGCACTTTTCTCATTTGTTTTAACAAGCATGCATTGTTCATTGTTTTAATGAGCATGCATTGTTTATATATCATTTTGAAAGCTATTTCACTGTGGAAAAAGAAAAAAGCCAAACCCTCCTGCCCATGCTAGCACATTGAAACCAACATCTCTAGTGACTGCATCCACATCGCCAAATTTTGCCCTTACTGAAATTATATTCCACCATCCTTGTTTAAGTACCCTCAATATCCATTCTCAGAAACCTCACTGGGACTTTTTAAAAAAATGTAAATAAGCAACGGATTGCAGATCGGTGGAGACACTGTTCCCCTCACTGTTGTAGTGGTTGGGTGGGGCCTGGGTGGTTTGAGCATCTGGACTGGTCACCCCCAGCTGTAAGCATCCCCATCTTTTTAAGCCCAAATGCTGTACAAACAATCATTTTCTAGTATCATTTCCTTGTTCTGAGCCTTCATTTCATATCCTGCTATGACCCACCCTGCTCTACCCCAGCCTGTGTTGTATTTATATTTTGGTTACTGGCCTAGCAAAGAGAGAGGTAGTACATGAAGCAAATTCCTACTCCCCCAAAAATAAATAAATAAAATAAAATAATTCCTACTCCAAGGGAGAGACCCTAATTTCCAAGCTTTTCAGAGACAGGAAGGCTCCTGGGGCAAGGAAGGCTCAGAGGGTTGCATTTCAGCAGCCTTTGAGTGTTGAGATATTTCATTTTGGGGGTTGACCTAACTGATCTCCTTGATCTTGCTTTCCCTAATCCAATGCTTCCCAATTTTTCTTTTTATATCATGGCCCAGTTTAACCTATAGTGCCTCTAGGTCATCATATCAAGCAAGACAATCTTAGCCAGAGTTACCAAACTCTGTCATGTCTTTGGGCTGCTCTCCATGCCATTTCCTCTGGATGATGCAATCTTAAGATCAGTTAAGCCCATAAACCCATGGGTAAGTACCCGACGCATGGTCCTGTGGTAGTCTCTACAACCATTCCCCCTCCATCAGCTCCTGGTGGCCCAACCCAAATGTCACATCCTCTGCAAATTTTTCCCTGACTTCACCACGGGTAGAACTATATGGTTTTCTCATTCTTTATACCCACACAGTTACTTATACATAAAATAAACCCTTGTTAATTCATAAATTTAACATTCCGGTTGTGCCAATTCAAAAGTGACTCTTAAAGGATATAAAATGTAGTCACTTGTCATTTTTGCCAAAGCACAAATTTGAACTGTTCTCACCGAAAAGCTGGGGAAAGAGAGAGTCTCCTCCTCTTGGAAGCCTTTCTTGTTACTCCATCTCACCCAGGGTTGGAACAGTAGCCTTCTGAATCAGTGAGGATACTTCAGGAACCAACAGAAAATGCGAAGGAATATCAATGTTTAGTTATTTCACACAGCAAAGTATCTAAAGGTGGGTGGTTCTAGAGTTTGCTTAACTCAACAGTGTCAGGGCTCTGACTCAGTACTACTGCAAGTCTCTTGGCCTTGCCCCCATAGTCACAAGATGGCCACAGCAGCTTCAAATGCCATCTCCTCACATTAGCCCCACTCGACGTGGGAAGAAAGGGCAGGCCTCCTTCCCTCTCACTTCTTACCAGGAAGCAAAAATCCTTCCCGGAAGTCCTCCCACAGGCGTTCCTTTTCCTTTCATTGACCAGAACTGAGTTAGGTGCAAAGCCCTAACCCAGTCCCTAAAACCTGTGACCAGGTGACCAGGCTTGATCCAGATTAATGTTCCTGAAAATGTGGGACTCAGACCAGCAGCAGCAGCAGCACTTGGGAACTTGTTAGAAAGGCAAATTCTCGGGCCTCACCCTAGACCGACCGAATCAGAAACTCGGGTGTAGTGCCTATGGGTTTTAACAAGCCCTCCAGGTGATTCTCTTTTTTTAAAGATTTATTTTATTTCTTTATTTCTATCCCCCCTCCCCACCTCGTTGTTTGCACTCACTGTCTGCTCTCTGTGTCTGTTGGTTGTGTGCTCTTTGTGTCTGCTCATCTTCTTTTTAGGAGGCACTGGGAACCAAACCCAGGACCTCCCATGTGGTAGGTGGGTGCCCAACTACTTGAGCTTCATTCAATTCCCCAGGTGATTCTGATGCATGCCAAAATTTGAGAACCACTGGCCTAGATCAATCATGGTCCATCCTGACCCTGAGGGAGGGCCCCCCCTACCTGAGCATGTTTTCTCCTAAAATAAAATCAGGACTCTAAGAACTAAGGAAAATGCTGCTGGGTAGACTGTACCCTCCAACTATTCCCATTTAAAATATCACTTATTCCATAATTTATCCACAGATTGCCCTCCCTGACCCCCCTGAGTTATCTGCAAGCTTTCTGAGTACATAGTTTTTATCTTATTAGTGCTTCTATCTCTAGTACAGCAGAAGGAGCTCAATAAATGTTTGCTGGACAAATGTACAAATATTAAAATGGCCTATCCTTTCTAATTGCCCATACCCTTAACAGCTGCTTCTTGCTGCGTTCCACTCTAGGAACAGTTTCACATCAGCTCATGTCAGTGAGCCAAGAGCTCTCTCTTCCAGAATGTCTGAGAACAATTATTCCATTGCACGAGGGTGCAAGTAGAGACTCTGGCTTCCTGAACACATGTTGGATTTCTATGCACATTCATTTTCGTTCAGGGGTGTCCTCAGAAAGCGCTGCTGTACAATAGTACAGAACTGAACATGTTGATTGTTTTAGCTGAGTTCTGGCAGATGAGTTCTGGCTGCCGATTCCTGGCTGGCAAATATTTCCCAGAGGCAGCTCTGTACTCAGAGTCAAACACGACCTGGAAATAAGCCTACAAGCAGAAGGCTTCCTCCACAGCAAGAGCAGTTTAGGGATTGAATCATGTATCCTACAAAAGACATGTTCAAGTCCTAACCCCCAGTCCTGTGGGTATGAACCAATTTGTAGATAGGATTTTGTAGATGTTGTTATTACCTAAGGTGTGGACTCATTTGTGAATAGGATCTTAGAAGATTCTATCTAGATGAGGCCAAATTGAATCAGGCTAAGCTTTAATCCATATGGCTGAAGTCCTTAAAAGCGAAGGGAAATTGGACACAGAAGTAGGAGCCAGAAGTCAGTAGAAATCAGAGCAACAGACACAAGAGAGAAAGACTGCCATGTGATGGAGGATTGCTGGAATGCTACAGACTTTGGGAGTAGCAAGCCCTGCCAATACCTCCATGTTGGGCTTCTGGCCTCCAAAACCATGGCAATAAATTCCTGTTGTTTAAGCCAATCCATTGTGTGGTATTTGTCATAGCAGCCCTGGCTAACTAAGATAAGGAGCATTAGAGAAAATGGCAGACATCAGCAGCAGTCTTTATTTTTTTAAGATTTATTTTATTTATTTATTTCTAACCCCTGCCCCGGCCCTTGTTTATGCTCGCTGTCTGCTATCTATGTCTGTTCATCTTCTTTTTAGGAGACACCGGGAACTGAACCCGGGATGTCTCATGTGGAAGGGAGGTGCCCAATCGCTTGAGCCACATCTGATCCCTGCTTGTTGTGTCTCTCGTGTCTCCTCATTGTGTCATCTCATTGTGTCAGCTTACCGCGCCAGCCCATCTCATCAGCTCTCTGTCTTGCTCGTCTTCTAGGAGGCACCAGGAACTGAACCTGGGACCTCCCATGTGGTAGGCAGGTACCCAACTGCTTGAGCCACATCTGCTTCCCAGCAGCATTCATTTTGTTCTGCCCAGCACAGTGACATGCACAAGTCTCTTGGCCTTTCTGAAGCCACTTGTTTCAGGTAGGATCCTTCTGGATGCAAGTGACAGAAACCCAAATACAAAATGGTGAAAATACTAGGGGTGGGGGGGTGGGCTTATAGGCAAATATAACTGAAAAGTTTGGGGTAGTATCAGTTTCAGCTGCAGCTGGATCCAGATGCTCGGACATTGTCCTCAGGAACCTTTTTGCTTCACCACCCAACTGGATCTCTTCTAGGTTGGCTTCATTGTCAGGCAAGCTTTCAGAAAGCAAGCCAGACGTATACGCCGTCCATTTAGCACCTGCAGTAAAAAGCAGGGACCTCTTTCACAAAAGTGGCAGCAAAATTCCTGAGGCTGACTCTCCTTGTCCTAAGGTAAGTCACATTGGACTTCTAGTACCAATTACTGTGATCACTTGCAGAGGCCATGATGTAAGTGACCAGCTTGGAGTGGAGACATTGAGTTGGGTGGGGTCTGTCTCACCTTAACTACATGGACTGAGGGTGAGGAAAGGTGTTCTCCCACATAAAATCATGGTGCTGATATCAGAGGAGGGGGCAACATCTGCTGAGGAAGCAAAACCCACAGATGTCCAGCCTACCACTATTCCTTATTTTGAATCTCCAAGTAACACTTTATTAAAAAGGCATCCACATACATCCAGAGTGGGGTATCATTTTCCAAAACAAGATATTAAATTGCCTCTCAAAGACAAAGTAGGGAAGTGGATGTGGCTCAAGTGATTGGGCTCCTGTCTACCATATAGGAGATCCAAGGTTTGTTTCCTGGTGAAGGCAAGCTGGCCCAAGTGGAGAGCTGGCCCACGCTGCATGCTGGCCCGCACAGGAGCGCTGGCCCATGCAGGAGAGCTGGCGCAGCAAGATGATGCAACAAAAAGACACAGAGGACAGACAATAAGAGACACAGCAGACCATGGAGCTGAGGTGGTGCAAGAGATTGAGTGCCTCTCCCCCACTCCGGAAGGTCCCAGAATCGGTTCCCAGTGCCGCCTAAAGAGAAGACAAGCAGATACAGAAGAACACACAGAGAGCAGACAGCGAGTGTTAAAAAAAAAAAGACAACAACGGGGGGGGGGGGGGGGGGGAGAAAGAAATAAATCAACCTTAAAAAAAAAAAGACAGAGCAGACCCTTGCCCTTCCCCACTGGCTTGAAATAGCTCTCAGCCCTACTGAGCAGGGCTGAGGGGCGGCACCAACAAACTCACTCTCTATGTAATTTAATCCTTCCGAGCATTTGCACTGAATGTTCAGCCCCAAAACACCCCTCCCCCTCGGCTTTAGTTCTCCCTGACTACCACCCGCCCTCCCATGGTTTCTTGGCCAGCTTTACTGTCTTTTGTAATCATCAGTTAACATCTGCAATATTTTACTTGTGGCAGGAAAGATATTTTTTCCTCCTTTACCCCTCTTCCTCCTGAGGTTGAATACAAAGTAGACTAGAATAACAAAATGAGGCAGATATGCTTTTAACATAATAATGTAACAAAAGACTTGGTAAAATGGAAAGACTCAAACCTCTGGATACTCCCCCTCTGCCACAACGCTGCAGGCCCTTGCAGAGGTCTCTCCCTTCCGTGGTGTCTTCCCTCTTTCCAGCACTCCCCTGGCTCAAAGCAGGACAACCCCGGATGAAGATGAAGGACTGACAAAGAGTTCAAGAAGACATAGAAAACTAAGGGCAAAGGCAAAGGGGTTAAAGGAAGGAAGAGCCACGGAGAGGTAGAGGAGGTAGGAAATCCAAGGGAGGGTAGAAAGTGACAGCAAGATGTCTCTCTGCTGTTTTCTAAAGGCATTTTGTTTTGTTTTGTTTTCCATCTGCAAGTATGTGATGCAAGCCTTTAAATTGATGACAAAATCCAGGCCCTAACTCCTTCCCCCACCTAGCTTTTATCAAAAGTCCCAGAACTAATGAAACGACTAAATGGTGGACAGCCAAGGACAAAGGAGCAATCTGGCTCGAACAGTTCTCAAACGGAGGTTTCCCACACCTTTGAGGAAAACCGGGAGGGAAGCTGGCCAAATAGAGCAGAGGCCACCCCAAATCTCCGGCTCCCCCTGTGGGCCCTCGAAAGGACATTCTTCGAGACGTGGTGTGTGTGCTTTGTCAGCTATCTATTTGTTACAGGGATCAGACAACTAGCTACTTCCTTTCCAACCCTGGGGTAAACTGATGGGATTATATATTTCCTTTTAAAACATTCAACTAGTAAACTGCAAAGCTTAATGCACCATAAAAAGGATATCACTAACTCCAAATCTCTGTATCGTTTCTCAAATAAATATATTTTTTCTCCTCTATTTAACCTCTAATCCTTCCCTACATTTATATATTATGAATCCTTTTCGGGGAACCCACTCAAGGAAGCCGGCTTCTCTCTTTCTGGGTTTCTCCCTGTGGAACCCTTCCTCCCTCCCTACAGGACCCCAAAGATTCATTTGGTGTTCCTACCCCCTCCTCACTGCTGCTACCATTTCTCTCTTTTTTGTCTGTCTGTATTTATCAGAGTTGTTAGTGGCAGACAAAAGCCTCTCTAGGTAGTTTAAGCAGAAAGGGATTATAGAAAGGGTCTTTAGGTGGCCCAAAGCGTTGCTGAGAGGATTAGGAATCCAGCCTGGGATGCTACCCGGCCACCCCATTAGAGTCTTCTAACAATAACCCACTACTGCCACCATGAGCCACTTAGCATCTCTGACCAGGACTCTCCTGATAATCCCAGGGGGTGCTATTCACACTGTAAACATCTTAGATTTGTTTGCTTATTATTACAATTTCCAGCAGATGGTGTCTTATTCTAGACTATCAGTATATTAATGACAGTTTTTAACAGAAGTAAGGTGCTTGAGAAAAGGTTAGATATCTTTTTCTAATTAATACAAAAATGCTGTATGAGTTAGCAGCAACAATGCCTACAACATCAGACATTAAACAATAGAAATTCCACCACAGCTGTTCCCAAAGAACCTAAACCCTCCACAGTGGTGCTTGTCAGAAGGTCCAGTCTCCTCCCCTCAGCCAGTGCCTCGTTCCAACTTGAGGTCTCTCCAGGTGAGTGTGCCTGGAGGAAAGGCAGTCACATGAGGAACCCTAGCTGCAAAGGAGCCTAGTAGGCATTTGCTGTCCAGCCCTTGCAAACGAGAATGTGTGGAATGGTGTTCTGTAAACCAACCTACAGAGACCGTCTCTGAGTTCTGCAGAGAGCACATTATGTCTCCCAGTTCCACTTTTTGCTGCCTCTGAAAAAAAAAAAAACATTCAGCCTCTGATCTTCCATAGGTCCTGCTGATCCCTGTAGTGAAAATCTGAGGGGCCATGTAGGAGGGAGAGGGAGAGATTAAGAATCAGCAAAAATATTCCTTTTATGGTGTATCATGCTTTGCAATTTACTAGTTGAATGTTATATTTGCAAGGATAATGAAAATCTTAAAAAATTCGCTCTGTATTATTTCTTCACTCTATACTGAAATGCAAATGGAAATTCTGGTTCAACCTATGTAATCTGAGCATACACATTAATAATCAAACCCTCAAAACCTGACACCTCATCAAAAGGACTGTAAAGGGAGAGAACAGAGGAGAGACATCAACAGCTAAGTGATTTCAGCTGCTTTTTAGATACACAGTAATGCAAGAGTATCAACAGAGATATGGGAGCAGTGGAAGCTGCTGCCATGAATAGACAGGGAGGGTCTGACCCAGAGGAGGAAGCTGGGTAGAGCCCTACAGATCTGTGTCAAGTAGTCAAGCTATCCCGAAGCTGCAGTGACTACTGCCGCTGCTTGGTTGGCTGATTTGCCCTACTTCCATTGATTCAGCCAGTAAGAAAACAAGATGCCCAAGTGGGAATAGGTGGTTTAACACTCACGGCACAGCAGGTGGCACGAGCCCCATGTTCTCGTTAGTTCTGCTTGCCCCCACATCTCATGGGGGCCATACAGAACCGACCCAGGTGAAGACTGTACATGTAGGGGTGTGTGTCACAGCCAAAGAACACAGAGCTTGTGAAACACCTTTTTGTTTGCTTGTAAAGGAACTTCTAGCAAACCCGCCCCACCAGAGAAAGACATTACCTCGTTATACTGGTCAGGAAGCAAAACTGTTCACTGACAAGAGGAAGAACTTATCTGTAGCTTCCAAGGATGTTTTCTAGCTAGCAATTTTGGAAAAGATTGTCCAGGGCAAGTAAAACATGTAGACATACCATGGAGAATTGCCTCCTTCCATTCTGTAGGTATGATGGAGGCAGATGGAGAAGTGAGGTGGAAAACAAGGACAGCCCTAGGGTGGGTAGGTGGGGAGTCTTAAGCTGTTATCTTTTCCTCTCCTCAAATTTTGGGGCCAATGTCTGGGACTCAACCCGATGAGTTTTAAGACTACAGCTTCTTTGTCTTTGGGCTTACTGAAATCCCAAGATGCTATAAAGTAGGGGTTATCCATATAGGGTAAGTCAAATAGGGGCTGAGCAAAGCTTGGGGGATGGCCAGTAGTCGTCAGCTTTCACTGACATTGGGTGAGGGGTCCACTACTGTTGAAGAGAAGTTCTCCAGGGTTGTCAATGGGAAGTACAGCCTGCCTAGACCCTGGACACGTAACGAGCAGGGAGGACCTTGAAAAAAACTCTTGAATGAAAATCTCTCTCTCCTGTCTAGGTGGTCCCTTCATGTTGGGTCCTCTCCTGGGAACCCCCAAACCTCTTTTCCTCATTTCTCTCCTCCCCCAGAGGTTTCCACCTTTTAGAAACAAGCTAAACAGAAGAAGCCTGGAGGAGCAACTTATAGCTACGGAATGGAAGGCAAATCTCACCAGCCTTGACAATGTGAAAGTAAAATTACAGATGTCAGGTAAAGGATGGAGAAGAGCGATTAAGGGAAGGCAAGATTTTTTTCCTTTTCACAGAGTCAAGAAGATATTGCTGGGAAGCGGCTGTGGCTCAATCAGTAGGGCTCCCGTTTACCATATGGGAGGCCCCGGGTTCTGCGTGGTTAGCTGACCCAGCGAGCACAAGCAGCAAGGGGGGATAAATGAATAAATAAATAAAATCTTAAAAAAAAAAAAAAGAAGATATTGCTTAAAATAATTGGAACAAGAAATAGAGATTTAAGTCCATTGCTTAATGCTACAACAGTAACCAAACAGAAGAACCAAAAATAACAAGATGAGTGTGAGCTAGCTAAATCCTTATCTTTCATAACAGGAAATCAAGAGATAACATCTAAAGCTGATAAACCAAGAAATACTAGTGTAAGCATATCATTTAACTCACAGAGGCAATTACCAGAAGTCTTGAACACTGAAACCCAGCGACTGCCTCTGGGTAGCAGACCAGGCACAGAGATAGGTGTTGTGATGGTTTGAAGATGTACAGACCCCAGAAAAGTATGTTTTTAAAGTTAAATCCATGCCTTGGGATCCAACGTAAGTAGGATCTTTTAGTGAGTAGGATCTTAACTTAAGATGTGACCCACCTCATTCAGGGTGGGTCTTACTGGAGCCTCTTACTGGGGCCCTTTATAAGAGAATGAAATTTCAGGGAAGCAAGGAGCTGGAAGCAACAAAACCAGGAAGAGAAGGGAGAGACCAGCAGACATCACCATGTGCCTTGCCATGTGACAGAGGAGTTCAGGATAGCCAGTAGCTGGTCTTCAGTTTCAGGGAAAAAGTATTTTCTGATGATGTCTTGATTTGGACATTTTTCTCATCCTCAAAACTGTAAGCTTGTAAACTAATAAATTCCCATTGTTAAAAGCCAACCCATTTTATGGTATCTGCTTGAGCAGCTTTAGCAAACTAAAACAAGAGTACACATCTATATAATAGGACTTTTTAAAAATCATGTGCCTATATTACTTTAATATGTTAATCTTAAGAAATATAAGTGCGATTATGCTTGTCTCCCCTTTCTTCCTATATGGTTCCATGAACAAAATGTTTCTAAAGCTTCTTTTCTTATTCCTTTATTCCCAGTGAGACTCATTAATCTAACCCCCTCCTTGCCAGTTCCATGAGCACTGATTTTAGGGCTGTTCAGTGTATAAACACCTTTAAGGCTGAACCCAAATGCCTGAGATCCAAGTGGTGACTTTCCATCTAATTTGCTTATTTATTCATTTATATATTCAATATACATTCTATGCCTACTGATGAGTTTGACAGTTTATGCCACTGCATTCAAAGAAATATTAGTCCATTAGGAGAGAAGACTGACTAATTAATCATACACATCACTTTATTTTTTTTATTTTTTTTTAATTTTACCGGGAGGTCCCGGGGATCGAACCCAGGTCCCTCCATATGGCAGACGGACGCCCAACCATTTGAGCCACATCCGCCCCCCCACATCACTTTATGATAAGTGCTATGAAGTAAAAATAAAAGTGTGGGGAGCAGGAAGTGGATGTGGCTCAAGCAGTTGGGCTCCTACCTACCACATGGGAGGTCCCAGCCCGGTTGCGGGACCTCCTAAAGAAGACAAGCAAGACAGCGAGCTGATGTGGCAAGCTGACACAACGAGATGACACAATGAGATGACACAACGAAGATACACAGTGAGGAAACACAATGAGAGACACAACAAGCAGGGAGCGGAGGTGGGTCAAGCTATTGGGCACCTCCCTCCCACATGGGAGGTCCTGGATTTGGTTCCCAGTGCCTCCTAAAAAAAAAAAAAAAAAAGGAAGACGAGCACACAATGAACAGACACAGAGAGGGGGCAGCAAGCACAAACAACGAAGGAAGGGCGGGGTAGAAATAAATAAAATAAATCTTAAAAAAAAAAAAAAAAGTGTAGGGAGCCGTGAGAGCTACCAGCAGAGAAAGCTGTTAGGTGAGAGAGGAATTTACCTTAAGCTGCTGTTTTTGTATTTCAGGGCACTCACAGACCAATGTTACCATAACTAATACAATTGTATCAGGCTCCATCTGACTAGTCACACTTTGCATTGCTTTCTTCACTCTGGGACTTGCCATATCCCTGGGGCTGTATCCGGGTAGAAGGGCAGTTTCTCTGCTCACAAAGGTTCTTGCTTCCCTCTCCCCACACCCCTACCAAGCTCAGGGTCCTCTTACTTGGGACTCTACCGCCTCCATGAAACTGTGGCATATGCTCCAACTCCACTTACTCCAATGGGAGGAATCTTTATGGAGTCCAGAGGGTTGGAGCATTGCTTTTACATCAGATTATTTTCTAGTCCTTTCCATTCCTTTCAGTACTGTACTATTAAAACTCAAAAAAAGTGAACTGAATTTGGAAGAGGGTGGCAAAAGTGTTACAGGAAATACAGGGCAAATAGATTAATAGTCTCCTCCTGCCCTACTTTTTTTTTTTTTAGGAGATAGCGGGGATTGAACCCAGGACCTTGTATGTGTGAAGCAGGTGCTCAACCATTGAACTACACCTGCTCCCTCCTACCCTACATTTTTAAGGGTGACACCTCACAACTGATACTAAATGCTTATAACATTAAATAGTTGTTTATTGCTGTCTTGTCAGTTAATTTTTTCTATCAGATATATATTTATTTTATACAATGAAAAAAAATTTTGCTCACTATAGAAAAGAAAACCCATTAACACTTTAGTATAATGATGGTGACCCTGTAAAGAAGCCAGTATGCAATCTAAGAATACTAGGCCCCTACCACACTAGGCCTGCTATGCCTGGGGTCAAGGAGGTGACTCAGGCCAAAATTAGAAGTTGGAAAACCCTTGGTGCCTTTCACTCCCTTTTTCCCCTCTTGGAATCCAACTCCTACTCCAGGTGCCAATCCCTTTAGTACCTGGTAACATTTTTTTCTTAACACACTTTCTTTAGAGTAGAAGAATTTATATGCTTGGATGTACATTATATATAATATGATTTGATATCCCATGGAACAATCTTTAGCAAAGGAGCACACATTTCTTAGCAGTTAGACTTATAATGATACCAAGGAGTTAGTATAACAACTTAGTGTCCCTCTAGAGCGGCGGTTCTTAACCGGGTGTGGGACAATATTGTCTCCCAGGGAGTATTTGGCGATGTCTGGAGACATCCTTGGTTGTCACATCTGGTGTGGTGGTATACTCGACTGGCATCTAGTAGGCAGAGGCCAGGGATGCTGCTAAACACCCAGCAGAGCTCATGACATTCCCCAGAACAAAGGCAGAGCCAGCCCAAAACGTCAATAGCGCCCAAGTTGAGACACTGTGCTTTAAAGTTTAACTTTCTTTAAAAATCGAGATGTAATTTACACAGGGTCAAATTCACCTTTTAGAGTGGACTGTTCTATGAGTTTCTGTCATTTAAATTTGTGTGCTTATATTTAGTATGTTTAGTAGGTAAGGAACGCTGCAGTTTTTACGCTTCTATTTTTTTCAGTTCGGTTTGGTTTGGTTTGATGTTGTCACTTTGAGTCAGGGAGATTCAGACTTCATAAGTAGAAAATCACATTTAGAACTGGGCTTATAAGGAATGATTTAATGTGACTTTCGCCAAATAAATAATGAGGGGGAAGGAGATAAGTACCTGAACGTGCCTAAAATTGCCAGACACGTGGTAGGAATTCATTAAATATTTGCTTAATATATGAATGAGTGATACAATGTTCTGTTCAAGCCAGAAATCTAGGAGTCTCCCTTGACACCCCTATCTCTTTCATCTCCCTTATTCAATTCATCACCCAAGCTTGGCGAGAATCTCCATTTTCACTCTGTCTGAGCCAGCCCTTTGCTCTCTATTTCCAACACTTTCCCCTGGCTCCAATTATCATTGCTTCTATCTTGGACTCTGTGGTAGCCCATGGCCAGGATTGCTGTAGGGCCTAACGTGAAAAGCTTTCTCAGCCACTAGACTTACCCTGGAACGAGACCCAGGAGGAGAGGAAATGGGCAGCCAGGGAGCCACAGAGCAACATGTGAGCTCATGACAACTGAAGAAATGAAGAAGTCTGTCCTCCGCGCTAGCTGTGCTGTGTAACTTCATGCTATTATCTACAGCATATTTTACTTTGAAGTTAATCCAAGAATGGGTCAGTTTCATGTCAAAAAACGAAAGGTAGACATTGAGGCACTTTTGAGGAAGCTTTAACTTTATTGGAGCTATAGTCTTAGGTGTCAGAGGTTGGGAACAATCCATAAAAGAAAGCAGAGTGGGAAAAAAAATGAAATTTGAAATGGAACTTTTGAGTTCACAGTAACCAGACCTGCAAAGGAACCCTACAACTTACAAAGATATTCCAAAGCAGGAACCAGGGCCAGCTCCAGTGGCCTAAGGCCTGAACGTCGCACAGGACTTGGCACTTAGAAGGGCCCCACGCTGGGTTAACACCCTGCTGCCGCCATCTTGAAACTCTTAATCATTTTTGAACAAGAGCCTCCAAATTTTCATTTTGTTCTGGGCCCTGCAAATTATGTAGATGGTCCTGACAAGATCAACTTAACTATATAGAACCTGAAAAACAGAAGTTCTCAGTAGTTATTATTTCATGGTTTCACTTTAAATGAAGCTGATTCCTTTCTTAAAGAAGAGACTCTTTTTTTTTTTTTCCCCGTCTTAAATTGTCCTGACTTCACTCTGGGGATTGGGTTAAAGGAGAGTCAGAGGGGACATCTGTGTCTTGCCTCTGCTCCCTGGGTACTACCTCTGCATTCGGATGGCTGCTGACTACAAACCCAAAAGACTGCTGAAAGACTCTTCTCTGGCCCCAGGAGCTTGCTTGGCCTGGACATGGGACAATCCTAAAATTAATGGAAAGTTAATGTGTCCAGATGTAGCCTTTGGCCAGTGGGGAACGGGAAGTCAGTGGATATGGACCTCAGCTTCCCAGTCCTCAGCTGGGATAATTCTGAGGTATGTTCTACACTATTTCTAGCACCTCCTTTGGGAGCATGCTCCACTTGCCAACGGGGGAAACTTGCTGGCTGACACACCCTTTCTTGGATTCCTTCCCCTTCCTCTCTCACTTCTCCATTCCCCCATAGGAGTTTCATGGAATTACCACCTAAATAAACTATTTACAATCAAATCCTTATTTCAAGATATTTTTGGGGGGAACCAAAAGAAAGACAGGTCATTTCATCAAAGTCCAGGGCAGGTTCAAAGAGTGATGTGAATGGTAACTTCCACAGAGTTCAGGGTGGCTTTCTCTTCAGTTTGCCTCCGAACCAGCAAACAAACAGTGCACAGGATATACACCATACCAGGATTCAAGCAGGGGAGTGGATGCCTTCCTAGTCCCTCTCTGAGAGTGGGGAGAATTGGGAACCTACAGGGTCAGAGAAGTCTAGAGGTGCAGACTCACTGCCCTTTCTGACAGTAACTTGATGGAAAGGACTCTTCAGTACTCAAGCATCTACCTCCTGCCACATAAGGAAATTCTTGCTACGCTTTTGTTATTTCATGTTCTGCAAGTGACAGAATACCCTGACACATGGCTTAAACAAGCAGGAAGTTAATATGTCTTTCACATAGCAGTGAGTGGTGGCAGAGAGATTTTTTTGGTCCCCCTTCTGAGCTTTTGCTTCACTATGCATGACCCCTATTCCCCATGGCTCCTCATTGTCCAAAATGACTGCTCACAGTCCAGCCATCTCAAACATGTTCCAGATAGCAGGGAAGAGGAAAAAAGGAAGAAGGCACATCATGTCCTTTTAAGGATCCTTAGCAGATGTTGTAAATATATTCTTCTGCCTATATCCCAATGGCCATAATCTAGTCTCAAGACTCTACCAAACTTCAAAGAACCCTGGGGAATATAGTGTAATGTGCGCCTAGCTAAAAATTGGGTGTACTATTTTTTTTTTTTTTTTTTTTTACCGGGAGGTCCCAGGGATCGAACCCAGGTCCCTCCATATGGGAGACGGATGTCCAACCATTTGAGCCACATCCGTCCCCTGGGTGTACTATTTCTATAGAAGGGGAGAACACACATTGGAGGGACAACTAACAGTCTCTACCACCCCAGCCTCAAAGAGTTTTTGTGCCCTAGTATGGCCCAGAAAGAATAGAATAATTGTTCTTTGCCCCAGAGAGGCACAGGTGTGGTCACCAAAGACACTGGCTGTAATGCAGTGTTGCAAACTGGAACAGGGTGGGCAGACAACTGCAGAACAGATGGACGTCTCAGGAGAGGCCATGCAGAGCAGATGGTTACTGGGGTCCCGGCACCCTCCACTATCATGGCTCTGGCAAGCCCTCTTACTACCACCTCAGCTGGAACCCAGGCAAAGAGAGGGACCCCAAACTGATTTAGAATATGCTTCTACTACCTTAGTGAAATGAGGATTGTGGTGGTCATTAGGGCAGTTCACAAATTTCCCTTCTTCTCCTTCCGGGAAGATGGTAGGATTTGCATCTCTGCCCCCTAGGAAGTTAGGTGTGGCCATGTGATGTACTTTGGGCAGCAAGATAGGAGAAGTGAAATGTGTCCCACCCAGGCTGAAGATTAAGAGCCTACACACAACTTGTCACATTTTCTTTTTTCACTGCCACAATGATCCCGGAAGCATGCATAGAGATGAGGCCTCCAGCCTGGATCCCTGAGTGACATTAATGAGTATAGAGTTCCGCTGCTCACCCACAGTGGACACACAGCGTAAGTGAGAAAGAAGTCTCTGTTGCAATGTCACTGGCATTTGAGGGCTGCTTGTTATTGTAGCATAACCTAGTCTATAGTCAGGTACAGGAACTTAAAATGGAATTGGGGTGACCTGTAGAAACCTAAGGAAAGTTATACATCTTCCATTCTGGAGTTAGCAGACTAAGATTCATTCCTGCTATAAGGACTCATTATTTCTTATGTCCCAGGACTTGAGGCCCTCCAGGATGAAAAGTAGCTGGGGAGAGTAACAAGCCTTATGCCAGCCTACAGCTGAGATTGGAAGAGGAAGGCTGAACCCTCTCAGAGACCGGCAGTCATCTTGCTCCAACACATGGCAACAGACTTTGGTGAGGGAAGTAACTTACTCTTTATGGCCTTGTGACTGTAAGCTTTTACCCCAAATAAATACCTTTCATAAAAACCAACCGATTTCTGATATTTTGCATCAGCACCCCTTTGGCTGACAAATACATATGGGAATAGAAGCTTAATTTTTCTCAAGCGGATTTTCATTTTAAAAGATTCAAACATAAAACAAAAATCCTGGACAAATGAAGTTATACATGATGAAAGTCTAGGAAGTGTGTTTTCCCCCAGTATGGAAGATATCTGGGGGCAAGCAGAATTTTTCACAGGTGCCCTGCACATAGTACCAATAGTGTTGGATATTATGCTTAGGGTTTCTGGATGTTGGAGTGGCAGAGAGCAGAGAATCCTCAGGGAAGCTTCAGAACAACTTCTTGTGCTGTCCAATAATTCCCTTTTCCCTTCTAGATGATCCCAAATAATGACCCAACGGGTTCCTATGGCCCCATAGCCTTTCCTGTCCATCCTTATTACCAGCTGCCCACTGGTCACTTTGCTGTCCACAGGTCAACTCTCTGGGACATGTGACTTCTGTCTCAGGGTAAGGTCTTTGAAGCCTGAAAAGAAATAGTTTCCCTTGGTGCCACATCTCCCCTCCTTCCTCACCCCAGGAGGCTTACCTCTATGCTCATATGTAATGTATATTCATAAGAAATCAACTAGGGCACTTGTTACAAACATAGATTCAGAGATCCAGATTTTGATTCATTAAGCTTGGATGCAGCACAGAAATCTACATTTTTAATAAGCTCTCTCCCCTAAGTGGTTCAGAAGCTGGTGGCAGGCAGACCATACCTGGAGAAAGAATGACTTAGGGAGATGTGGGAGCTATCAGTATAGTCCACCTTCCTGCATCTCCCTCCAGCTATTTTCTTGCAAGCTCTGACTTCACTTGTTATTGGTGTAGCTGGGCCATCTGCTCACAACCTTAAAATAAAACAAACAAAACAAACCAAAAAAAAAAAAAGGAATGTTGCTTCTAGGGCTTTCTATGCCATCCTCTTTTCTTTCTGTTTATAAGGGGGTAGGTTTTTTTGTGTGATATGGTCTTTGATGACAATATTGAGGACAAATGGTAGTTTCCTCTCCCACTCAGTTTTTGCCATATTTGCGGAGGACAGACGAAGTGACCTAAAATTGGACACATAGGAAGAAGCAAACAGCTGAAAGAGTTCAAAATGAAAGCATCAATTCAGAATAATCAAGAGTTAAGTGTAATTTGTTAATGCAGTGCCTTTATGAACATGACTCAGAACCAATGGTCAAAAAGGTACAGTCCAGAAAAAAATAAAATAAAATAAAATAAAATAAAAAGGTATAATCCATTTGGCCAATTAAGGGTTAATTAATACGCCTCCGGGAAGAGACTGCAGAGTCCCACACCTGGAAGTAATTTTACCAGCCTGGCTCCTGCCCAGGCTTCAGAGCAGTCTCCGACCGAAATCCATCCGCCCCCTGGTGGTTGGAAAGTAAACTACAATTTACCATAGCGAGGAGAAGAAAAGCAGAAAGCGTTCTTTTTACTCAACACTCACACAGCTTCTTCGGGGACGGATCTACAGGTAGAGTCCTCCAAAGGCTGCATCAGGACTGTTTGGCAGGTGAGAATGTCATGGCTTTGGAGGCGTCGCCACACTTCCACACCTCAACCTTTAGTTGAGTCCTTTGTAGTTCCCAAATACAGACATTTAGCAAAGTTCTTGTCTGGCCCAATTCTACACATTACATCAGACCAATCCACCAGTGCATCTCACAGAAATTACTCCATAAAGATCAAGCTTCACACACTCCAGCCCCAAATTCAACAATTACCTCAGGTCCTCTGGCTCCAGCAATACCCATACTTAGTCCCAGTCCTGCCTGCCCAGCTGCTCCTCTTGCAGTGTCTGCTTTTCAGTCCCAACACTCACCTTGTCATTATGGAACTCAGAATTTTCTCCCAGGGACAGAGCTTACACTCATCCAAAAGCATTTTATTTCAGGGTACTGTAAATGATACTAATTTTTTTGTTCATTTGAAATATATAAGTTGTGCTATAACAAATCATTCTGTCAAGTGTAACCACTGTCTGCGTAGTGGAACTTCTGGGATCAAGAATGTAGATATAGGGAAACAAGTGGCTCAAGTGATTGGGCTCCCATCTACCACATAGGAGGTGCAGGGTTCGATTCCCAGGGCCTCCTGGTGAAAGGCAAGCTGGCCTGCACGGTGAGCTGGCCCGTGCAGGAAAGCAGGCGCAGCAAGATGATGCAACAAAAATAGACACAGAGGAGAGACAATAAGAGATGTAGCAGACCAGGGAGCTGAGGTGGCACAAGAGATTGAGCGCCTCTCCCCCACTCTGGAAGGTTTCAGGATCGGTTCCCAGGACCATCTAAAGAGAAGACAAGCAGACACAGACAAACACACAGAGAGCAGATAGAAAGTGCAAAACAGAGAGGCGGGAGTAGGGGGCAGGGAGTGGGGGGGTGGGCAGAAAGAGAAGGGGGGGAGGGAGGGAGGGAAATTTTAATTGGTTCCTATCATAACGGGTGGGGCACATCTAACTCACCTGTGAAAAGACACTTCACACAGTCACCTTGCTGCTAATTACATGGTGTGGGGTCTCTTGCCTTCTCCCCGATTCCTGTCCCCTACCTTCCTCCCTCCCTCCCTCCCTGCAACAGCCCTCCCGATTGCGGTGGCTTGTTAGACTAGATGTGAAGCTTTCAGGTTGCAGCCTATGGGACTACTGCTGGGTTTGTGTGGGTAATCTGCACCTCCCCAGTTTCTTTTTTAAGTTTTAAATGACTCCCCCCTTCCAAGCCACCATCCTCCCCCCACCCCACTACCACCCTTGACCGAAGAATAGATTGTAACCCCCACTGCTCCCCTCTGAAATTGTCCTTTGGTGAGACATTCTTTCAGGGCTTTCCCCATACCTTCCCCCCTTCCCCTTACCTTTATTAAGGGGTGCTGCTTTTTCCTTCCTCCTCTTGAAGTCTCTTCCTGCACCATCACCACCCAACACTCTCCAAGACACTTCCTTGCTTTGCCATTGGGTAAGGTTGGAAAGAGTCTCTGACCTCCATCATTTAGTTTTGGAACCACATTTCTTTACTCTCCACCAGCCTGGGAAATGAAAACTTGAGTCCTCAGCCCTGCGACCCTCTGCTGTCGTCATCCGCTGATGCATATTTTTTAGCTCAGGTTTTGACGTGGTGAAAAGCATCGTTACTAGGGTTACTCAGACCTGCCAGCTCTCAACAAGTCTTTGGTGGTTAAACTTGGAGAAGGGCCACATGAAGACACTTGTAAGCATAAACACTCCCTCTGAATGAATTATTTTCTTTTCTTTTAATTACTTTTGCACTTGAAGAAGTTTCAAACAAACAGGGCTCTCATTTGGTCATGTTTGCAATTCATTTGGGTCTAGTTTAGAATCTGACAACTGGAACAAAAAGAACCTTGAACGTGGAGCATCCTTTGGTTTTGGGGCTGCTTCCTCTCAGGATCCTTGGCAGTTATTAAGAAACAAGTCAGGGGAAGAGGATATGGCTCAAGCGATTGGGCTCCCGCCTACCATATAGGAGGTCCAAGGTTTGATTTCCAGGGCCTCCGGGTGAAGGCAAGCTGACCCACACAGCAGATCCCAGAAATTGGTGGTGGGCTTGACTTCCTGACAAATTGCTGTGTTTTTCTGCTTTTCTATTCAGGACCACTAAATGCTAAAATATGGCTGCATACCAAAATAGCAATTCATTGTGTCCTAAAAACAAAGTAAAACAAAACAAAAACAAAAAACTGAACAATCAGGTAAACTAGGCCTCTTCTCATAGGGATGATGAGCCGATGAGGATGGGAGAAAGACAGGAGTGTTACTCTCCTAAATATTTTGTAGCTTTTTGTTCTTGTCACCCTTTGGTACAAATTCTGCAGGGGCCAGACTGACCACCCAACTCTAACCCCTTCCCCAGGAGAAGAGATTAGGCTTTGACCAGAATGTTCCTTACTTCTACCTTCATGAGTCTATCCCCCCCCCCCCCAATACTAACCAGTGCTCTTTTGTAGACTTGTCTCATGGACAGTTTATATTTTGTCCTCAGAAGTCTCTATTATAGGTCAAGACAGTCCATTCATTAAATTAACGCCTAGACCTTGATGTTGCCAAAATAAGCCTCAAATAAGCCAAAAACGTGTTCCATATTCTGTTTCCCATCCCAAACATGCCCAGTCACATTGTCTAATAAAACTCACTAGAGTTTATAAAATTAAATCAAATGACAGCAAAAAGATACTCCTTTCAAAATGCAGCATCTACAACATAGACTTAAATACATTCTCCCTCCTATTATGACTATCTCAGAAAAAAAATTCATGTCTAAAAATTAAATTCTCTTGCCTTTGTATGTTAAAGTTTACATAGATTAAAATTTAAAATGCAAATATTCTCATTGTCCTGATTTTGTGATAATCAGGGTAGGCTAAACAGTCACTATATTAGAAACCATGAATGTGTCCCCAGACCTAGTTTTTCTCCCTAGGCCTGGTTTTTGGAATGCTGGTGATAAACCAAGCCTGATTTATTATATGATCTTCCTGTATGGGAAAAGACTGTAACTCTAGGTATCTTTGGTTAACCTTAAGAGATATAGCAGGGGTGCAGATGTGGCTCAAATGGTTGGGCATCCATCTCCCATATGGAGAGACCTGGGTTTGATCCCCGGGTCCTCTGGTAAAAATTAAAAAAAGAAAAATATAGAAGGCACGTGGGCCACTAGGCCCTGCGAATGGGTGAGCCGCCAGGCCCTGCAACCGGGTAAGTCCCACAGATCCCGTGCATGGGTGTGCCGCTAGGCCCCGCAAGCTATGCAGCAAGATGATGACATAACAGGAGAGTGACACAAGGGAAAGCCAAGATGAGATGCACCGAAAAACCAGGAACTAAGGTGGCGCAGGTCATAGGATGCCTCTCTCCCACCTCGGAGGTTCCGAGGATCGAATCCCAGTGAAGACAGGAGGAGAAGGATGAGAAGAGAGGGCAGGAAACAGACACAGAGAATTGCTCAGCGAATCAACACAAAAACAGCAAAAACGGCCGGGGGGGGGGCATGGTAAAAATGGATATAAATAAATAAATAAATCCTTAAAAAAGAAGTATGGGAAGGAAGATACGGACTATAGTTAGTAGTAATATTTTGACGATGCTCTTTCATAATTTGCTAACAAATATTTCACAACAATGCAGGGTGTTTGTGGTGGGGTGATGTGTGGGAGCCCTGTATGATGTTATGCATGTTTGTTTTGTAAGTTCACAATGTTTACTGAACAGTTATTTTTTAAGTATGTTCATGTATGAATGATATACTTCAATAAATTGTTTTTAAAAAAATATTTAGATATAATCCACAAGTCTTCCCCTCTAATTTCTTATTGTTTTCTTCCTGAGGAAGTTTCTTCCTGAGGCGCTCACTCTCGTGCCTGGTAGAGTCAGGGTTACTTCAGCCGATGCTGTCTGGGTGGATGGAACTATACCCCTGGGATGGGTAGAGTTCTTTTAAGACCTCAGACATCAAATTCCTTCAACACTAAGACTACTGTGCCTCACTTTTAAAGAGTCCAAAGAGTAAATAGGATTCACAAGACTCAGGTACCATTCCCATACCTACCACAATTTGGAAATTTTAAGGAATCCCATATCCACTCCCACCCCATCCCATAATGTTTCTAGGTACACAGAGCTTAACCTGGAATTTTAAGATTATCAAAGACCAAAGCCATAGGATCTGAGAGAAAGAGGATACATGGATCAATCCTTGTTTCCAGCCCCGCTGGAAGCTAATCATCCCACATCAGCTGTCCAGAGAACATGCCCTGAAAACAAACACTGGGAAGAACTCTCCTCAAGAGGTGAATTAGAGCACCACGTGACTTAGTTTGCTAGGGCTGCTATGACAAATATCCACACCTGCTGGCTTAAGCCAAATATTTATATTTTTGAAACATTTGAGAGAAAGTTGCTTACATCGTGATTCTTGAATCTTTAACTATTTCCATGTAACTTTTCCTAAGAACAAGGATATTCACCTATGTAACCACCTTAAGTACGGTTATCAAGTTCAAGAAATTTAACAATGATATAAAGCTTTTAGTCTATATTCCAAGTTTTCTAATACTTTTATAGTTTTTAAAAATAATTCTAGCACTTATGATGAAGGAAGTCATTTAATATATTTTTTTCCAAATGGATGGCTAATTTTCCATTTGTTCCTTACTGTTTTAAGATGCCATCTTTATCAAATATTGACTTCCCTTATATGCATGGGTCTCAACATGAGTCTAATAAAGCTTGATAACTGGTTTCCTTGCCCATTATATACAAGCAAGAAAATAAATCGAGGTTTTTTTTTTTTAAAAAAGAAACAAGTCAAATGATAAAAGGGAGTGAAAGATGAATACAAAGAAAAACACAGATAAACAGGGAGGAGAAACTGTGCTGTGTAGCGTAATAATAGACATAGATAAATATTGTGCCTTTAAAAAAGATTGAACTGTGTTTAGGTCCCTTTGGTTTTTAAGATAGGTAATACATTATATATATATATGGCTGGCTAATTTCAATTTTTCAAAAGTGGTTAAAATAAACACTGTTTTGGCACTTGAAACATCAAGTTTCCAGTAAATGGAAATATCAGGTTTGTGGAACCCTCTTTCCTCTACAATGTTGAATAAACTAAGTGTTGCTATAATTTTTAGACATGAAAAAAAAGTTACTGTAAGCTGGTAAATGAAAGGCAAGGAAGAGTTAACCTTACCTCTAATTTGAAACAAACCTGAAAAATTCCCAGGTGCTTTCTTTTCTCCTGCCAGGCCTGGTTGCTGCATTTCACCGTGTGGCCCTTCCCTTTAGGTTTTACATAAGCTTCATGTGCTCTAGTTCTCAGCCTTGTTAGGTCCTGCCAGAGATAGAAGTTTATCGTCCACTAATCTGAGCTCCCACAGGCTCAGATTTAACCTGGGGGTAAAAATCAAGGATGCTCAAATTTTAGCCTAGAGGGTAAAAATCAAGGAATATGTATCAAAGGGCTCCATGCCCTTACCATTGAGATTTCTCTCTTCTCAGTCAAGACGTCTCCATGGTAACTCACTTGTGCCTCCAAATAGCCTTGAGGGGCCCGTGGGAGACTGTATCACTGCTCCCAGTTCTTCAGTTCCTCCTTTGCCATGTGACTTTGCAGTGTGTCCCACTAGAGTAGGCAGAATACATTTTAATGTCCCACTGGTGTTGGGCATTGCTATGTGATTTGTCAATGGAATATTAATGGATGTGAGTTGATCAGAGGTGTCAAATGTGCCTGCGTGGTTTGGCTTGGCTTCTTGAACCTCTGCCATCTGCCCTGAGAAGCCGCAGGCCCCAGCACGAGAGACGTGCAGGGAAGGTTTGAATCGGGTCCACAGGTTATAGCAGAGACACCCCAGCTTACCTGAAGACCTGTAAGTGAGAAACATAAATGTGGTGTTGTTGTTGTCTTAAGCCACTGAAAAAAAAATTTTTTTTTAGCGGCCCTTACATAGAAATGGAATCATTGCAGGAAAACCTGATTGATCCAGCCCCTTCTTTGGCACCTCCCCAGTGTTTACCATGTAACTCCCATGTCATTCCAATAGTTGCTTCTCTGACCATACATGCCCATGACTCCTGCTGCACAAGTATGACAGGGACATCTCCTGTAGCATCTCCCATGTCTCTGGAGCTGCATTCAAACCCTCTCTCATCACCAACCCCAAATAATGCTCATGGTCCAAGCACAAGCACCCTTGTTTGGGTGAGATGATTTCCTTCTAAAATACCATCAGGAAGGTTAAGGTAAAGTCATTGTTCTCCAGCTGAATGTGGGTTATAGCCCTGGGGACCAGCTGTCAATTCCAGTGCAACGGGCAACAGGCTCTTTTGCAAGAATCTCTGGTGGCCAATGTGCAAATTCACATGAGCTCTGTAACCAAACCTGTGCTTTGGGACTCTAACTAGGATAAGTGGCTGGTAAAAGCTATCTTCAGGGGACGGATGTGGCTCAAATGGTTGGGCATCCGTCTCCCATATGGAGGGACCTGGGTTCGATCCCCGGGACCTCCCCGTGGAAAAAAAAAAAATTACTACTAGCCAAAGCTATCTTCACTTTCCCCTTCTCTAGAGAAGATAGGTCTGTATCAGGCTAGTTCTAGGAGATTCATTCATTCATTCAACAAATATTCATTCATTCATTCAACAAATATTTATTAAACTACATGCTAGGCATTAGTGCTATAGAGGTGAAAGAAACAAAAGTCCCTGTCCTCATGAAACTTACATTCCTGGGTATAGGAAGGGAGGAAACAAAATAAAACAATAAACAAAACAAAGAGATAAACGTAGGAATGTAACATTTTAAGTAGTGATAGGTGCTGACCAAGACTGTTTTTCTTCCTCTTGACCAAGCTACCAGCCTCATTCCTTGTGTGTCCCTACTCGCTCCCTTTCCCACCTTGACTACCTTGAAATTAATCTTGCAGCTGTGAGACTGCAGAGGAAAACAACTCAGACTTTTTTCTGTGTGTCTCTGCGTATTTCTCTCATTTATCTAGGACTCGAGCAACATGACCAAGATCCACCCTGGGTCTTGTCTCACTGAAGTAATCTAATCAAAGCCCCCCACGTGAATACAATCAAAGGGTCCCACACACACAGGAATGGATTAGCCCTAAGGACATGATTTTTTGGTATCTACACAGCTTCAAACTGTCACACAGGGTAAATAGTTGGAAGAAGTGGAGTTATTTTACATAGGTTAGAGGAAAGGCACCTCTGAAAACCTTACATTTAAGTAGAGAACTGAACCAAGGGAAAGAATGAGGTATAAGAAGTTGTAATAAGGAAACGGATGTGGCTCAAGAGGTTCGGCGTCCATCTACCATATGGAGGGACCGGGATTCGATCCCCGGTACCTCCTGGTAAAAAAAAAAAAAAAAAAGAAGCTGTAATAAACAGCGATCCAGAATAGAAAAAGTATAAAAACCCTGAGGCTGGCACAAGCATTCAAAGACCATAAAGAAGATTGGGGGTGGGGGAGCAGGGAGGGAATGAGCCAAGAGGAGTGGAGGCAGGTGAGGAGAGAATGGTAGATGAGCAGGGGCCAGGTCATGGAGGAGTCTGTCAGCCATGTAAGGAGTTAGACTTGTTTTCTGAGTAGGACAGGAAGCCACTGAAGGGAGTTGAGCAGGGGAGTGGCTTGTGATCTGATTAATGTGTTTATAAGCTAATCATCACTGATACAAGGAGCATGGGAGGAAGCAGCAAGACCAGATGGAAGATTACTGCACTAGCCCAGATGACAGATAGTGGTGAGTTGGACTAAGTGGTGGTGGAGGAGGTGATAAGAAATAGTCAGATTTGGGGTATAGTTTGAAGGTACAGTCAACAGAACTTACTGGGCAATTATTGGATGTGGAGAGTGAAGAAAAGAGAAGAATCAAGGTTGACTCCCTGCAATGGGCAGTTTGAGGTGGGGGTAGGTCTTGAAGAACCATCACCAGCCCTGTTTTAGACGTGGTGACTCTGAGATTCCTCTTCATCATTTAGGTGAGAATATTATGATGAAGGTTGGATATTTGAGTCATCAGTCAGCGGAGAGGCCAGGGCTGGAGGCATGAACCTGGGAGTCATCAACTTTTAGATGAATGTGAAGCTGTGAGGCATGATGAATTAGTTCTTGAGGGCGGAAGAGAAGGGAACTGAGGAGTAGTTTGAGGCACTCCAGTGTATCTGGACAGTGCTCCATTTGGGTGTAATGGTGGATCCATGTTCCTGAGGGCAGGGGCCCTGTCTTCATCATCTTGGTGCACAGCCCACACCCTCGCCCAGTTTTTCCACAGACCCTGGTGTCTGGCCGCTGTCTCTGTAGCAGGGAAAGCCTCAAGCGAGGCTGAGCCTGAAGGAACATAGCCAAAACGAGGCTGCGTTGCAGCCAGAAACTAGGAGTAAGCTGACAATTTACTTCATGTCATGCATGGTTTCACACGAGTTCTGTGGCCAGAATGTCAATTATGTTGTGTGGGAGGAGAAAAATGGGGATGAAAATTTCTTGGCATTTGAAATGTTCAACTCTTTTTGGAGTGAACCATGGAAGTTTTAAAAATAAGTTACAGACGCTGGGGGAGAAATAATCACCTAGAGTCAAGATGTGCAGGCCATATCATAATTTTTTCATCTTTTTATTTGTGGAGAATTTCCAACTTATACAGAGGCCCTGCCTCTGGTTCCCATCCCTGGTCTGGACCAAGAGTTCTCCTTGGTCTGCCTTGTGTTTGACACCCTCCCCTACCTTCTCTGACCTAAAGGTGTTCTCCTCTGTTTTCTTCTGAAAACTGTATTGATTTTCCTTTCACATTTAGAGCTGCAATCCATCTGAAATTGATCCTACCTGGATTTTGAGTGCTCTGCAGAGCTGAATTGAAAATGGTTGGCATCCATTCCTCAGGCAGTGGTATCTTTTGCCCAGACTGTTCCAGCATCTGTTTCCTCACCCTCCAGAGCTGACTTTCCTCCTGCCCAATTCTAAGCCTGATTCTCCAGCCTGTCTTCTGAGTCGGCAAGCTTTATATAGCCTCCTTTAAAATCCCCAATTAATTACATCAGCCAGACTTTTGTTTTCTATTCTATTGCTTGCAACCAATAACGACTAATTTATACACCTTCTGAGAAGTCGATGGCTTACGCCTAGCTGTCTAAGGTAGAAGTGGAGGAAAAGGTCTATCAGGATTTAAGTAAAGAAATACATTGAGTGCAGGGCAAAGGAGGAAGCCCATCGATTACTACTACTGGTGAAATATTGATCTGTCATATTTACTTCCTTTATACAGGAGACCAGAATGCTCATCCCCAGATCTTGCCTAGAAAAAACATTGATGGCCCTGAAGTTGTTCATTGTGGGGACTGGGCATAGGCAGACAAAGTTTGCATGCATAGTACATTCAGGAAACTACCAATAGACTCTGGACTGTTTGGAATAAACCAGACCTTGTTATGGCAGTAGAAATTCTCCCATGATGGCTGAGATAATCAAAGACACCCTCTTGGACAGGGCCCGTTACCCAGGAGTCTTAAGCTCCTGAGATCTTTGGGGGAGAATGTATGAGGGAACTTCTGACCCTCAGGGTTGGGTAGCTAGAAACACATGATTCTACCATTAATGGGGGCACCATAAAAATATCTTTGATGTCCCTTAAAACCACCATAATCCCTGGTTATTACCCAATTTGGGACCACCCAGTCATCCCATAGGGAAGGAATGGAAGATATTGTCTATTGCCTCCTTGGAAGCCATCCCCTTTCTTTCCTAATAGTACTCTGATTTTGTGGAAAGTGGAAACTTCCTGGCAACAGAACCCGAGGGGATGAATAATGATTTGTCTAATCATTATTTGTAATATCATTCTCCCTTCCCAATAACAGGTCTGGGCATGGATATGTCAATCAGTTATGACCAATAAGGTGCAAAAGAGAATCTTCTAGAGATAAAAAGGCATACAAAATCTTTTTTCCTCCATCTCTCCTTTCTCTTGTGCTGTTGGAGCTGCAGCAGCCATCTTGTGGCCAGGAGATAACTCATGAGGGAGAAAAGCTAATATGATATTAGTGAGCCATTTAACCAATGCTGGAATTGCCACCCAGAGTTTTTTCTTGAGTAAGCAATAAATGTTTTTATTATTCAGTCTTACTAGTCAGCTTTCTGTTATTTGACACTGAATGCAACCTCACTGATACAGGAGGCCACGGATCATCTCCCCAGGCAGGTTTAATTCCAAAAGGCATTTAGCCAATGGTAGGCTGTACCATTTCACAATGCCTAGGGCACAGAGTCTCCACAAAAGTGTTTTCTTCTCCATTGGATGCAGAATGCCATACTAATTAAGAGCTCCAGCTTTGGAATCAGATGCCTAGGTTAAAATCCTGGTTCTTCAACTTACCAACTCTGTGACTTAACCTTTCCATGCCTCAGTCACCTCATCAAAATCTAGGAATAGTAATAGTACCTACTACCTACCCTGTAGGGTTGTTAAGAGAATTAAGTGAGATAACACATGTAAAGCATTTAGCACAAAGTTGATGTGTTGCTTGGTATATAATAATCATTCCAATGTTAGCTATACTCCATGACAGGAAATGAAGTACAAGGTCTCCAGTATCTAGTGGACCAGAATGTTCAGCATGGATTCATCCAGCCCTTGATCTCACAGGCTGAAAAATTAGTGGTGTTCTCCTCACTGGAACCTCTGAGGAGTCTTACAGAGAAAGGGAATGGGGTTCTTGGGGCAGAGGTAGGGATATCACTTGAAATCACAGGCATAATTGTCACCAATTGGTCCAGGAACATGACCATCTCCTCCGATGACCCTTTACCTCAGGCACTAACCGCAGGATACCCCGATCTTCTTTAAAACTCTAGGGGGCCTAATTGGGACAGATCTGCCACAGGACAACTGGAAAAGCCTTGAAGACTGGAGCAAGTTGGTTATGCCTCTCGAACTTCTGCAATGCCTATGGGTCTCCCAGGGTTCCAAAAATGAGACCACTAATGGCTTATGGCCAGGGAGTCTTGTTCTACAGTGATGGTTCCCAACCAAGGTGATACTGCCCCCTGGGGGAATGTTGGAAATTTGTGGGGGTATTTTTGGCTTTCACGATGACATCACTGGCACTTAATGGTCAAGAACCACATATGCCAGATATCCTGTAATGCACAGGACAGTCCTGCATGAGAATGGATTGTCCCACACCCTGTATGCTATTTTAATATCCCCCTGGATAGTAAAGGATGTATAAAGCCTGTTTATAAAGATCTGAGCTTAGAATCTCAGTCCGCTTTCACATGCAAATACAAAGTATTTTTGCAGTTTTAATATGCATTGGATTTAAAAGGAATGTCATTATTGTGTAACTGGAAGGATGGTTGTACTGTGTTTTGTTTAGTATTTTAGCACACGGGTTGTTTACCATTTCAGGAAATCACATTACCAGTGTCCTTGTAATTAGCTAGTAGAATAACTGCTTTGGTCTGCATTTGCAACTGTTGTATTCATGGAGATTTTAATACTAGGTGAAGGTCTCTGATGTACTCATTGTCTCCCAGGGTAGCCATGACGGAACATTTCTGTACTGAAATACACATTCTTTTATTTATTTATTTATTTATTTATTTTTATTTATTCATTTATCCTCCCCTTGCTGCTTGTGCTCGCCGGGTCAGCTAACCACGCCGTGCGGGTGGGCTTGCCTTCACCAGGAGGCCCCAGGAACCGAACCCGGGGCCTCCCATATGGTAAACGGGAGCCCTACTGATTGAGCCACAGCCGCTTCCCATACACATTCTTTTATTACAAAGTTCTTCTCTTTCATTTCTTTATATTTCACCTAAGGCATTATATGGAATTTTTAAATTATAAAATTAATGTTTTTTTTTTGCCCTGTGCACGGGTACGCCACCAGGCCCCACGAGCGCATAAGCCGCCAGGCCCCACGAGCCGGTGAGCCGCCAGGCCCTATGCGTGGGTGCGCCATCAGGCCCTGGGAGCCACGCAGCAAGATGATGATGTAACAGGAGAGTGACACAAGGAAGAGCCAAGATGAGACGCACCAAAAAAACCAGGAACTAAGATGGCACAGGCGGTAGGACACCTCTCTCCCACATCGAAGATTCTAAGGATCGAATCCCAGTGAAGACAGGAGGTGAAGGGTGAGAAAAGAGGGCAGGAAACAGACACAGAGAGTTGCCCAGTGAATGGACACAGAAACAGCAAAAAAACTGGGGGGGGGGAAGGGCAGTAAAAATGGATAAAAGTAAATAAATCAATCAATACTTAAAAAAAATGTATAGGGAAGGAAGATACAGACTATGGTTAGTAGTAATACCTTGACAATGCTCTTTCATGATTTGTTAACGAATATTTCACAATAATGCAGGGTATTCGTCGGGGGGGGGTGATGTGTGGGAGCCCTGTATGATGTTATGCATGTTTGTTTTGTAAGTTCATGGTGTTTACTGAACACTTATTTTTTATGTATGTTCATGTATGAATGATGTACTTCAATAAATTGTTTTAAAAATAAAATTAATGTTTTTATTTTAAAAGAAAAATTTAACAATTATATACACAGTATATATAATTATCTATGACTATCATTTCGGGGGTACAGGAGTGTTGTAAAATATTTGTTACAAAAGGGGGAAATTGGGTTCGATAATGTGAAGACCCACGGTTCTGCAAGGACTATTTTTTTTTTAAGATTTATTTTCTTTCTTTCTCACCCCCCCTTGTTGTTTGCACTTGCTATGTCTGTTTATCTTCCTTGTTTCTTTAGGAGGCTTTGTTGTGTCTCTCGTGTTTTTCTTCTTGTGTCTCTTGCTGTGTCATCTTGTTGCATCAGCTTGCTGCACCTGCCCGTCAATCCAGCTTGCTGTCTTGTTCGTCCTCTTTAGGAGGCACTGGCAACCTCCGCTCCCTGCTTTGTTGTGTCTCTTATTATGTTTTCCTTCTTGTGTCTCTGTTGTGTCATCTTGTTGCATCATCTTGTTGTATCAGCTTGCCACACCTGCCTGTTGCACCAGCTTGCTGTCTTCTTTAGGAGGTACCGGGAACCAAACCAGGGACCTCTCATGTGGTAGGCAGGAGCTCAATCACTTGAACCACATCTGCTTCCCCTATTTTTTTTTTTAAGTAAACTTGATATTGAAGTCAACATAAATAAAGAAAAATACCCAAATCATGAGTGGTCCACTCAGGGACTTTTTTTTTTTTTTTTTTTTTTTTTTTTGAGCATTTTTTTTTTTTTTTTTTTAAGATTTTATTTATTTATTCATTTATCCCCCCCTTGCTGCTTGTGCTCGCTGGGTCAGCTAACCACGCTGTGCGGGCGGGCTTGCCTTCACCAGGAGGCCCTGGGAACCGAACCCGGGGCCTCCCATATGGTAAACGGGAGCCCTACTGATTGAGCCACAGCCGCTTCCCTCACTCAGGGACTTTTTATAAGCACCCAGATCAAGAAAGAGAACATTACCAACTCCACAGAAGTTCTCTTTACATCCACTTCCCGTCACTACCCACCCACTATCCTAACTTATATCACCAGGGATTAATTTTTAAAGTTTTTAAAACTTTATGTAAATAAAGCTTGAAAATAGAGTCTGTACTTTTCCATGTTTAACCTTTTTTTTCCCTCAGTATTATATTTGCAAGAATCATCCATCATCCATGTTGTTACATGTAGCATTCTCACAGCTGATAATATTCTGTTGTATGAATATAAGAGAATTTATTTATCAATTTGGTTACTGATGAACATTTGAGTAGTTTCCAATTTGGGACTGAGATGAATAGTTGCTCCTATGAGTATTCTCGTACACATCTTTTAGTGAACACATGTACACATTTCTGGAGGTGCGCCAGTAGAAGTGCTGGACTGTAGGTATGCATTTGTTGAACTTTAATAGATACTGTCAAACAGTTTTCCAAAGTGGTTGAAACAATTTGCACTCCCATCATAATTAGGAGAGTTCCACTTGCTCCACACTGTCCTATTTAGACATTTAAATATTTTCTTCTAACCCTTCTTACACAGAATCCTGCCTGCATGGTTTTTGAGATGTCACTATGTGAAACTGGAAAAGTGGGAAATTGGCCTCTCTAGCAATAGGGTTCCTGGTCCACATTCTCTCTGAATGTAGTCAAGGTTGGGGTGCTGCTTTGGGGCATTGCTGGTAGGTCCTTCAAAAAAGGCTCTGGCTGAGTCACAGCCAAGCCCACAGTCAGCTCTGTGGCTCCCACTGTGTCTTAGCTCAAACTAAAGGCGATGATGATTCAACTCGAAGCCTCTCCGGGCAGAGAAGGGGTTGTTCAAGTGCTCCTGGCCTCCAGCCTAGAGAGGGCTGCTGGAGTAAGGTGGCAGAGTCTGGAGCAGGTGGAGGAAAGGGAAATGAGGGGGCTATCTGCCAGCTCTAAAGCAGCCTCAGGGTAGGTGGGAGGGGGAAAGCCAGGACACAACTGACTGTAAATTCAAGATGTATGCAAATCTGATGTACTCAAAGCTAGATTTTACTGAAAAATCAATTCATTATGTGGGGAAAACTTTTCTTTCAACCACCACAAAGGGCATATTATGAAAAAAATACAGTCTCTTTCACCTCTCAGATTCCCAGTCCTCCAAGCCCCTTCCCCAAAGAAAGCCACAGCCCCTCCAGAAGCAGCTGCGCATATGCAAGCAGAGACACAGAAGGATCTTCCATAAGTTATCTTACTTCCCTGGGCTTCAGCGTCCTCATCTTTAGAATGATGGAACTGAGCACAAGTGGTTCCCAAACTTCCCTGCTGACAAGAATCACTTGGGGCACTTATTAAACCTATGGTTTCCCAGTACATAGGCCCTGGGACTTGATTTAGTGGGATTTCAATGGGACCCAGAAATTTGTATTATTGGAAGCATTCCTAGGGTATTCTTATCATTAGGAATTTGGGGATATATTGGAAAACTTTAAAATGTTCAAGTGCCTAGAGTAGCCTGTCCTTTGGGGATCATAAAATGATATCACTTTGTAGAGAGAAGAGGAACCTCTAAATAATGAAGAATGAAGAAAAGTGCTTTCATGCAGTACATTAAAATTTTCCAAAAAAAAAAAAACCCAAAAAACAACAAAACATCATTCTGGGCCCTTTGTCAGTAACACAAGTGAGTGCCAGCTCCTCTCCTTGGTCTTGATGATTTTCTATGCTTGGTACCCCGTGATGGTAATTGAGTTGTGGCTCTGATGACTTGGTCTCATTGAGAGGAGCCTCCTTTCTGGGCAGCTCAGCAAAGAGCAGAGAGAGGCCTTGGCTTAGTCAGGAGGGAAATGTATGGGACATCTTTAAAAACGGGGGAGTGCCTGACGACTGACAAAACAGAGGAAGCCTTCCCCCAGTGAGGGGTCTGACTGGGTTCCAGCCAGAATCGCAGCTTGAATGGATAACATGACCTGAGCACAGACTAGAACTGAAGGCTGGAGGTGTAGCCCTGTCAAGGACTTCTTCCAGCTGAAGAATCTCTCAAGTAGTGCAAACAAGATACAGTCATTTCCCTACTGCACCTTCTGCAGAGCTCTGCTTGACATGGGAGTGTGCTCATTTCACAGTCGATTTCTGAAGATACTTACATCTTTACTTGGTTTTGGCCAGGAAGGGGGTGAGCATGGGGGTGCAGTACCTAAAGAGTAACACAGCCTCAATTTTTCTTGATGTTCCTGATATAAAACAGAATAAACACACTGAAATGTAAGTTGATTTTACAAAATTGGGGTTGCCTATTTTTCATACTAATCACCAATAATGATTCTATATGAGGAAATGAAACTGGCTTTGAACCTAAGTCAGCAGATCTGTGTCAAGATATGGTACTCCTACTAAGGAGTCGTGTGATCTTGGGCAAGTCACTCACCTCTCTAGACCTGTTTCCTTATGAATAAAATGCAAGGGTAATTTAGGTGTTACCTTATTTCGTTGATTCTAAAGGACACTTTTTTTTTTTTTTTTTTTTTTTTTAACATATTAACATCTTTGTGCTTGGAATGCATCTTATAATTGCTGGTGTCTTACAATTTTTATTGATAGAGTGTTTTTCTTTGCTGCTTTTTAAATCTCTGGAATATTACATTCAATTAAACACAATACCTAGAAATTTCCTTCAGCTTTGTGAGTGGCTTCCTAATAATGCCTTACATTTCTAAGTTTATATAATATTCTGTACTTTTCAAATGAGGTTCACATATACTCATTTATTTATTCCTAGGGAAGTGGATGTGGCTCAAGCGATTGGGCTCCCATCTACCATATGGAGGGTCCCTGGTGAAAGCAAGCTAGCCCACTCAGAGAGATGACACAGCAAGATGACACAACATAAAAGAGACACAGAAGAGAGATAGTGAAAGACACAACGAATCAGGGAGCTGAAGTGGAGCAAGAGATTGAGTGCCTCTCTCCCACATCAGAAGATCCCGGGATCATTTCCCAGTGCCTCCTAAAGAGAAGAGAAGATGAGCAGACATAGAAGAATGCACAGCGAATGGACACAGAGAGCAGACAGCGAGCACAAGCGGCAGGGTGGGGTGGGGGTGGGGGTGGGGGTAATAAATAAATAAAATAAAATAAAATAAAATAAAATAAAATAAAATAAATATTTATTCCTAGAGGACCCTGGCTTGGTGGTTTTCAACTCTGACTTTAAGATGAGAGGTTACCTGAACTGAATCTTACCGAGGGAGTAGCACTTACCTGGCAGGCAGAATGGAATGAATGGAACAGGCAAGGAGGGGAGGATGTGAAAGACGGAAAAAGAACACGACACATTCAGAAAACATAAAATATTTTGTATGGCTGAAGGACAGAGTACATGTCAAGGGGTGGCAGATGAGGCTGAACAAGGAGACGGGAACCAGATTGCCAAGGGTGTTGAGTACCATCCTAAGAAGCTTGGATTTCATCCTCAGGACTCAAGGTGCCGGTAGCTTATAAACAGAGTGACATGGCTGGATTCATATTTTGTAGTTCAGGAAAATCACTCTGTTGGCATGGTAGATTGTGGCTTAAAAGGATGAGAGCAGGAAGGTGAATTAAGAGGTTGTTGACATTTTCGGGTGAGAAATGATGAGGGCTCAGACTGAGGACCTGATGGAAGAATGGAAGAGAAAAGATCAAGTTGAAAGATATTTACAATTTGTAACTCCTGCCCTACTGAGAAACGTTGTAAAAGTTATCTGCCAAAACACTGCATTCTTTAGAAGTCCTGCTGCCCCTCACCCCATCTGCAGGAAAACATTGCATTATGTTGTCTCTCCTCTGCTACTGAGGAGAGGGAGGGAGGGAGGAACTTACAAAGTGTTGCCCAAAAAGATGCAGGATATAATGGAAAGGGAGGGATCAAAGATGGTTCCCAAGTTTCTGGACTAGCTGCCCAAAGGAATGACAGTACAGCAACTAAAGTTGGGGTCTTAAGGGAAGAAGCAGCTTTAGAAGGCAAGATGAGTTCTGTTTTGCTGATGTTGAGTTTGAGGTACCTGGGTGCAATATTCAATTGAAGATGTTCAAAGTAAGTGAAAATTAGGTCTAGATCAAACAGATTTGATCCTTATAATAACTTTGGTTTAGGAACTTTTATTTGTTTGCTCCTCCAGATCCACTTTCCACCATTCTTTACTCTGCTATGAGCCCTGGGAGGCCAAAATGTATGGATTACAGAAGCTTCGATTAGGATTGGCTCATTTGGATCCTGGCAGATCAAACAGAGGGAAGAGAGTGAGATGGGGGGGGATTTATTCTCCCCCCTCCTCCTCCCTTCCAAGTCAACAGAAGTTGGCTGTTTTGCTGGACTAAAGGCCCCAGCTCCTGTAAGGTGGCCTTCTCCACACCACTCTCTTTCTTGGGCTCCAGTAACTATTCCTTTCCTCAATCCTTTAGGCCAAAGTACCTAATGTGAGTGTGCTTCCTCTCTTCTGCTGGGGTCCTGACTAGAACTGTCACGTACCAGGAATGGCCCAGGAAGCAGACTCTCAAAATGGAATTGGGTTGCTCACATATTGGAGAAGCATATGGATCATCACCTCGCCCAGGGAAACAGGGATGTGAATAATCCATGCAATGTGGTGGCATTACAGTTTCTCATATCATAACTGGTGGGTGGCATGAGATGAAAAGAAGGGGGAGGACAAGGCACTAGAAATCAAGTGACTATCCAACAAAGAAAACAATTTGTCGTTCTGAATCCTCAAGGGCAGCTTTGAATAAGTCCCTCATCTCCTGTGAGGTTACAAGGAAGAAATAGCTGAGGACCAAGCCCAGGACCTAAGGGTAGACTGCAATTAAGGGCTCAATGCTGGCCGATGTTTAACTAGGTGTATTAGTCAGCCAAAGGGTGCTGATGTAAAGTACCAGAAATCTGTTGGCTTTTATAAAGCTTTTATATTTGGGATAAAAGCTTACAGTTACAAGGCCCTAAAGAGTCTGACTCAAGGTACTATAAGAGGTACTTTCTCACCCAAGTCAGTTGCCATGTGTTGAAGTAAGATAGTGAGTGATCTCTGCCTGGTCTCTCCTTCCTCCTTCCTCTTAAGACTCCGTGGGTCCAGCTTCTTCCGATCTCAGCTGTAGGCTGGCACAGGGTTTGTTTCTTTCTGGGCTTCCTCAGCTCAGCTGCTCTGTTCTCTTCAGCTGCAAACTATCAGGCAAATGGCTCATCTCTCTTCTTGGGGCCACAGAATCAAAGCTCTCTTCTGCAGTATATATGGAGCTCTCTTTCTTGTCCGTGTATCTTCTTCTGTGTCTTCTTGAGTGTGTCCATTTACATAACCCACCAAGGGGTGGGGACTCAAACCAAACCACACCCTACTGACGTGGTCGAATCAAGCCCTAATCTTAACATAATTTAATCAAAGACATCACAGCTGAATCTAATACAATCAAAGGGGATCACACCCAGAGGAACAGACCATTTTACAAACATAATCTCTCTTTTTGGAATTCATAAATAATCTCAAGCTGCCACACTACAGGTAGGGGAGGAGTAGAAGAACCTTGAGCATGAGATGGGATGGAGACATTTGGGAAGGCCCAAATCACCCAGGCCACCTTGGCTGCAGAGGCAGCCCTCCCCAGCCTGCAGGAACCAGTCTCCCTGCATGAAAGCCTCTCAATGCTGCACTTAGGGCAGCTGCTCACAAGCTAATGCCTATGCTGAAGACTCACATCTACAACCCTTACTGCCTCCAGACACAGTGCCAGTGGACGTCTTTGCGTTTTGAGGCAACGTGGACCACATTTGGGCATGCTGCACCAACCCATTTACTGGGTACCCCATAAAGCTACCAGTAGGGTTTTTTTTCCTTAATTTTTATTGTGGTAACATATATACAATACAAAATTTCCCTTTTTAACCACTTTCATGTGTATAATTCAGTGATATTTATTACATTTACAATATTGTGCTATCTTTTTCCTTTTTCTTCACTCCAAACCAAAACTCAGTAGCCAATAAACAATAACTTCCCATCACCTCCCCACCCCCCCATCCCAGTAAACTGTAATCTACTTTCTGTCTCTATCAATTTGCATATTCCAGGTATTTCATATAAATGAAATCATTCAATAGTTGTCCTTTTGTTCTTGTTTATTTCACTCAACATGAGTTCTTCAAGGTCCATCCATGTTGCAGCATGTATCAAAACGCCATTCTTTTTACAGCTAAATAATATTCCATTGTATGTATAGACCACATTTTGTTTATTCATTCATCTGTTGATGGATACTTGGGATGCTTCCATCTTTAGGCTATTGTGAATAATGCTGCTATAAACTTTGGTGTACAATACCTTTTCAAATGCCTGTTTTCAATTATTTTCTGTAAATATATAGAAGTGGAATTGCAAGTCATATAGTCATTCTATATTTAACTTTCTGAGGAATCACCAAACTGCTTTCCACAGTGACTGCACCATTTTACATAACCACCAGGACTATAAAAGGGTTCCAATGACTCTGCATCTTAGCCAACACTTGTTATCTTCCTTTTTTTTTACTAATAGACATCCTAGTGGGTATGAAGTAGTAGCTCATCATGGTTTTTTATTTGCATTTCCCTAGTGGCTAATCATGTTGAGTAAAGCTACCAGTTTTGAGTGTGACTCAGTCTAAGAAAAGGCTCTTCAGCAGCTCTAGGCTGTGATCTCAAGGATACGGCATCCTGGAACTTTCTGTGGCAGACAAAAATGCTGTGTGTAGCCTCTGGCAAGTCCCATCAGGAAAATTAAGCACAAACACCTAGTGTGTTAGAATAGGGTCATGTACTCTTCTGCTAACAATTATTCTTCATTTGAAAAGCAGTTCTTGGGATGCCTCTAGGTCCTTGTAGAGAATGAACATCTGACTATGAGATACCAAGTGACTGCCTGTTAAGAACTGGGTATTATCTGACCCATCATACCATAAAATTAAACAGGCACAGCAACCTTCCAAAAAAGAAGTGGCATATATTTGACACCAGATTGGAGCAATCCAGAAGGCACAAATAAGCTACCACAAGCAGGTGGCTCCAAATCCCATGGTACCTGCTCCTATGACTTCGTACTCTTTCTACACCCATTCTTATAGCCTCATGGGGAGGTCCAGATAACCAGTTAATAAAAGAGGCAAACAGGGAAGCAGCTGTGGCTCAATCAGTAGGGCTCCCGTTTACCATATGGGAGGTCCCGGGTTCGGTTCCCGGGGCCTCCTGGTGAAGGCAAGCCCGCCCGCACAGCGTGGTTAGCTGACCCAGCGAGTACAAGCAGCAAGGGGGGGATAAATGAATAAATAAATAAACTCTAAAAAAAATAATAATAATATAAATAAATAAATAAATAAACAAATAAATAAATAAATAAATAAATAAATAAAAGAGGCAAACAAGGAAGAATAAAGAGTCTGAATCATTGATGAAGCTGCATAGCTTGCTGGTCCCAGCTGAAGTTGGACCACTGCTGTCTTACTGCACCACACAGTGAGGCTCTGAAAAACAGTGGCAAAAGTAAATCTTTTTAAAGAACAGGGGGAGTACACTTTATTATCTACTTCATGTGGAAATAAAGATAGACTAAGGTACAGATCTATACTTGTTAAAGCACTGCCTGATGGGTTGGTCAGGGAATGGAAAAAACAATGCTAGACATTCGCAAGGACCTTTCGGAATGGTCACAGAATGTGAATATATTCATATCCCATGTAAATACCCATCAGAGGGTGTCCCCAGTAGAGGAGGTGCTCCATTAATAGGTGGATACAATGACCCATTTTATGGTTATCAGTCAACCTCTTTTTCCAGTCATGCTGGTGCTTGCTGAACGGACCCATGTACAAAATGTGTATTTAGACATTTATCACCGCACCAGATTTATGAGGTTAGTACTTGTATTAGTCTGCCAAAGGGGTGCTGATGCAAAGTACCAGAAATCTGTTGGCTTTTATAAAGGTATTTATTTGGGGTAAAAGCTTACAGTTACAAGGTCGTAAAGAGCCCAACTCAAGGTTGCTTTCTCACCAAAGTCAGTTGCCACGTGTTGAAGCAAGATGGTCACTGATCTCTGCCTGGTCTCTCCTTTCCCTCTGGGCTTCCAGTCCACCCCCCCACTCCTAGTTAGGAGTCATCTCCTAGGACTTTTGGCTTTCTTCCCAAGGTCAGCTGTAAGCTATCAGGTAAATGGTCCATCTCTCCCCAGGGCTCTAGCTGTTTGAGCCTTCTTCTTTCTGTCACATGGCTGGATCAAATAAGACTTCTTGTGTCTTCTTGAGTGAGTGTCCATTTATATCAGCCCACCAAGGGGACAGGGACTCAACCTGAGTCACGCCTTACTGATGTGGTTGAATCAAAGCACTGACCTTAACAGGTAATTTAATCAAGGACCCCTCAACTGAATCCAATATAATCAAAGGGTCTCATACCCAGAAGAATAGTTTACAAACATAATCCTTCTCTTCTGGGGATTCACAAAAATAATGTCAAACTGTCACAGTACTATTATTATTATTCCTATCTCATAGATGAGGAGAACAAGGCACAAAGAAGTTAAGTAAATTGGCCAAAAATCATAACATTAGTAAGTAGTACAGGCACGATTGAACCTAGGTCATCTGACTTTAGTACTCTGGTATCCAATATGGTAGCCACTAGACATCTCTTGTTACATAAATTGAAGTTAAATTAAATTAAAACTTTAGTTCCTGTCACACTAGCCACATTTCAAGTGCTCAAAGCCACATAAGGCTAGTGGCTTCCACATTGGACCGTACAGATACAGAATGTTTCAATCATTGAAGAAAGTTCTATTGGACAGACTGTGGGCTCTATGCCAATATATCCTTCAGCATCTCTTACTAATGACCATTTCATCCTCTAAATCAAGTCGAAGTGTGACTGAGACTCTTCTCAAGCCACCAAATAGTTATTGCTAGTGACTGCCTTGAATTTTGCAGTTTCTTCAGATTTCTAAGAATGTATTATTGACACAAAGAAATCCTTATAACACTGGTGTTGGGTGTTGAGACTTGGCAGCAAATAACATGTGCTACAGTGTCAAGGGAGATGGAAGGACTAACATAACAGAAGGTTGGCAACTGTGTATATGTCTAGTACTGTGTCAGATAGTCATTGGGGGAGAGGGAAGGAAGATACCAAAGATGTATAGCATAAGACCATTGTCCTCAAGAAACGAAGAATACACAACTAATCTTATCCTTCCCAGAAGTATTTATTAAGTGCCTGCTTGTGTCCCAGGCAAGGTCGTAGGCAGTGGAAATTCAGTGGTAGACAAAACAGACATGGTTCCTAATTCTGTGGAGTCAATCTTCCCCAGCAAGGAAGAGACACATTGATCATGAAATGACAAATCTAATGTGTATTAGGAAATGTGAAGTATAGGATGCCATGGAATGAAATAAAGAACAAGGATATAAATGCATGCTTCAGGGGGTTAGCGATTAGAAATAGCCATGTGTATTAAAATTGGAAATACAAAAATGACTCTAGTGGCTTAATAGGACATGTTCTTACTTTAGGCAAGGGGGAATCTTTGTAAGATTTTTAGCAGGGAAGTGACTTGGTTGGTCAGATGTGTTTCAGAGAGACAGTATGTCACAGACGTTAGGAGTTCTGGAGTCAAAGTGACCTGGATTTAAATCCTCTACCACTTTTTAGCTTTGGGGACTCAGTTTTATCATTTCTAAATAGATTATAACAGTACTACCTACCTCATAGTTTTGTATAAAGAATAAATGAGAGGGAAGCGGCTGTGGCTCAATCAGTAGGGCTCCCGTTTACCATATGGGAGGCCCCGGGTTCGGTTCCCGGGGCCTCCTGGTGAAGGCAAGCCTGCCCGCACGGCGTGGTTAGCTGACCCAGCGAGCACAAGCAGCAAGGGGGGGATAAATGAATAAATAAATAAAATCTTTAAAAAAAAAAAAAAAAGAATAAATGAGAGACTACACTGTAATGCAAGTTGTTACATCACAACCAAAGCAAACTATGGACAGTAGTGTATAGTAATATATGAATAATCTTCCATTAAGGGTAAAAAAAGGAAATATATTAAGTGAAAGAAACTAGACAAAATGTACTACATATTTTTATTCCATCTATAAAAATATAAATACAAATAAATTAGAGAGATGAAATAGAATAGCAGGTATGTATGGCAGGGGAAGGATAGAGAGATTGAGAGGTGACTATTAGGGGTCAGGTTTTTTTGGTATGTTTTTTGTTTATTATTATTATTATTGGAATAATGAAAACACTCTAATATTGATTGATGAATGAACAACTCTGTGATTATACCAAATACCATTTATTGTACACTTTGGATGGATTGTATGCTTTTTAAATACATTTGAAATTAAAATTGATTTAAAAATGCAGTGGTTACACTGTATTTTTTTAAAGAATTATTTATTTATTTTCCCCCCCCCCCCCCCATTGTTTTTGAGCTCACTGTCTGCTCTCTGTGTCCATTCACTGTGTGTTCTGTGTCTGCTTGCCTTCTCTTAAGGCAGCACCAAGAACCGATCCTGGGACCTTCTGGAGTGGGAGAGAAGCACTCAATCTCCTACGCCACTTCAGCTCCCTGGTCTGCTGTGTCTCTTACTGTCTCTCCTCTGTGTCTCTTTTTGTTATGTCATCTTGCTGTGCCAGCTCTCTGCACAGGCCAGCACTCCTGCACGGTCCAGCACTCCTGCACGGGCCAGCACTTCTGCATGGGCCAACACTCCTGCATGGGCCAGCACTCTGTGAGGGCCAACACTCCGCGCGGGCCAGTACTCCTGCGCTGGCCATCTCGCTATGAGGACCAGCTTGCCTTCACCAGGAGACCCCGGGGATCAAACTGTGGACCTCCTATATGGTAGACAGGAGCCCGATTGCTTGAGCCACATCCGCTTCCTGGTTACATTGTATTTTTGCCACTCCTATTTTTATTTTAGAGTAGCTGTCTGGATGATAGGTTTGAGAGGGAGAAATCCTGAGGAAGAGAAACCAATTAGTAGGTTTTTGAAGTAGTATATGAATGCTTATAGAAGCATTATCATTATTCATAATAGTCAAAAACAACCCAAATGTCCATCAAGTGATAAATGGATAAACAAATTGTGGTGTACCCATACAATGGAATATTTTTCAACCATAACAAGAAATGAAGAACTGATACATGCTACAATATGGATGAACTTTGAAAACATTATGCTAAGCAGAAGAAACCAGACACAAAGTGCCATATATTGTATGATTCCCTATACATGAAGTAGGCAAGAGTAGGCAAATCCATAGACAGAAAGTAGATTCATGGTTGCTAGGGGCTAGGGGGGCAAGGGGGGGAGGTGTGTGCATAATGAGAAGTGCCTGCTAACTGGTATAGGATTTCTTATTGGAGTGATAAAAATGTTCTGGAATTAGATAGTGGTGATAGTTTCAAAACTAAATATTCTAAACACCGTTGAATTGAACTATTTTTAAATGGTATGTGAATTATATTTCAATTTTAAAATTTAATTGAAACAAAAATAGGGTGACAGAGATCAGAAGGTATCAATGTCAAGAGATCCTTTACTCCCCCAAACATTGCCTATATTCATTCTCTCTCGGTGGTAATCAAAAGGATTATGTGTGAATAATAAGCAGACAATTGCACTTAACAGTAAGGCTTACAGAAGCTGCTCCTGAATATGCACAGTAGGGAGGGTGGGCTGCTTTGCCATATTAACCAGCTCTTACCGGCCAGGGAAAGTCTACACTCAGAACTCAGCTTCCAATACAAGCAGGTCTCCAGAGTTTATTCAGAGGATTGGACACAGCCCAAGGTCTTTCTGGAGGACCCTCCACACACAGTCATCCATGACATATGTCAAGACAATCCCACAAAGAACCAAAAGGCTATCTTGCCCAAATATTACCCTAGAATGCTTCAGGTAAACTATCACCCAGGATTTTACAATAAGATCTTATAATACATCTGCCCCTTCAATGACCCAGATCTTGGGGGTAGTAGAATCACAACTACTAACAACAATAATAGTAGCATTTATTGAGTACTTGCTATGTGCCAGGCAATGTTCCAAGAACTTTACATGTATTAATTCATTTAATTCCCTCAACAAACATATGAAATAGGTGTCATTATTTCCCAAAAAACTGAGGCCCAGAGAGGCTATATAACTTTCCCAAGGTTCACACAGCTAATAAGTGGTGCAGGTAAGATTTGAACCCACATAGGCTAGCCCCAGAAACCACTACATCATACAGACCGTTATTGAGATTAAATATATCATCTTCTTACTAACACCCATTTTGCACCAGTAGGTTTCACTGGGTTTATCCAGAAAGCCTCCTATCTCCATTGATTACTCCACCGTTTGACCTTGGACCATGGTTCCCAGTTTGTTTCTTAATTCTTTCAAAGACCTTCGTGTCTCCATCCTTTCATCCACTATCTACCAACCATTGACCAAAGACCAAAAGAAAGATCTTCACCTGGATTCAGAAGAATTAGTCCTCCACTACTGCACATCTTGACCACACAATTATTTCTCCAACATTGCACCATGCTAGTTTTCCCTAGTGAACATATCATCCTATGGTAACTGTGGCATATCCTCTATTCTTTTCTACATTGCTGACAGAATAATTCCATAGCCCTGATTGTAGGATGTTAACTGTAAGGGATGCAGTCCCACCTACTTATACTCCAAAGAGCAGAGTGTTTGCTAAAAGAGTTAGGTGTCCAAAGAAGACCCCTCTCAATAGTCTCACTCTATGTCCTTGCTAAAAACTTGAAGACAGCTTTCTAGGTTTGTTCAATGTCACAGATATTATTAACCTCTTTGCAGTTCTCCTTCAATTTCTCCACTTGTGCCAATTAACTTTACCTTCCATTCTTCTTGGCCTGGATTCTGCCCTTCATCCTACATCCTTCACCAGCCCTGCCAGTCAAGATGGGGAGCCAGAGTCCACAATGGAAGGGGTTTTAGATTTCTCCCAGCATTGTGGCCAGTGCTTATTTCTGAGCAGTGCCAAGGGTATGACCCAGACAGGTCTTGGGAACCAGCCTACAGTTTTCCAGAAAGCACTGAGACCTTTCCTCTGGCAAACCTCAGACATGTGTTTGTTACGGGGGCAGGTAGACCACCATACTCTCGGATCATGGATCCACTTGTCCATACTGGTGAACGTGGCAGATGATCCAAGGCTGCTCATAGCAATTGTCCTGGACGCCCTTCTCTTTGTTCCATCCTGCTTGCTCCATTTCTCGTGTATGTTCTCACTCCTGCCACGCTGAACTTGATCTACATCCTCACCTATCAGCACTCCCTCAAGGATGCAAGTCAGATCCACCCTACCAGTTCATTCTGTTCGGACTGTTCCAAGGAGACAAGCTTTCCAGGTGGTTTTGTGTGGCCTAATCCTGACTACAGACCCCTCCTCAGGTTACCTGTTCCTATGGGAAGGGAAGAATTAAAAAGGACCCGATTCCTGGCCTTTCGCTGCCATACTCCACTAGCTGGAGTGGGTCCTTCAGATAAGGTCTTCCTGAACAAAGTCTGAGCTTTCCCCTTGAACCTACCTCACTCTGCTATTAGGAGCCAGTCAGACAGATTGGTCAGCTTCCCTTGCCTGGTCTTGTCCTCCACATGGCCATTACCTCCCATCACCTTCCATCGGTGTTGATGAGGTCCCAGAATTCCTAGGAGTCTGAGCCTTTCAAGTCACGGCCAGGATTGGAACCCCATTTCCCTTCCTTTATTTATTAGCCCCAAAGGCTTCGATAACTGCAATTATCTGCCCTAGATGTGGATCACGGCTTCCACATGCGCTTACTGGCCCCCTGCCCCTTCTTCTGAGGTCCCAGGCAAATGATGAAGCAGCAGTCTTTTGCCCCTGACCTCCCCTAGTGTGTCTCCCTATGATCCTCCAGGCTGCACCCATCTATCCAGGTACCTACCATTTTATGTTCTGGTGGGCTTGATCTTCCCCTTCCCCTACACAAAATATGCCCATCCTTTGGACCATTTTCAGATCATGATAAGAATGACAGTAGTGCTTGTGATTAGCTTTACATCTATGAAGTCACTAAGCCCTGCCAATAACCCTCTGATGCAGATGCTACATTTGTCATCTTTATTTACAGAGGAGAAAACAGTGAGGCACAATTGTGGTGAAGATCCCACAGCAATGCGTGACAGCAGTGATTTGAAGCCAGGTTGGTTCAGCTTCAGAGTCCTGCTTTTAGCCACCACGCTATACTTCTCTTGGCATAGCGTGGTATGTAGGTTATCCTTTCCGGCTAATATATTCCTATTTTAACAAAGCCTTTCAGGAGACCAGGCCTTGACTCAAAGGTGTGACTAAAGATGACTAGATAGATATATTTCCAACGAGGTTAAGGGCAGGCCTTCTTGGGCTAGCTCCACATTGTAGCTAACAGGCTAAGGGGTCTATCAGCCCATTTTTACTGGAACTCTGTTAACTGACATTTACTCATTTGCCCTCAGAATGTGTACTGAGGTTCATAATGACGATGTTGAGTGCAGCAGTTCCCTGAACTGCCTTCTGAATCACCAAAGAAAGACTACAATGTGCACAGCCTGATTCATTTATTCATTAAGTACTTATAGGGTGCCTACTACTGGGCGCCCAATATATATATTTTTTAACAAATCAATTTTATTGATACATATTAATAAAGCATAAATCCATCCAAAGTGTATAAACAATGGTATTTGGTAGAATTACACAGTTGTGCATTCATCACTTCAATCATTACTAGCACATTTTTATTTTATTTTATTTTTTATTTAACTTTATTTTGTACACTTAATAATTGAAAACATAAGCAATAAAAAACTAAAAAGTAAACACAGATGAATAAATATATACATTTCTCAATTAAATGTAATGGATACATGTAAATTTTTTTGTTGTTTTGTTTTTTGTTTTTTTGTGCGTGTGAATCAAACAATATATTACACAATATATTTGGTTCATAGTAATGCATTCATACAGTATTTGTCCTTTTGTGTCTGGCTTGCTTCACTCAACATAAAGTCCTCCAGATTCATCCATGTTGCCATATGCTTTATGACTTCATTTCTTCTTACAGCTGCATAATATTCCATCGTGTGAATAGACCACAGTTTGTTTATCCATTCATCTGTTGATGGACACCTGGGTTGTTTCCAATTTTGGCAATGATGAACAATGTGGCTATGAACATTGGTGTGCAGATGTATGTTTGTGTCACTGCTCTCAGTTCTTCTGGGTATATAACCAGTAGTGGTATTGCAGGGTCACGTGGCAAGTCTATATTCAACTTCTTTAGGAACTGCCAAACAGTCCTCCATAGTGGTTGTACCATCCTGCATTCCCACCAACAGTGAAGAAGTGTTCCTATCTCTCCACATCCTCTCCAACACTTGTAGTTCTCTGTCTTTTTAATAGTGGCCATTCTGATAGGTGTGAAATGATATCTCATTGTAGTTTTGATTTCCATTTCCCTAATCATGAGTGATGTTGAGCATTTCTTCATGTGTTTTTTTTTCCATTTGCATTTCTTCTTGGGAGAAATGTCTACTCAAGTCTTTGGCCCATTTTTTAATTGGGTCATTTGTCTTTTTATTGTTGAGCTGTAACATCTCTTTATATATCCTGGATATTAAACCCTTATCAGATATGTGATTTCCAAATATTTTTTCCCATTGAGTCGGCTGCCTTTTCACCCTTCTGACAAAGTCCTGTGAGGTGCAAAAGTGCTTAATTTTGAGGAGGTCCCATTTATCTACTTTTTCTTTTGTTGCACGTGCTTTGGGTGTGAAGTCCAAGAAACCACCACCTACTACAAGGTCTTGAAGATGTTTCCCTACATTTTCTTCTAGTAGTTTTATGGTCCTGGCTTTTATATTTAGATCTTTGATCCATTTTGAGTTGATTCTTGTATAGGGGGTGAGATAGGGGTCCTCTTTCATTCTTTTGGTTATAGATATCCAGTTCTCCCAACACCATTTGTTGAAGAGACTGTTTTTTTCCATCAGCGTGGGCTTCGTAGGTTTGTCAAAAACCAGTTGACTGTATAGGTGAGGGTTTATTTCTGGATTCTCAATTCTATTCCACTGATCGATATGTCTATCTTTATGCCAGTACCATGCTGTTTTGACCACTGTAGCTTTGTAATATGTTTCAAGGTCAGGCAGTGAAATTCCTCCCACATTGCTCTTCTTTTTTAGAATACTTTTGGCTATTTGGGTGCACTTACCCTTCCAGATGAATTTGGTAATTGCCTTCTCTAATTCTGTAAAGTAAGCTGTTGGGATTTTGATTGGTATTGCATTGAATCTATAAATCAGTTTGGGCAAGATTGACATCTTCACGATATTTATTCTTCCAATCCATGAACACGGAATGTCTTTCCATTTGTTTAGGTCTTTTTAAATTTCTTTTAGCATTGTTTTGTAGTTTTCTGCATACAGGTCCTGTACTTCCTTGGTTAAATTAACTCCTAGGTATTTGAGTCTTTTTGTTCCGGGTGAAAATGGAATTTTCTTCCTGATTTCCTCCTCAGATTGGTCAGTACTGGTGTACAAAAACATTACTGATTTTTGCGTGTTGATCTTATATCCTGCCACTTTGCTGAACTCATTTATTAGTTCAAGTAGGTTTGTTGTGGATACTTCAGGATTTTCTAAATACAGGATCATGTCATCCACAAACAGTGAGAGTTTTACTTCCTCTTTTCCTATTTGGACGCCTTTAATTTTTTTGTCTTGTCTAATTGCCCTAGCTAGAAATTCTAGTACAATGTTGAATAACAATGGTGACAGTGGGCATCCTTGTCTTGTTCCTGATCTTAGGGGGAAAGCTTTCAACCTTTCCCTATTGAGTATGATGTTGGCTGTGGGGTTTTCATATATGCCTTTTATCATATTGAGGAATTTTCCTTTTACTCCTGTCTTTTGAAGTATTTTTATCAAAAAAGGATGTTGGATTTTGTCGAATGCCTTTTCTGCATCTATTGAGATGAACATGTGGTTTTTTTCCTTTAACTTGTTAATGTGGTGTATTACATTGATTGATTTTCTTATGTTGAACCAGCCTTGCATACCAGGAATAAATCCCACTTGCTCGTGATGTATAAGTCTTTTGATACGCTGTTGGATTCGATTTGCAAGTGTTTTGTTGAGAATTTTTGCATCTATGTTCATGAGAGAGATTGGTCTGTAATTTTCTTTTCTTGTGGAATCTTTATCTGGCTTTGGTATTAGGGTGATGTTGGCTTCATAAAATGTGTTGGGTAATTTTCCCTCCTCTTCAATTTTTTGGAAGAGCTTAAACAGGATTGGTGTTAATTCTTTTAGAAATGCTTGGCAGAACTCACCTGTGAAGCCATCTGGTCCTGGACTTTTCTATGCTGGGAGATTTTTGATGACAGATTCAATCTCCTTAATTGTGATTGGTTTGTTAAGTTCTTGTATTTCTTGTTGTGTCAGTGTAGGTTGGTTATGAGTTTCTAGAAATTTGTCCATTTCATCCAGGTTGTCTAGTTTGTTGGCATATAGTTTCTCATAATATCCTCTTATGATTCTTTTTATTTCTGTGAGGTCATTTGTAATTTTCCCCCTTTCATTTCTGATTGTATTTATTTGCATCTTCTCTCTTTTTTTCTTTGTTAGTCTAGCGAGGGGTTTGTCAATTTTATTGATCTTCTCAAAGAATCAGCTTTTGGTTTTGTTGATTTTCTCTATTGCTTTTTTGTTCTCATTTTCATTTATTTCCACTCTATTCTTTATAATTTCTTTCCTTCTTTTTGCTTTGGGATTGGTTTGCTGTTCTTTCTCTAGTTTCTCAAGTTGTTCAGTTAAATCTTTGAGTTTAGCTCTTTCTTGTTTCTTAATATAGGCATTTAGGGCTATAAATTTCCCTCTCAAGACTGCCTTCGCTATATCCCATAAGTTTTGATATGTTGTGTTCTCATTTTCATTTGTCTCAATATATTTACTGATTTCACTTGCAGTTTCTTCTTTGACCCACTGAATATTTAAGAGTGTGTTGTTCAGTCTCCACACATTTGAAAATTTCCTTTTTTCCTGTCTGTTATTGATTTCTAGTTTCATTCCATTATGATCTGAGAAGGTGCTTGTTATAATTTCAATCTTTTTATATTTATTGAGAGCTGTATTGTGACCTAACATGTGGTCTATCCTAGAGAAAGATCCATGGGCACTTGAGAAGAATGTATAATCCGCTGAGTTTGGATGCAGTGTTCTGTATATGTCTGTTAGGTCTAACTTGTTTATCATATTGTTCAAGTTCTCTGTTTCCTTGTTGATCTTCTGTCTAGTTGTTCTATCTAATGATGTGAGAGGGGTGTTGAAATCTCTGACGATTATTGGTTATCCTTTCTGTTTTTCTTTCTTCTATACTCTCCTCGAAGCCTCTCTCTTCTGTCTTTTTCTTTCAGGTTCTAAGGCTTCCTTTAATATTTCCTGCAAAGGTGGATTTTTTTTGGCAAACTCTCTTAGTTTCTGTTTGTTTGTGAATACTTTATATTCACCTTCATATTTGAAGGACAGTTTTGCTGGGTAAAGAATTCTCGGCTGGCAGTTTTTCTCTTTCAGTTTCCTAATTGTATCATACCACTGTCTTCTCGCCTCCTTGGTTTCTGATGAGAAATCTGCACAAAGTCTTACTGGACGTCCTTTGTACATGATTGTTTGCTTCTGTCTTGCTGCTCTGAGAATTTTCTCTTTATCTTTTACATTTGACATTCTGAACAATATGTGTCTTGGCGTAGGTCTATTTGGATTTATTCTTATTGGGGTACGATGTGCCTCTTGGACATGAAAGTTCATTTCTTTCGTGAGAGTTGGGAAATTTTCAGCTATTATTTCCTCAAATACTCTTTCTGCCCCTTTTCCTTTCTCTTCTCCTTCTGGAACTCCAATGACACGTATGTTCTTGTGTTTTGTGTTGTCATTCAACTCTCTGAGCCCCTGCTCAATTTTTTCCATTCTTTTCTCTCTGTGTTCTTTTCTCTCTGCAATTTTAGCTGCTCTGTCTTCAGTATCACTTATTCTTTCTTCTATCATTTCGAGTCTGCTGTTGTATGCTTCAAATGTATTTTTTACTTCACCTATTGTGTCTTTCATTCCCATGAACTCCGTTACTTTTCTGTTCATGATTTCAAATTCTTCTTTATGTTCGCGCAATGACTTCTTGATGTCATTGATCTCTTTAACTATATTCTCTTTCATCTCATTAATTTGATTTTGGAAATGTGTGCTCATCTCACTGATTAGTTCTCTCAAATTCTGCATCTCTTCTGGGACTTTGCTGTATTCCTTTTCTTGGGCCATGTCTTCTATTTTCTTAGTATGGCCCGTAATTTTTTGTTGGTGCTTAGGCATCTGGTTAGTTTGTATTTTACTTAGATGCTCTATCTCTTTCTCTTTTATGGGGTTTTAGTGACAGGAGGCGGTGAGTTACCACCGCTCTTTGATTTTTGGCTCAACCTTGATTGTTAGGATTGTTCTGCTGGTTGCTCAAAACTGGGCACTGGACCCAGTAATTGGTTGTAGAGTCGTTTCCTAGGGCCTTGGGCAGGGAGGCTATAGAGGCCAGGAAAAGACTCTCTTACTTATTAATTTTCTTATGTGTACTTCCTTGGTCTGCCAGGAGATGGCGCTTGTTGGCTGCTCTCAGTTCAATGCCTGGTCGGAGCGTATTTGTTGTGACACAGACCAGATCAATGTGATAGAGCTTCCTGTCTGGGGGCTAAGAGCCCTGTGATTCAAACTTTCTGAGACAGTTCTCCAGACTTCTCTCATAGCGCCCCCCTTTTCCCAGCTAGGAAATCTTTCCACTCCCTTCTGAATCCTCAACAATCAGTCCCTGTTAGTAGGGGATGAGGTTGGGAGGTTTGTATATCTTTAGCCCCTTGAAGGCTCCAAAGCAAACTATGGCGCAGCCCCACCCAGCCTGGAAGGGCTCTCCGGACAGGGCAGACCAAACCTGGGAGTCCAAAGCAGGGTCAGCCCCAGGCTCTCTCTTCCCTCTCCCGTGGTGTCCTCAACAATTAGTCCAGGCTAGAAGAGAGGGAGGTTGCGAGGATCGGATTTCTCCAGTCCTTTCTGGGCTCCCAGGACAAACGGCTGTGTGGAAGGGTCCTTTCCAGGCTCCCAGGGCAAACCACCGTGTGGAAGGGTCCGTGGGGCTCTGCAGCCCAAATTTCAGGTCCGAACCTGAGTCAGCCTAAGGCTGTGTCTCTCTCTCTCTCCCCTTTCCGGGTGTGGCAGATCCCTGAAGCCCCCTTTGTCTGTGGTCGCAGGCCCAGGGGCCCGAGAATTCTGAAGACTGTGGGGGAGGGTGCCGGCAGCAGCAGAAGCTGCTACTTGCAGCTCACAGTTTTGTAGTCGCGATTTCCCTCTTCTGTCCCTCTCTCCTCTGGGTGGTGTGCAGTCTTCACCTGCTGACCTAAACCCTAGAAGATCTTTTTCGGAGCTGTTTCAGCTTGTCCTCTAGCTATTTTTCTGGAGAAGAGATTCCCGTGTCTTACTAGTCCGCCATCTTCCTGGAAGTCTAGCACATTTTTATTATTCCAATAATAATAAAAAAAAAACAACAACAAAAAAACAGACAAACAACAACAAAAAAACTCATCACCTCTCAATCTCTCTATGCTTCCCCTGCTGTACATAGTTGCTATTCTGCTTTAAGTCTTTCTAGTTTCTTTGTACTTATATTTTGTGAAAACAGGCTTATGTATGCAATATTGCCCATATTCATATTTCACAGGAGGTTTCACTATGTTATACAGTCCCATGTTACATTTTTTACCTGTCCTTCTAGTAATATACATGTTCTAGACTTACCTTTTCAACCACTGTGATACCTATATAATAGCTCTGCTAGTTACAAGCACTATGATGTGCTTTCACCATTTCTATTCATTTTCAAAGATTTACAAACAATCTTTTTACCAATTCTGCAGAGATTAACCCTTAGCTTTCTATTCTCTACCCTCACTCTTTTTTCTGGTGACCTATATTCTAATTATTAACTCCATGAGTTTACACAATATATTTAGTTCATAATAGCATAATCATACAGTATTTGTCCTATTGTGTCTGGCTTGCTTCACTCAACATGTCCTCCAGGTTCATCCATGTTGTCATATATTTCACAACTTCATTTCTTCTTACATCTGCACAATATTCCATTGTACGTATAAACCACAGTTTGTTTATCCATTCATTGGTTGATGGACACCTGGGTTGTTTCCATCTTTTGGCAATCGTAAATAATGTCACTTTGAACATCGGTGTAAAGATGTCTGTTCATTATCACTGATCTCAGTTCTTCTGGGTATCTACCTAGAAATGGTATTGTTGGGTGAAAGAGAGGAAGGAAGATATTCTTGGCAGGGAGAACATACAAAGCTGTTTTAGTGTGCTAAGCTGCCAAAATGCAATATACCAGAAATGGTGTTGGCTTTTACAATGGGGATTTATTAGCTTACAAGCTTACAGTTCTGAGGCCATGAAAATGTCCAAATGAGGGCATCATCAAGCAATGCTTTCTCCTTGAAGACCAGCTACCTACGACCCTGGACTCCTGTTTTGTGGCAAGGCACATGGCAAAGCACATGGCAAGGCATGTGGCAGAGTCTGCTGGGTTCTTCCTTCTCTCTGAGTTTCATTGCTCAGCTTCTTGCTTCAGGTTTTCCCTGTCTTTGTCTGAATTTCATTCTCTTATAAAGGACTCCAGTAAGGATTAAGACCCATCCTGGACCTTAAACCCTAAATGAAGTAACCTTATCAAAAGGTCTCACCTACAATAGGTTTATATCCACAGAAACTAATTAGATCTAAGAACATGATTTTCTGGGGTCCATTCAGCTTCAAATTGTCACAAAAGCCCTCTAGTGGGAGGGAGCACAGCAAATGAAAGGCCAAGGTAGCTGGAATGGAAGCGATAAAGAGGAAGACACTGAAAAGGTAGGTAGGAGCCAGACTGCTTGGAAGAGTTTTGTTTTATTCTACGAGGGGTGGAAAACACAGAAGGGTTTGATCAGATTTATGTTTTGAAACCATCACTCTGGCTGAATTGTGGAGAACAACTGTTAAGTGTAATTTTTTTTGTATTCTGATGCCAATCCCTTCTGAATGTGAAAGATGACAGAATCCAACTGGCTGCTTCCAGTTATGTCTCCCATTTTCTATTGATGGTCCCAAAGACTGCATTCAGCCATGCTGTCTAGACTGGTGCTTTGGGACATGGTCACTGACTTTTTGATTTTAGGTGAGTGACCTGCACAGTGCATTTACTAGGAGGCAGATTAAAAAAGATTCACAATCAACAAGCCTAGTACTTTTAACAGAAATACCTTGTACTATGTATTGTTGTACATAAACACTATCTTATATAACTCCCACCACAGTCCTGAGAGGGAAATATTGCTAATCCTGCCTTATCAGTTCAGAAAGGTTGAATAACATGCCCAGGTCATTCAGCTACTAAATGCCCAGGAAAAGAACTCATGTCTTCCTAATTCCAAGACGCCTCCAAAATCTCTTCTTTAATTAAGCCCAAAGTCAGGGACAAGTTGAAGCCCTTCTTACAGGCTGAGGAGAGTGCTGTTGTAAAAAATGTTCACTGCAGCCACCTACTTTGACGTCTAAGAACAGTCACCAAAGAGAAGAGGCATGCCTCTCACTTTCTTAATTATATGCTTGCTCATTGGGGTGTACGTGGCTCTATCCCATTCTCGAAAGGTCTGCTAAGCAACTAAGCAAAAAACTGACCTAAACAGAATCTGTTTAGGCAGGTGACTAACAACTAACTTCTTTTCTCCTCCAGTTTTATTCAAATAGCTGTCACAAATAGCAGTTTCATCAAAGTAGTTACAGTCAGTACCTTGAAGGCTTTGATGTCAATGAAGTTCAAGGCAAATTACCTTTAAAATGTGTTCTAATACCCTATGTGTAGGAGATATTTTTTCCTAGACACACTCTTGGAGCACAAATGAACTTTGCCTGGGGGAAACATCAGTATTCTAAAAAACAAAACAAAGCATAGTGACATTGGTTTTTCTCAAATGTTCCACCATTTTCTCTTTTTGAAATGAATAAGGGACTAAATCAGACAGGTCCTCAGAACACATACCATTGTCATAGGTGTAGGGGAGCAGGGTTTGCACAAGTGAAAAATTGAGGCATTGTTTCTGCTCTGCCATAAGAAGGTGGAATAAAGCCTAAATTTCACAGATGAGTTCTGATTCACCCTTTGCCCTTTTTTTTTTTATTATTATTATTACCGGGAGGTCCCAGGGATCGAACCCAGGTCCCTCCATATGGGAGACAGATGCCCAACCATTTGAGCCACATCCGTCCCCCACACTTCTTTTTAATGCTCATATCCAACACGGAGCAGAGCTAGGAAAGAGAGGGTCTGGGGGTTGGACATGGAGAAGGTGAGGACGAGGTGATTTGAACACTTACGTGTTGATGGAAAGCAGGGAAGACATAGTAAGGGAGAAAATAGTTGGAAGAGGGGCTTCAAGAGGAAAGAGAATGAACTGGGGAAGTAAGGAAAAACAATGAGAAACCAGGGGCAAGGAAGAAATGCTTGCATGGAGGAGGGTGTTCTGACCTCATCACACAAGGTCTGGCACCCAAGGATCTTTCATACCTCTCTCTCTCTCAGCTCTAGGCTGATTGGCCTCCTTGTTGCTCTCGAACATTCCTGCTGAAGGACCCTTCCACTTGTTGTCCTTCCCTTAGGTATATACAGGGCTTGTACCCTCACTTCCTTCAGATCAGTACCCAAGTGGTTGCCCTAACCATACCCAACATAAAATAGCACCTCCCTTCACTCTTTATCCCCTTTACCCACTTTATTCTTCTTTAAAGTTCCAATCACCATCCGGTATAATTTCTATTAGGTTTTTGTTTGCCCTTCACCCCCACCCCCCACTAAAATGTAACTTCCGTGAGAAAAAGGGACTTTGTTTTGCTCACTGCTTGCTCTATCTCCAGTGCCTAGAATAGCAGCACCTCATCATCTGGTCAGGGGCTCCATATAAGTTGAATCTGGGGGTGGGGGAGGGGTATGGAAGAGGTGTGTTTGGAAGTGTGTTTTCAGTCCAGCAGAATAGCACAGACTTCCCTTTCTAAGAATGTGAAACTTTTCTCGTCTTTTCCCTTTCTCTCCTTCCCCACTTTAGGGGCTGGGGACAAGAAGCAGGAATGCGGGAAATGAGGAAGAATCTTAATTAGTCCAGAGCAAATTCTGACGAAAACTGAAAGGGCGAGAAGCACTGAGAGGTACAGAACAAATGTACACGCAAACATGAAAGAAAAAGAAAAGGCTAATACGTCACTTTCTCTGGTCACTTTCCCTGGTTCTCCCACGACCAGGCCAGACGCTCCTTGCACGCACCTCCATACCGGGGGTTACGGCAACCGGTCACTAACACTTTAGGGAAGGCAAGGCCTGCGGTCCTCTTCCCATCCCATCCCCAAAGCGTCCCCCACACTCTGCGCCGCGGAGGCCCAACACGCGCTCGCAAAGGCGGCGGGGACTACAGCTCCCAGGATGCAGAGCGCGCAGGGCGCCTGCGCAGTGCGGCTGGAGCCGGCGGTCTGTTCTCCGCTGAGGAGGAGCGGGGCCGAGGAGGGCGGCAGCGGGTGAGAGTTCAGAGTTCAGCAGCAGCAGCCCGAGCCCATGATTCCCATATGCCCTGTAGTTTCTTTCACCTATGGTGAGTATTATGTGCCCCGCCGTGGCCTCTACCCGGCCCCTTCCCCTGTCCGGGACAGCGGGAGGTGCGGGGGTTGGGGTGGCTCCGGGGAGGAGGCGGCGGCCGCCACCCCGGCGTGCGAGTGAGTGAGGGAGTGCGAGGCGGGAGGGGGGAGGCGGCGCGGCCGCGGCCCTGGCTAGGGCGGCTTCTCACGGCGCCTCTCTCTCTCTCCCCTTTCCTTTCCTCGGCGTCTTTGCCCCTCCGTGTCTCACCTCCCGCCATGGGACCCGAATCTCCGTGCCCGCTGCAGTGCCCAGCCGGCTGGGGGAAGATGCCAAAATGGCGACCGGCAACTACTTTGGATTCACCCACAGCGGGGCGGCGGCGGCGGCGGCTGCGGCCCAGTATAGGTAACGGCTCCCCGCTCTCTCTCTTCTTTTCCCCTGCCTGCCCCTCCGCCCGATCCTGCCGGGCACTACGCCCCAGCGCCATCCCCACCCGGCGGCCCAGAGCCCTGGCCCGCGGCAGGCCCAGCGGCTTCTCCCGCCCCGCCCGCGGCGGGGAGCGGCTCCCGTGGGGGCGGGGAGGAAGAGACAGACGAGGTTTAGGGACCTGGAGGGCCGCGGGGGCCTTCGGCGGTCCCGCAGCTAAAATGGCCTCCCGCGGCCTCGGAGCCGAGCTGCCACCGCCGCCCGGTAGGCAGAGAGGAGAGACCGGAGGCCGAGGCCCCTTCTTTTCCTCCAGTCCCCGCCTCCACCCGTGCAAGCCCCCACCTCTTACCTTCCTCCCACTTGAGTTAGAGAAGGTGGCCGTAGAGACCTCGGGAGGAGGGCCAAGTTGCACAGCCCACCGGCCCCTTCCGCGTCGCCTGTCGTTCACCAGTCTTAGCCCGGTACTCCAGCCCCCTAAGCCCAGATAACATGTCGTTTTCTCGGGTGCCTTCTCCACTGTCCTGCGGCTTCTGGCCCTTCAGTCCTGCAAACAAACTGCGGGTGTCACTGCATTCATTGAGTTCCTCCAAGTTGAGATGTAAACATATCAACCACCTGTGAATTGTGTAGTTGTTAGACTGGGAAAGATGTGCGAAGTTTCTAGTGCAGGTAGTTGAATGCCCAGCCTTGTTTTAGCTATTGAGTTTAGACTCCTAGTGGATCAGTAATTCCCCTTGGTGGTCTTTTCTCTCCGGGGAACAGAAAGTCCTAGTGAGATTGTACTGAGTCATTGATTGCAGTGCACCATATATGCAATCTCTACCTTAAGGAAGCTCTCATTTCTGAAGTGTCTGTGGTTCATTATACATCTTATATAGGCAAAGGCAAAAAAAAAAAAAAAAAAAAAGAGGACATAGATTTTAGTTGCTCCTGTTATTACTTTTGAATCAGCATCAGTCTCTTTAGATTCAGGCCATAAGCATACTGGACTCCCTAAGTATGTAGCTTTATTGCAGGTGGTTCTTAGATTGGATACCTATATGTATTTGGCATATTAGCTATTGGTTAAACCCAGATGGTTTTGTTAACTCGTTTACTTCAGAAGGTAGGTTGTGCAACGGAAAGCACATCGTTGGAAGCCAAAAGATTTGGGTTCCAGTCTCTTTTGCTATTGATTTTATGATGTTGGGGCTATCACTTAACTTTTTGGATTTTCATTTTCCCTCATTTGTAAAATGAGATATTGGGCTAAATCTCTTTTAGCACTAAAGCTTTCATTTCTGAGAAACAAAGTTGCTGTATTTCATGGAATGCTAAGATGTCAGTGATCTAAAGAGGTACCATTGTTTTATGTACCACTAAAAGAATAAGAATTGCTGCCAATTAAAAATGCAGCACAATGCTTAAGACCCCACTATTTAAAAATGTGTAAAAATGGGTGTTTTATTGATATTGGTATTTTACTAAAGGTTTAATTGCCTTAAACCCATGTGGCATTGTACAGGTCTCTTACCTGGAAGTTTATATTCCAGAAAAAGCACTGAGATAACAAATTATTACAGCAAATCTTGGGGCTTTTCAAACATTGAAAAATCCTTTGCTTTCAAGTTGTGATAATTAGTAACAACAAAAGTTTCATTTACTTTGATAAAAAACCTTTTAGGGCTAATAATTTTCATGGAGAGAGAAAAAAGTCTAGCCAATTTCTTTATCTGGGAAACGAGATAACAGGTCAGCTTTTTTGCCGTAAATCTGCTGCTACCAAGTACTGTGTGTTCTACAAAAGTCTCTATTTAACCATTACAATTTTTTCATGTTTTTACACAAATGTTTTTCTGCTTTCTATGTGCTTAGTGATCGATTTGTATTTTTAACTATTTACTGAAATATTTGCACGTTTGTTCTTTGTGGCAGTTTTGAAATTTTTTGTTAAATGATATTTCTGTGGATAGAAATAAGGAGAGGAAATGCCAATTAAAAGATAATTGTTTTTTTAATTAATATTTGAATGTATGTATTTTATCCCCATATAGGAAATTATTACAGATCTTCTATGGTATTGCATTTCTAAGTTTCAGTTAACTGTAACAACAATCCAAATTATTAGGTTGCTTGAGATCTGTGTATCTAATGAGAAAAGGCTAGATTTTTTGACCTGCTTATGCATGTATCACCAAAACTAATTGTTAAGAAGCTCTGTTCTGTGTGTTTAAGTATAGTAAGTGAAAATTATTTGCATTTAATAGCAGGATGTCAGGCTCAATAATGCTTATGCATTGGTTCAAGGAAGATGAACAAATAGCATTAATAATAAAAGCATATGCAAAAAATGCAGTTATGCTGCTAATTTTTCTTCCTGGCTGGAAGTAGTTATAATGTAACTTACCGGTAGAAAACCAAGACTTCCTTTCCAATTTTTTTTTTAAAGGATCTCAAACTCAGGGAAATCTTAGGCATTTAAAGGTGGATGGATGATGTGCATGCTTTGCTTCACCTATCATTGAATACAGATACTGTAAATGAAAATAAACATCCTAAGATCTAAATTTAATTCACATTCTTAGAGTTTTCTTGGTTATATCTGTGTAAGGTATTTGCTTATTTTAGATTTGGACTTAGATTTGTTAATTTTTGAGATTCATGATGATATAGTAAAGTTCAAGATTCTATCTAACAAAGTGCTGCTACTAATAACTTTTATTGGAATAAAGCTTTTCATGACATCTGCATTTTAAACACTTTTGTGGTAAGCATTTACTCTAAATCACTGCTAAAAATTGCATCAGCTACTGAGTGTTTTCTTCTTCCTTTGTGTATTTTTAAAGATAAATAAGTCTTTTATGCCATTTACCACTCTTACAAATGTAATCTTTTAATTTTCTGGCCTTTTATTCCCCTCAGAAATGAAGAAATCAAAATTTTGGCAATTTAAAAAATTAATTTGTATGTGTTTATATGTATATGTTTCTGATAGAATGTTAATTTGGGGGGTGCGTGGCATGAAGCAGATTTCAGGTATGGTGAAAATATAGGAATGACTTCATGGCAAAAAGGGAACTTGGTTGGGTAGTCAACTTACATCATTATAGTGCTTTTTTTTTAGAAGATATATTTTTAGATAGATAAATCTAATTTTATTTTCTTAAAAAATCTTGGAAAAAGAACTGTTTTAATGGGATATAAGCCCCCTCTCACTTGGAGGTGGAGTGGACAGCAATCATCCTAGATTCCTCAGGATTGGAAGAGCTATGGACTAGAGTGGATTTACTGGTATTCTGTTGTAGACATATTGTGATTCAAGCAATGGAAGAAGTTACAACATTGATGTGGAGCCAGTGGCCACGGGACGCTTTGGGGGCAGGGAGAGGGAAAAGCAGTTGTTAAGGGACTTGGGAATTATCCTGAGTGACATAACGACAGATATAGGCCATTTTACATCAGCATATAACATGCAAAACTGTGTGGGAGAGAGTATGGTCTACAATGTGAACTATGGTCCATGCTTAGTGGCAAAGCCCCAGGATGTGTATATCCATTGCAGGTGATGTGCCACGCTAATGAAAGATGTCTATGTGGGAGGTTATGGGAGGTTTGGGAGGTGGGGAACATGGGAATCCCTGTAATTTTTGTGTAACACTTATGTAATTTAAACATCTTTAAAAAAACAAAACCAAACAAAAACTTTTAACTGCTATAAGGACTTTAGGTTAGCAAAAATAATTCTCAGTGGAAAAATTAATCTTTATTTTTTTAATGTTTAAATTATGGCTCAATTAAAGACCTATGTCTGCATTTACATATCCTTAAATATTATTATAAATACTAATAACTTATCCATAAATCAAGAATAAGAAATTTAACTTTCTAATTAATAGCTTCCTAGGATCATAATCCCCCCCCCCCTTCATTGACAGTGATACAGAAGTTGCCTTAGGGGTTCTTCATTGTTTGAATATTTGTGGCATATACAGAAAATATAGTAATCCCATTATATTCCACAATGAATGTAACAGTTTAGTGGGGAGTTTAAACAGCCAGTTTCTCTTTACTCATTCTTTAGAAAAACCTTGGACACATGAATTCTTTGTCATCTCTCCATGTAGTCAAGTTCATTACCTGGATATCAAAAAATTTAGCTTGTACTTAAACTAGAGTCATTTGTCCTATATGCAACTCTTGACGTGTCATTGCTGTATGAATGTTATTCTACCTTCAATAAAGCTGGCTATTTAAAATAATCATTTGGCAAAATTTTTTACCATTTCTTATCTAATATATTGAATTCAAAGATTTTAAAAACTACATGTGCAAAATAATCACTTTACCCCCATATTCTTAGAGTCTTAACAAATTTTGTTAAATGATAAATGTTTAAGTGGATTTTGACCATAGTCTGGATATAAGTTTAAGTTAAGCACCTGATAGTGAAAGCAAGGCATCTCATATAATGATTCTTGAATTCTCTTTGAGGTAGACTATCCAAATTGTCTCAGTGATATGAATAGATAACAGTTAATTTAGGTGGACTAATTAGCCAATGAATTGTCTTTTTTTTTTTTTTTCCCCTTTCTCATTCATTTTTACTTTTTATTTGAATGTAGTGTTAAGAATATTGTGTTTTGAATGAAAAAATAAAAGTAACACTAGTAAGGTAGAAAAGGCCTAGTCACTAAAGGTGAAGGGAAAAAACCAGGTGAACAGGTTTTTGAAACCATGGTGATGGAAATTTACTGGCTGTACTAAAAAAATTTAACACAACTGCTAATTATATCAGCTCTTGCATTGAATCAGAGACCTTAGGATGCATATTGCATGAATGAGTTTGCAATAATGAAATTTTTCTTTCTAAGAGGATTTTTACTGTTACATTGATACTTCCTCTATATGTTAGCCATAAAAGTATATGTGTATATAGCCTTAAGAGTAGGATGAGCCAAAATATGCTGGTATGGAATGCTTAAAGTATATGCCTGACTTTGCTTTCACAAACTGCCTTTCAGTGTACTATAATATTGTACACTATATATACTATAATGAAAAGAACATGAATTTGGAGCTAGATAGGCTTGGCTTTTGAATCTGAGCTCTATTCCTTAAGTCACTTGACCAAGTCACGTAACCTCTGTGAGACTGTCTGGTGAAGATTAAATATAAAACTTCCTAGCCTAGTGCCTGATTTTCGGTAGGCATTCTATCAATACTAGTTTAGTGTAAAGTAGATATGTGAATAATAATATAAGGATTTTAAAAGAATTCCTTGGTTGATGTTTGTCGTATACTTACTATACAGAGCCTCACAATCACCAAATATAATGATGTTTTTGGTTTTAAAAGTAAGTGTTTGAATATCAATGAGGTCAGCCTCATTTTCTATTTGATAAGAGAAAGAAGGAAATGTTTGTTGTTTGAGGCAACATTACAATCTATAAACAAAATATGAGAGCTAATAAGACTTCAACAAATTTTCTGGATCTAAGATAAGGCAAAAATAAGTAGCATCCCTATTTCAGCAATATTGAATTAGATTATTAAATTTCAAATAATCTTGTTTTATAAAGCCACAAAACCTACTAACTAACTAGGAATAAAACTAACAAGATATGCAAAAACTTTATGGAGAAAATATAATAGGATATAAAGGTCATAAAGGAAGAAAAAGACTGTGTTCATGGAGTGAGAAAATAAGTACCATAAAGTTATCGATTCTCTCCTAAGTAATCTGTATATTAATGTCATTCCAATAAAAAAAATTTCAACAGGATTTTCGGGGTAACTTGATAAAGGGATTCTAATGTTTATAGTGAAGAGAGTGTTCAAACAAAAGTCATGCCTATCTTGTGAAAAATGATAAGGAAGGGCTTACATTATCATATCAAATTTTTATTAATAGAAAAATGTGCTGGTGCAGGGATAGACAAAAAAGATCACTGTATTAAAATAGAGATCCCAGAGATAGACCTATGCTTATATGGGAAGTTGGATTCGAATGTTCAGTTGTTCAAATAAAGGTTTTTGTCAAAAAAAAAAAAAAGATTAGCCGAAATTGTTACTTAGAGAACTAGGCCATCAGGTTAAAAAGAAGTCTTTGGACTTATAAATGTAGTACTTTACAAAGTATGTTAGAATTACTTAAGTACATCTTTAATACACTGATTAAAGGTGAGAAGTGCTTCTACTGTGCTTGTCCATAAATTGTTATTGGCACCACTCTGTTGATATAGGATTAGGGTCATTGTTTTTAATAGCATTTCGTAGTGGTTCATGATAGTTGTGTACACTGCAGCTCTTAATGCATACTTAAAGAAGCCAGATGAAATAAATATGTATGTCTTATAATCTGTATATTAAACCACAATTTAGGCATTAATTCACTTGTTTAATATTTAATGATCATCTACAATAGCATAGTCCCTACTCTGAAGGAGAGAACACCTCAGGGGGATAAGAGTAAGCTATATGTGTACATATCTACAAATAACTATGCAATGATAATGGTCAAAACAGTTTTAATGAAAACTAAAACAGAATTGGAGGATTCTGACTGTGGAGCTCAAGATAGATTTTTTGGGCTCTTGCTATAAGTTGCCTGAGGTGATCTCTGAAAATGGTTTACTATACCCTTGACCCAGAAAACCCCACAAAATCATGCAAATCAAGAAGTTCAAATCTTTGTGCTCACCTTAAGAACACCCGAGAAACTGCCCAGGCCATCAAGGGTATACGTATTTGAAAAGTCACCAAGTATCTGAAAGATGTCACTTTACAGAAGTAATGTGTGCCATTCTGTCATTACAGTGGTGGCATTGGTAGGTGTGTCTAGGCCAAACAGTGGGGGTGGACACAGGGTTGGTGGCCCAAAAAGAGTGCTGAATTTTTGTTGCACATGCTTAAAAATGTAGAAACTAATGTTGAACTTAAGGGTTTAAATATAGATTCTCTGGTCATTGAGCACATCCAGGTGAACAAAGCCCCCAAATGCACCATCAGTCGTACCTACAGAGCTAATGGTCAGATTAACCATACATGAGCTCCCCCTGCCACATTGAGATGATCCTTACTGAAAAAGAACAAATTGTTCCTAAACCAGAAGAGGTGGTTGCACAGAAGAAACTGAAGAAACAAAAACTTATGGCCCGGGAATAACTTCAGCATACAATAAATGCAAATAAAAGTTAAAAAAAAAAAAAAAATAGATTTTATGGCTTTTCATTCTGAAAATGGAAGATAATTTTAGACAGTAAATGTGTCCAGCCAAGATAAACGTGAATTGCGTGATATGATTGTGACTGTATGGGCTTTTACCTGAGCTGATTCCTGGTTGCATCTACTACATGCCATGTGACCTTGGGCAAACAGTCTTACGGTATTGTCAGTTTCTTCATCTATAAATTGGAGACATAGATCCCTACCTCATACGATTGAGGTTTTTAAAAATTCTCTGTTCAAGTATAATATATAAGGAAAACTGCACACATAATAAGGGTGTAGCTTGATGAAATGTTACAAACTGAGCACATCTGTGTAACCAGCACCCACATCAAAATACCAGAACATTATTCATCATTGTGTTATTTTGAGGATTCAGTGAGATAATATTTGTAAAGTGCTCTGAACAGTACTTAGCATGTAATATGTCATTAATGTTAGCTGTTAAATTGAATAGGTGTTTGGAAATGTAACTCAGTAAAGGGATAAGTGTTGGTAGTATAAATCCGTAGATCATCCATATGGTGGTGATTTACCATTACATAATAGCTGTGCCTATGGATGAAACCAGAGAAAGTACAATACCTAGCATACATCAAGCACTTATTGGAAACATTTTTTTTTATTGGAAATGTTGTGGGTTAACATTTTTTGAATGAATGAATGAAAAATAGGGGAAAAAAATAAAGCCATGGTTATAAATTTGAGAACATCTATGTTTGAGGTGGGGTCAGAGAAAGAAAGAAAAACTGGGTGGGGGGAGTCAGAATATAGTGTCATAAAAACCAAAAGAAGGGAAGCGGCTGTGGCTCAATCGGTGGGGCTCTCGTTTACCATATGGGGGGCCCCGGGTTCGGTTCCCGGGGCCTCCTGGTGGGGGCGGGCTCGCCCGCATGGCGTGGTTGGCTGACCCGGCGAGCACAGGCAGCAAGGGGGGGATAGATGAATAAATAAATAAAATTTTAAAAAAAGAAAAAAAAAGAAGATAGAGAGGTAGTCAGCAGTTTTAGGGCTTTAGAGAGACTGGATTAAGGGTTTGATATAGTTATCAAATTATTGGTATAATTTTAACGGGTAGCCATTACAGAAAAACTAGAATTTGATAGTTTGGAAGTACAAAACTACTAGCATAACATTTTGCTGAAAAAAGTGTTGGTAATTCTTCTAGTGTTCTCATAAATACTTGAGAGTCCTAGGTCTCATAGGATTGGAAAGCACTATGGTTGAAGATGGATCAAATGAAAATAAAATTTTGAATTCATTTTTTATTTTGGGGAAAAGATACATAAAAATACTTTAGTATGGTAGTCAGCATTAAATGAGCAAAGAATGTCCTTGAAAACAGATTTGAAGAAATATGAACACTCTTGATTGGAAAAACAATCAAATGAAAGCCCTTTAAGCAACAATCATATAGAGGATAGCAAAGAATTAAAGAATGCTGTAATTTATGAGATTGGCTTTATAGCTTCTCTTGCTACCCCAGTGCTGCTCATCCCCAATCTTATTTTTTACTATAAGCAGAATGGGCTTTCTAAAATGTTAATTTAATCATAACATTCTGCTTAAAATCCTTCACTGACTATCCATTGTTTTAAGAATATCCAATTATCCTATCTTTATCTTCAGGGGATTTTATGATATTATATAGGATATAATTCCTTATCTGCATTTACAGAATCCAAAAACTTATAAAAATACTCAATAGTAAATTTGTTTAAAAAAACAAAACCAACTTGACAGTAAAAGCTGACCTGAAGTGACAGGAGGCTATTTTAGTTCTTTTTTCAAACTCACTTAATGTGAATATTCATATCTTTTCCTGAAGAAAAGTTAATATGTTCGGGAAATAATGAAGAATTTGTTTTTCTTTAGTATAGAAAGTTATAGACCACTTTGGTTCAATTATCTTAGGGTATTTAGGGTATTTGAACAGTTCTATTTACAATTTACAATTAGTTACAAGGATTGTTATTTCAGGACTTTTTTTTTTTTTTTTTTTTTTTGAGACACCAGGGCCGGGGATTGATCTCGGGACCTCGTATGTGGGAAGCCAGTGCTTAACTACTGAGCCACATCTGCTCCCCTGAGTTGTTTTTGTTTTTTTTTTTTTTCATTGCTTTTTTTTGTTTGTTTGTTTGTTTTTAGGAGGCATCGGGACCTCCCATGTGGGAAGCAGGCACTCAACTGCTTAAGCCACATCTGCTCCCCAGGACTTATTCTTAGAGGTTTTACAATAAAGGGGAATAAAACTGGTCCTGTCTTGCAATTACCATATGGATCCATTGGATCCTTTTATAAGTCTAAGATACATTATGGGATATTAATGATCTTATTTTTTTCTGTATCTTAAAATATTTTGCTATTTCCTCTTATCAAGTATTCCCAACTCTGCTAAAAATAAAAGATTACTATAACAGGAGAAATGAATCACCTGGAAGGGTGATGGGATAATGAAATAACTGGAAATAATGCAGTAGTGGCATTTTACTTACTACATTGTCCAAAGCAACGCATCTTCTTTAAAATACGAATAAAAGAATGCTAGACTAACTTTGTAGTCTAACATTAGTTTTCCTTGAACACTGTAGAGAATTCAAAATTGTTCATCCTCCACCCAAACTGGTAAAGAGAAGAGTGACACAGGAAGACAATTATAATGACAATCAGAAGATGAATTTAAAAAGATGATGTTGGTGAAATTGATAGTATATCTTAGACTGAGTTTTCAGGTGACAGAGTCCTAGATGAATGAATTAAAAAATTAATGAATAAATTAAAGAATTAATGAGTAAACAATATATTTCTAAGGATAAAGAGGAAACATGGTATTCTTTTTTAAAGATTTTATTTATTTATTCATTTATCCGCCCCCTGCTGCTTGTGCTCGCTGGGTCAGCTAACCACGCTGTGCAGGCGGGCTTGCCTTCACCAGGAGGCCCCGGGAACCAAACCCGGGGCCTCCCATATGGTAAACGGGAGCCCTACTGATTGAGCCACAGCCGCTTCCCAGAAACATGGTATTCTTATCCAGATAGTCATTCTGTAGGAAGGATGCTCTGTGATGGGAACCAGAACATCCTGTTTTGCTGAAAGTACAACAATGTTGAGCGTTAAGTTGGATTAATGGAAATGTCAGGTTGTATTTTGTGTGTCAAGAAAAGAAAAAAAAAGGTTTATCAATCAGTTGTTTTGCCATAACTAAAATGGAAACAGGGAAGCGGCTGTGGCTCAATCAGTAGGGCTCCCGTTGACCATATGGGAGGCCCCGGGTTCGGTTCCCGGAGCCTCCTGGTGAGGGCGGGCCCGCCCGCACGGTGTGGTTGGCTGACCCGGCGAGCACAAGCAGCAAGGGGGGGGAAAATGAATAAATAAATAAAAATAAAAATAAAAAATAAAATAAAATGGAAACATGCACACATGCAGTATGTTTTTCAGGGGAGAAAAAGTAAATCCAATAATTTGAGTGACAATGTGTATATTTTTCTTGATTGAGATTTTTTCCCCTTCATTCTCTTTACAAGGTCAGAATTAAATAGATAAAATAGTGTATTAGGTTTCTCTAGGAAAATAGAACGGAGAGGATATATATGTGTGTGTGTGTGTATATATATATGTATATATGTAAATTATTATGAGACTTTTAAAATAGGAATTGGCTTTACGCAACATGTGGATGAGCAAGTCCAAATTCTATAGAGCAGGCCTCAAGCTAGGAACTCCAGTGAATGAATTCCCCATATGGATTCATTGGAAAAGCTGGCTGGCTGAAGTAGAGATGGAAATTCTCCCTTCTGACTGCTGAAATCATCACTTCTCCCTTTAAGGCCTTCAGCTGAATAGATGAGACTTAACTCATTGTTGAAGGCAATCTCCTTAGTTGATTGTAGATTTAATCAGTATTAGATGCAATCAGTTTACCAATGATTTAAATCCATGAAATATTCTCACAGTAGCAATCAGGCCAGTGCTTGCTTGACCAAACAACTGGACACCATAACCTGGCCAAGTTGACATATGAACTTAACCATTACAGTCCACCCTTGTTAACTTGGCACCCAGACACACCTCCTTAAACCATTCTCAATCTTTAAATAAAAATAATATTTTTGCCTGAATACTCAACTCTCCAGCATACAACCGGAAACGCACTAACTTTTGCCAGAAGAGAGTGCAAGTCACTCTTAAACTTGATATCCAGTAACTTAAATACTGTAATGTAACTATTTTGTCCCATTTTCTAGAGTTTTTGGGTTCTCTAGTATATATTATTCCTTGAATCAGAAACCTCTACAATTTACTAAGACATAATAGTACTATGCTGGATTTAAGGAAGATAAGAGAATATAATTGATAACTGAATTTTATGTAGGTTTACTTAGCTGAATATTAAATCTTCATTCATTTTTCCTATTTTGAAAAATTGTCTTAAGTGTCATAATTAAGTTGGAATGGTGTAGTACTCTATTCAGATTTAACACCGTGTTTTAAACTATTAAAGAGAGTAGATGAGATGGTTGAGTCTGGACACTGGGCCACACTGCCCATGTTTAAACTTTGGCTCTGCCACCACTGGTATCTTGAGATTGCCTCAAGGGGGAATAACTAGGGAGCAGAAAAATGGTGAATACCATTACAGGCTTGATAAATTCATGCAGTGTCATAAAATGGTGCTTCTCAAACTTTTTGGTTTCAGGACCCTTGCAACACTCATAATTATTGAGGACCCCAAAGAGATTTTATGTGGATTATATCTATTTACATAAACATATAATATATAGTATAATATATACTAAAGTGTAACTATAAATGTGTAATATATAAAAATAGCTATACTATATACTGTATTAGAAATTAAAATTGTAGTTTTAAAAGTATTAATTCATTTTATGAGAATAATAAAGCTATTACATGTTAACCAAAAATATTTATATTTAAAAAATAAATTTTCCAAAGCAAAAAAAAAAAAAAAAAAATTAGAAGAATGACATTGTTTTATTTTTGCAAATCTTAGTATCTCCCTTAAGAGAGGTAGATTCTCACATCTGCTTCTTCATTCACTCTGTTGTGATATGTTGTTTGTATTGAAATATATACTGACAATTTGGCCTCATACAAATGTATAATTCAAAATGGGAGGACCCTATGGATCCTCTGAAAGGCCTTGGGGGATCCCTGGGGTCCTTGGACATCATTGTGAGAACTATTGTTGTACAGAGACTAAAGAAGGATTTTAGGAAAATGTGTTTTTTGTTGTCAGATGCCACTTCTGGACCAACCATTTATTTATATACTTAAGATAATTTCAGTAGTGAATATAAATATAATGTAATGTAAGACCAGGGCATATTAATGAATTTTGCAGTTACTAAAAATAGGGTCAGAGTTGGGGATAGGCTAGGACTGAAGTCAGAAGTGTAGAAATTAGATAGAATTGGAAAAAGTAGAAAAAAGAATTGAAATTCGGGGTGGTTTTGCTATTCATTCAGATTACCAGTTTGAGAATTTTATTCCAATAGCTTTATGCATTTTTTTCCAGTCAGAGTAATGCCTGATAGAATTAAAAATCAAATAGAATGGCTTATAATGAAAATGACATTCCCATCTCTGCTGCCCAATTTCACTTCCCAGATGCCCCCATCTTTAATACATTCCGATTTTATTTTTTCTGGTGTTAACTTCCATATCACTAAATAATATGCTTCTTTTGCTATTTATTTATCTACTTAATACATTTATATTTTGATTCCCATCTCTTGCTTCTAATTTCTCTTTTCCTCTTCCCAAATGAGGTGATATTCTTGTTTCTGTTACTTCAGTACATTTCATTTCTGGTTCCAAAAATTGTTACTATATATTTTTCTGTATAGGAAGATAATTTAATACCTTTAATCCTAACACTACAAAAACAAGGCAGAAACCTTGATTTGAGGTATTTTGACTTAAGACTGATTTTATTTAAACCAATTTGAATTGGATTTGATGTGAAGGGAAAAAAGAATTTACTTATTTAGACTTAGCCCTGGATGTTTATCTGAATTGGTATGTCCCCACTTGGTCATCTACATCCTATAAAAGGTAGTTTTCCTAACAATATTTGAAATTGGAAAAGAATTTCCCAGATGGATCTAGGATAATAACTAGAGAATGTTTATTCTGAACAACATAAAGTTGTCCTAGGCCTTGGCCCACTGGCATCATCATTCTTCCTGGTGCCTTTGATACAGGGTTCCATTCTAGATTATGGCTAGAGACCTGACTGTATAGTGTTAGGCAAGGTAGCCCTTGGGCTGTACACATGGTAATTACTAACCATGCCGAGATCTTTTTTATATGGTCCCTGGGAAGAGTGACTATATAATTTATTGTTCAAAATTAGACACTTGGGAGAGTGAAATTGCTTTTTATAATTACACTGGGACAATAGGCATTAATCAGAGCATATGGCCATTCCTTCCTGGTTCTCGTGGACTTTGAAGGTTAGGATCAGAAATAGTGTAAGTTAAAGTGCCTGCCTGGTTGACTTGACTTTCTCATTCTATTCCCATCCTGCTTTTTATCTCATAGGTCAAGTTTTGGTGACCAAGAAATGTGGACAGATAATGGATAAGGAGTAGTGGCATGAATATAAACTGTAGGAATCTAAAAGTCTGAGTTTTTACATAACCAAAATCCTTCCTATCTGTTTTAGTCAGGATGTTTGAAATCGTATCCTAATAATAAATGTTAAAGTTTCACAGAATTGGTGTATTTATACTTTAAATATAATTCTTTTTCCTCAGTCCTAGGAATTTTGAAGATGTATAACCTGTTATTGGCATTTTTTTCTTTAGGATGTGGAATTACCCACAGAAATGTCAATCTCAAGTCAGTTTCCCACTATTACAATTTAAACTTCCTGGGAAGTGGCTGTGGCTCAATCAGTAGGGCTCACGTTTACCATATGGGAAGCCCCGGGTTCGGTTCCCGGGGCCTCCTGGTGAAGGCAAGCCCGCCCGTACGGCATGGTTAGCTGACCCAGCCAGCACAAGCAGCAAGGGGGGGATAAATGAATAAATAAATAAAACCTTAAAAACAAACAAACAAACAAATAAATAAATAAATAAATAAACTTCCATTTCCTGCCCTGTAATTTGCATATTTGTAGAAAATGTTTGCTAATTTTAATAACAAAATATGAAAAACCTCCTCCAAATAGAAATCATCAGAGTTTCTTTGGACTCTGTTCTAAGTATTAAGGTTGTGTTGTTTTGTTTTTATTTATTTATTTATTTTTTTTTTTTTTCCCGGGAGGTCCTGGGGATCAAACCCGGGTCCCTCCATATGGGAGACGAACGCCCAACCAGTTGAGCCACATCCGACCCCCTTGTTTTGTTTTTATTTTTTAAATTTTTTATTTTATTTTATTTTTTAAGATTTTATTTATTTATTAATTTATTCCCCCCCCACACCTGTGCTCGCCGGGTCAGCCAACCACGCCGTGCGGGCGGGCCTGCCCTCATCAGGAGGCCCCGGGAACCGAACCCGGGGCCTCCCATATGGTAAACGGGAGCCCTACTGATTGAGCCACAGCCGCTTCCCATCCTTGTTTTGTTTTTAATACTGGGCTAAAATCTGCCTCCCTGTAACTTCCATCCATTGGTGTTAGTTCTGTTCTCTGGAGCAGCATGGAGTAAGTCTCTTCTATTAGAAGGCAGCTATCATATTTCCCCCAGACACTATTTCTAGATTGACTATCAGCCAGTTTTCCAATTCTAATATGAAATAACACTAAGATTATAAGTTTCATATTGATTTCCTTTGGACACATCCTAGTTTATCTGTTTTTCCATAATACAGTTAAAATATGGCCCCAAATTTTAATTCTGTACCATATTTCTGTGGTATTGTGCAAAATACCCATGAATCAGATACTCTGGTTTATTAGTGCAGCTTTAGCTTATGCCATATTTTTGTGTTTTTCTTCTGTTATATCAGAAACTTGTGGTCAGCTCTTGGGCCTCCCCTTTATATAGACGTCATTCCTGCTTTGTTAATAATTGCATTAGCAAGTGGAATTGTAAGTATATTACTTAGATAACCTAGAAAAAGGAATATACTTTCAGATGCTAACATCTTTAGGCCATTGGTTAAAAGTTAAAGTACACATATTTCTCTTAGAATTTTAGCTGGAAATTATTTGATGTATGGTTTTGGAAAATGTTTTTGCCTCTTTGGGATTTAAATGGTTATGATTGCAAAGCATCTGACTTAGGTCTCCTTTTACAACGTGCTATTTTTAAGAGAAAAATAAATATAATTATCTTATTTATTATAATTATTTTCCAGCTTAATGCCTATAAGCTGGAAAATTTATATAAAATAATATGTCATTTTAAGTTTTGTTCCCTAGAACAGGATTCCTTAACTTTGGCAATATTGTCATTCTTTGTTGTGGGGGACTCTCTTGTGCATTGTGGGATGTGTAATAGCATCCCTGGCTTATGCCCATTCAATACCACCCCCAGTTGTGGCAATCAAAAATATCTCCAAAAATATATCTAAATTCTCTGGGAGGCAAAATCTCTCTGAGTTGAGAGCCACTGCCCTAGAGAAAGAGATATTTCTTAAGTTAACTTGGTAATAGTTTTTACCTTAAAATTTCTCGGTAATTAGAGTTAGAATACAGGTTTTTTTTTTTTTTCCTTTGTCATGATTTCTTTCTATAGATAAAGCTCTAAAACATTATAAAGGACTTTATACCATGAATAAACTTTTAAAAATTACTAGTTTGAACAATTAAGTTTTTGTTTTCCTCCTAATAGTGCTGCTTATTCAAAATTGTTATACCTGCTTTGTGATATGATCTATGATCTGAAACATAATATATATGAATATGTTATATTTAGATTAAGGAATGAAAGTTATTGAATAGTAATACAGTATTAGGAGGTTTATTAATTTCAAATACTTGGTCTTTAGTTCATGATTAAATTACTTGAAAATATGCTGTTTTTTAATAAACTTGATTAAATTCCTAGATTTTTAAATTAAGTTGTATTGTATTTATTTTTTTGTCTCATACTGTAGCCAGCAACCAGCTTCGGGTGTAGCCTATTCTCATCCAACTACAGTTGCTAGCTACACTGTCCATCAGGCTCCAGTAGCTGCTCACACAGTTACTGCTGCCTATGCACCAGCAGCCGCCACAGTTGCAGTTGCCAGACCTGCACCAGTAGCTGTTGCAGCTGCTGCAACAGCTGCTGCTTATGGAGGCTACCCCACTGCACACACAGCAACTGATTATGGTTATACCCAGAGGCAACAAGAAGCACCACCACCACCACCTCCAGCTACTACACAAAACTACCAGGTAAGAAAATTACTAGTTTCAATACCGTGAACTTAGAGGTGGCTTCAGTATTTGTCATACTGCCACAGCCAGTGCTTCTCAAAGTCTATTCTTACAAAATATCAACTTCTGTTGATCGTGGGAAGTGAATATATTTTCCTAGGTAGTTTGGGCACATAGTCCAAGCATTAACTTTCCTTGCAGTGTGCTTTATATCAATACAACCGCGTGCGGTAGTCCATTCCACTCCATTATATAGTTGTGTTTGAGTTAATTTTTTAAAAAAATTTACATTAATTACTGGTTAAATATTTCAATTTTTATCCTAAATTTTTCAGGAAAGTTAAGATTTAGGAAAGATACCCCTTTTTTGTACTGTGTCATTACATATCCACTTTGAACATTGCCATGTCTCCTATCTAGAGAACCATGCGCCTAAGCTATATAGGACAAACAAATTACATATTGTCTGCTTGAAAATTATCATGGGTGGAAATTCTGTTGCCTATATATTACAGAGTATACTTTCTTAGTATGTAACAGAAATTGATCATGCTCTTATTCATCCAGTTGCATCTTGTGTAGTCTTAGGCAGACATAAAGATCTAATTGTCTGGGAAGCAGATGTGGCTCAAGTGATTGAGCTCCTGTCTACCACATGGGAGGTTCCAGGTTCGGTTACCAGTGCCTCCTGGAGAAGACGAGCAAGACAGCAAGCTGGCAGGATGGGCAGGCATGGCGAGCTGACACAACAAGGAGACAAAAAGAGATAAGACAATAAGAGATACAACTAAGCAGGGAGCTGAGGTGTCTCAAACAATTGAGTGCCTCTCTCCCACACGGGAGGTCCCAGGTTCTGTTCCCAGTGCCTTCTAAAGAGAATATGAGCAGACACAGAGAGCACACGGCAAGCGCAGATGAGGTGAGGGTGGGGTTGTTAAAAATAAAATAAGTCTTTTAAAAGAAAAAGATCTAATTGTCTCTACAGTATTATCTTTTTTTTTTTTTTTTTTTTTACCGGGAGGTCCCGGGGATCAAACCCGGGTCCCTCCATATGGGAGACGGACGCCCAACCCGTTGAGCCACATCCGACCCCAACAGTATTATCTTTGAAAGCACTACTAGGTTACTACTTGGTTGTTTAATTAAGTTTGGTTCCAGTTCCTTTGACCAGTTTTTTTTGTTTGTTTGTTTGTTTTTGTTTTTTTTTTAAGATTTATTTTATTTATTTATTTCTTCCCCCACCCCCTCATTGTCTGCACTCGCTATCTGTTCTTGTGTGTACTCTCTGTTCATCCTCTTTTTTTTTTTTAATACCCCAAAGACACTGTGAACCAAACCCGAGATCTTCCATGTGGGAGGGAGGCACCTAATTGCTTGAGCCACCTCTGCTCCCTGCTTGTTGTGTCTCTCATTATGTTTCCTTGTTGTGTCATCTCATGGCATCATCTTGTTGCATTAGCTTGCCACACCAGTCTGTCGTGTCAGATTTCTGTCTTGCTCATCTTCTTTAGGAGGCAGTGGGAACCAAACTGGGACCTCATATGTGGTAGGTGGGTACCCAGCTGCTTCAGCCACATCCACTTCCCTAACCTGCTTTGTTTTGTTCATTTTTAGGACCTATTTTTTAAACTTTCATTCCTTCTGATCTTCCCCCAGTTTGTCTATATTCTTTCTAAAACAGTAATTTACTTTGTAAAGTAAGAAATTGGCATTTGAATCAACAATTTTCATATTTTCTATTAATATTTGACAAGTTACTGAACTTTGAAATTCCTTTTGATGTGTTTGATTGTGTTTCATTTTGCTAAAGAAAGAATATATTGAATTCCCTTGTCTTTAATAAGGTCTAGAAGCCCATCATGTTCTGGGACCTGCCTTACTGCTTGTATAATTCCATCCCTCTTCACTTTATGTAGCACCAAAATTCACCCATCTTATCTTGATTTTTCAGTTACCTGGGGGCTTTTTATATAGTGTTCTTTCTCTTTGGCACTACCTTTCCTCTTTTCCCCTTCTACTTGGAAACTCCTTATCATTATGTTAATGATAGTAATGAAAAAGAATAAAAAGGAAGCTGAAATAATCACAAATCTAATTAGCTTGATTTTAAATAGGTATTATTTTAAAATATTTCTGTGACTTTGTGTTGAATTTTACTCATGTCTAGGTCTAGGTACATATTTAGTTTTTTTTTTTCCTCTCTCTTATTAGACTTTTATATTATAAAGATGTTTGTTTTCCATCACTTCACTCAAAGCAATATATTCTTTGATTCCTTTTCTTTAGGACTCGTACTCATATGTAAGATCCACAGCTCCCGCCGTAGCTTATGATAGCAAGCAGTACTACCAACAACCAACAGCAACTGCTGCTGCTGTAGCTGCTGCTGCCCAGCCTCAGCCTTCTGTTGCTGAAACCTACTATCAGACAGGTGGGTTTTTGTCAACATATATGGTTTCATCCTAAACTATTGAAATAGTTTAATTTCATTAAACTTTACCTGAAAATTTTTAATGAGATTTTTAATTTAATTTTTAATAGGTGAACGGAAGTGTTCACCTAGTTATATTATATCACCTTGAGAGGCAGGGTTTAGCCATGTCTTTTCTTCCTCTGCTGGAGGGTCTGTTAGTTACAAAGAGAGACAAGGCAAAAGAGGCAATTCATAATCATGTCCTTCTCTTCTGGAATTGTATTCCATTTTTTGTCTTCAACTTACAGTTCCCTTCCTGCTGAAATAAGCTGTACAGAAGAAGCTGCAAAGAGAACTGCATGCTACATTATTGTCTTTGCCAGAAATGCCCAGAACATATTGCTGACTGGCTTTGTAACCACTGGAGACTCTTTAGGGGCCCATACTTTTAAATCATCTTTCACTGATCTGTTTACAGTTCTCTTACCAGCCACCAATAACATTAAATACAGTATATACAATGGTTCAAATGCAGAAGGTATTTTGTTTGTAAGAAACCCACCAAGTTGTAGATAAAAAGATGGATTTTTCCCAAAGATTTAATTGAGAACTTTTAAAGCAAAGTTCTGTGTTTTGAAAGTGGGGGCAACTCCTTTATTTTAATCATTGTTGAAGGACAGTGAGGGTGTGGGTAGAACCTTGGGTTAGGAGAGAATAGAATTGGCATCTAGAACTGACTTTAGCACTAACATGGGCAAGTAAGTTTTAGAAATTCTCTCCATCTCTTTTCCTGTTTATAGATGAGGTAAGTGAGCCAAATATCTCTAGGGTTTCTAGAAGTTCTAAGATGTTATGAATCCCTTCAAAGTGACTTAAAAATATTTTGAATTATAATGACCCTGACTTTTCTTAAGGTATCTTCTCTTTTGATTTGCTGGATAGAGTAATCTGTAGCGAATTTCTTGGTTAATTACCAAGCTTAGATTATGCTTAAGAGCCCTGAATTATTTTAAGTGTCAGAAGACAATGATTTAGTCTAAGTTCTGACATTGACTATGTAATTTTTTTAAGTCATTTATTAGCTCTTGAACAGTAGTTTCCTCTCTATAAAAAATGTTATCTCCATCTGTATTGTGTGGATCACATTTCATTAGTGGTTATAGATAAAAAAAAAAGAAAAAGTTTTATAAACTCTCAAGTGCAGTTTATTTAAGGTACCTTAATTAATTGAGCATAAAATGGGTTTTGCCCCCTGATACTTGATCCTTTGTTAGAAATTCAATTTGTATGCTTTAGTTGTTAATAAGTGATTAATTATTAATTTAGTGATCAGTGATAAGACTCAAAAGACTCTTAAAGTATACATTTGTTTTGAATATGAACAAAGGCAGCAGAACATTTAACACAGACATTAATGGTAGCCATTTAAGAACAGCTGCACTCAAGTGTTGATGTTTGAAGAATTAAGACAATAGTACCTTGTGAGTTAGAATTATGTTGAAGTTTGTTACCGATAAATTTTTAAAATGTGGTGAATGGTGTGTGGTCAACTTTCATATAATTAAACATTGAAATTTTCACTGTGAATTGACATACATACTTTGAGCTTCTCTTTCTCTTTCCAGCATTAAGCATAACTGTTAAGTATACTGACTAGTTTAAACACACACACATATAAACCTTTTGTTTATTTTACCAGTTGTAAATAGTACTCATATTTCAGTTAGTTTTTAATTTTGCCCGAATGTCCTTTTGAAAATATGTAAAAAGCATTTTGTGGGAAAGGCTAGTACATTAATTTTTACATTGGTGTTATATTTTATTCATTTTGATAGAATTTTATCTTTTTTTGCCAAGAAGAAATTGCTGACATAAAGCTTACAGTTAATGATGTTTACACCTATTTTTTTTCTAGTTTTTAAGGATATTGGTGCAGTAACTATGGTACAGTAACTGTTGTAGCTCATTCTTCTCATTTTCCGATGTCTCTTTTCCCATTTAGCCCCCAAAGCAGGTTATAGCCAAGGTGCAACTCAGTATACTCAAGCCCAGCAAACTCGACAAGTGACAGCCATAAAACCAGCCACACCAAGTCCAGCTACTACAACTTTTTCCATTTATCCTGTATCCTCCACCGTACAGCCAGTAGCAGCTGCGGCCACTGTGGTGCCATCCTATACTCAGAGTGCTACTTATAGTACCACAGCAGTTACTTATTCTGGTAAGACTGATAAACTGTGTTAAACCGTGTTATAGTAAATGAGTAAATAAGACAGAGATTTAATAGAAATGGTCTTGATTTTCTGTGGAACTGTCTTACTCCCAATAGCAAGAATTGAATTAAGTGATGTTAATATAAATATGTGCATAATATGATAGACCATACTGTAAGTTGTATGTCTTTTTTCCTTTCTTTTTCTTTTCTTTTCTTTTTTTTTTTTTTTTAACTGGGAGCTCCTAGCAGAGTATAAAATGTTCTTTGGGGATTTGAAAGCTAGTCATGAGTCTTGGGCTTAGCATTGCAATTAGAGGAAGTAACACCTAGTCTTGTCTCGGATCATTTCCTTTCTAACTTTTCCAAATGAATTTGAAGACTTAAGGTTAACACTTAGGAAATACAACTAGCATATTATTTATATGGTTTATTTTGACCCTTAAAGAGTTGTTTCTTCATATTTATTATCAGGAAAAAATAATCTTGAAAATATTGGGTAGCCTTATCTAAAGATCCCTGAGATGGTGATTACATAACATACATCTCTTGGAAGGACAGAGTAGCTTTATTTTCGTTAAATAATCATATATTTTCCCTGAAACAGTATGATCACTTAAACCATCCTGCTTTGTCTCCTGCTTTTGATCATTTTCAGCTGAGATCGTTTGCAGTTTTATAGTGATTAAAATCAGCCTTGTACTACTGTATGGTTTGTTATTGTTTTGCATTTTATTTATTCCTTAATACCCTATCTTTTTGCATGGAAAATTTAAGGTGACTTGTGCAATTTCACTTCTTCCCTCTTGATATTTTCTTGGTACACAAGTGTCAAAAGCCTAGCACACGCCTTTTTTATTTCTCAGAGATTTCTTACCTCTTACTCTATGCCAGATCCTATGCTGGTTGCTGGAGATAAAATGGTAGACAGGTGTCAAGTGTATGGAAACAAGAGTTTGTTGTGGCTGTGTAAGCTAAATTAAGTAAATATCAGGAAATTAGGCTGGAAATATCAGAGAATAAAAAGCCTTGTATAGAGCTCTGCCGTGGTGTCTGTTTTTATCTTGTGGGCAGAAAAGATGCAAAAGAGGAGATCTTAAGAAAGGGAGCAGTGCAAGCAGATTTGAAAGTTAACTGATAACCACGTGGAAATGGAGTGAGGAGACATTATTGGCTGTGAGAACTCTGAGCTGGAGAATGACAAGGACCTGATCAAATGGAGTTAGGGTGGGGAAGCATGTGATTATTGCAGTGAAATCTATTTGGACACATTTTCCTAAATGTCCACATTAGCTTCAACAAAATAGGGACTACAATGGTATCCTTCACTATTCCATGTTTCTCTCTTACATGAGTCTTTCTCCCTCTTCTTTTCTCTCTCTAGCCATCTCTTACTCAGCTTGTTGGATAATACCTTGCACAGAATGGAGATAACTTTTGCTTTATTAGTTTATTAGATGAGTAATGTATCAGTATTTAAAAATTAGAAACTATGGATTTAGAAAAAGAGAAAAAAAATCTTTGAAAATCTTCCCTTTGACACTCATTTCCATTTAGTGCATGTCTTTCTATACTTTTCCCATGGGAATATACATATATAAATATAATTTCTTCATAAAAATGGATTTGTTTTATAAATGTTTTCTGTAAGCTGCTTTCTTCTTCTTGTCTGTATCCTTCCTTGTCCCTAAGGAAATACGTCATTTCTTTGATGAACATTTTTCCCCACTTTTGTCTTTTGGAAAATTTTAATTCTGTAGAAGAGTTGAAAGAATAATAAAATGAACACCCATTAGTCATTCACCTAGATTTATCAATTATTAATATTTTGTTACATTTACTTTATCTCTTTTCTCAAAATATTTTTTTAAATGGTTCTATATATATATATTTTTTTAATTTTTATTCTTTTTTGGTGTTGTAATTGGGCTTTATATGTGTTTATGTGTGTGTATTTGTGCTTTGTTTTAAATTCAGGATTTAATCAAGTAGTGTGGATTGTCATATCTTGTTAGTTTCCTCTAATTAGTAACAGTCTACACACACACGCACACACACACTTTTATCTTGTCTCTTATGACTGATGTTTTTGAAGAGTTCAGACCAGTTGTCTTGTAGAATATTCCACAATCTGGATTTATCTGATGATTTTGTCATGATTAGACTCAGGCAACTTTTTAGGCATTTCATCACATCGGGAACTTGTAAATAATGCCAGTTTTTCCTTACTGATGTTGCCAAGTGTAATCACTGTTAAGGTGGTGACCACCAGAGCTTTCCTTTGTAGATACCTTTTTCTCATTGTAATTAATTTATTGTCCTGTTATTCAGCTACCTTTCCCCTAAGTGTTAGATACTTTGAAGATCCTTAACTGAATCAGTTAACTACAATGATGGTTGCAAAACCCTTATACATTCATTCGCAGGCATTCTTTTCTAAAGAAGATCCCCTTAACTCCCTTTTTAAGCATTGTGGACTCACTCTTTTTTAATCAGTATAACCCACTGCTCTCATTTTTCTTTTTGAGGCTCAGATTGTCCCAAATTTGGTGAATGGGGTCTTCTTCAAACCAGTTTTCCCAGTCTTTTTGACAAAGCTCCATTAGCTTTGAGTATCTTTCCTTTCTGACACAATAAGATGTTAGAGACATGCTCAGTGGTTTCCATGCCCAAGACTCTTAATCAGCCATTTCACAAAGGAGCCATGGTTTCTTATAGTAGACAGTGATATTTAGAAACCAAGATCATGCTTAGAAATATAATTTTTAATGGCTGCATAGTATTTTATTGTATGGGTGTACTATATTTGAAGATGTCTATATTAAGATGTTTAGTTTTTTTGTTTTTTTGTTTTTTGTTTTTAAAGATTTTATTTATTCATTTATCCCCCCCTTGCTGCTTGTGCTCGCTGGGTCAGCTAACCACGCCGCGCGGGCGGGCTTGCCTTCACCAGGAGGCCCCGGGACCCGAACCCGGGGCCTCCCATATGGTAAACGGGAGCCCTACTGATTGAGCCACAGCCGCTTCCCAAGATGTTTAGTTTTACATTGTGAAAAACTGGAATCAAGGGGTAAAATATCCTTCTACATAAAGATTCATGCTATTTTCTAGTTGTTTCTTTAAATTCCTAGATATGGAACTGCTAGGTCAAAGAGTACACACGCCGTTTTTAAAAATATATGTCCCACAGTACGGAATTGTCCAGATAGATCATTGTTAGGGCTTCTGACTTCTAAATCTGCAATTTTTGGCAGCTACACTAAGGGTCAGTTATTCTTTTTCACTCATTAAAATGAGGAGTTCTAAAATATTGGTACTTAGTAATTTGCAGCATAATGGATTTACTACTCAAATGGTAGGTTTTTGTTTCTGATACTATTTTCGTTTGCTAAAAGCTGATGGGAGCAATATACTAGAAATGGGTTGACTTTTACAATGGGAATTTATTAGGTTAAGAGCTTACAGTTCTGAGGTTGTGAAAATGTCCAAATCAAAGCATCCTCAGAGATACTGTCTCCCAAAAGCTGGCTGCTGGTGCCAAATCCTGGACTCCTGCCACATGGCAAGGCACATGGCAGCCATGCCTCTCCTCCAGGCTCACTTTCTCCCTAAGCCCAGCTGTGGGTGATCGGGCACATAGCATGGTCTACTAGTCTCTCCCCTCTCCTCTCTCTTCCAGGCCTCATTGCCTTAGTTTCTCTCGGTCACGGAGGCTTTTTTCCTGTATCTGTGGCTTTTATTCATTTATAGGGGATTCCAGTAAGAGGATTAAGACCTACCCTGGGTCATGCCTTACGGGGAGCAATCTAATCAAATGGCCCTTAACTGATGTAATCTATTCAAAGGTTCTTATAGGTTCAGTTTAAGAACATACTTTTCTGGGGGAAAAATTGAAACCAGCACAGTTACTGTATATTTAAAAATGATATTGGAATTGTTCTAATGTAGCTTACTAAATGATATTTTCATAAAAGTAATTAAGTGAAACTATTTTAGTTTTTAGAAATTGAGCTTTTAATTAATTTATAGACATGGCCTTATTTTTGTTTTCCTACTTGCTTTTACAAGACTTGTATATTTGTTTTCCTAGTAATCATAAGAAATTTAAAGGTGTTCTTTAACAGCATTCCTAGTATCTTCAGTCCTCCTTTTTTAAAAAATTAATTTGTAAAAAGTTGTAATCTCGCCTTTTATTAGACTGTCTGTGTGCAAATGATATAAATAAGCTTACTTAACCTGGTGATTTTTGTGGTTAAAGTAACGCAGTGTTTAAAGGTCCTTATACTCTCTCGGCCTCAGTTTTCTCATCCGTAAAGTAAGGATAGTAATACCTGCTTTATAGATTTGTTCTGAGACTACGCTTTCTCTGGCACACTGCCTCCCGTGTTGTAGACTCTCAATTTAATAGTACAAAAAAGCTAGGAGACCTAGTCACCCTGTATAGTAGGCCTTTGTTACTTTTTTTCTACTTTTCATTTTCTTGATAAGTAATTTATGAAGTTATTTTTAAATGAAATTTTTACAATTTTTATACAGAAAGACTCAAGTCATTTGGAAAATGTTTGTTGTAAAGATTTGATATAAAATCATGGTCCTAATGAGTAATAATCTAGAAATAGCTTTGTTAACCTTAGTTGGACAATTTTGTGTTGATGTTTAGAGTGAAATTTAAATTGTACATGTATTTGCCTCTGAACTTGAAAGCACTTGACTATGGGCTTATTTATGGGTTTTTAAATAACATTCTTAAATAATAGAGGACATTCATAAGACTGACCAATAAAGAATTTTTATTGCTCTATAGACTTTTTCTTTTAACCGAATTTATTGTTTTTATTTTCTCTGATCATTTGCTTATTACTGATATTTTCCTACTTCTTCCCACTTCCATTTTCAGATGTTTTCCATATTATCTTAAAAATTCATGAACATTCATGTACCGTAATAACCTGGCACAAAAGTCTAGGAAGGCTTTTCACAAATGTCACCTCTCCTGGATATGTCTGGTTTCAGATTGCTATGATTCTGATTTCCCATGCAGCTTAACTCATATCCTTCCAATTCATGTTGTCTTTCCTGTGTGTATAGATATATTAGAGCAGGGGTTCTTCATCTTTTTTATTCCATGGACCCCTTTGCCAGTCAGGTGAAAACCACGGACCCCTTCCTAGAATGTAGTGGCAGATAGTTTTATGACACTTCACATTTGCATGTCTTTAAATTAAATTTTAGGATTATTCAAAATTATATTTTACAACTTTCCCATAATTTCAATTCCTGGTAACCTAACACGGTTCAACATCTGTTCAGTCATTTTTGGCAAACATTTAGAAATTCAAGTTTTCCCATGGTATCCTAAAACTATCTCCTCCATCCTTACCAACCTTTTTGTAGGCAGTTATCCACTGCACTCAGAACACACTACATCAAAATAAAAATCATAGTAAGTCCACACTATACTGTGTGTTATTTAATAGATACATCACACCTGTATCAACACATCCCCACAAGAATAATGCTTTTAAATGCATAAAATAAAATTACAAAGGAAATTAGTTACATATATTGAAATACAGTTACTAAAATAAAAAACATAAATTCTACACATATGTGCTTCCTTCTTAACACATTAGATAATCCAATACATCAAAAAATATAGGAAAGTTAAATTTCTTTTTTTTAAGACATGGCAATGTGCAGACTGTTGCTTATCTTGAATAAGAACATTAAACTGTGGTGTACTTTTTGACAAGGCAACACGCATATCATGTTGGACATCATAATTGAGTTGATTTTTTTCGATTTGAGCCCATGGACCCCTTGATATCTTTCCCCCTGGTTAAGAACCCCTGTATTAGAGTCAGTGGGTCAGAAGTCTTTACTTTTCACTATAGTAATACACATTTGAGAAACCAGAGAGTTTTAAATTCTCCTTCAGTGGTTCTTCTGTACCATCCCAGTCACTAGCAATCTCTCTTCTGAGCCTAATATTACTCTTTGCCTACCTGTTAAAACTTAAGGGGGAAAAAAAGACATCTAATTGGAATACTTAGGGTAAATAGGGAGTCTCCGAAATAGCCAGACATCTTAGTTTAGAAGGGATAGTATTCCAGTTTTGAGGTAGGCTTATAAATAAAACCAGCAGCTCTGTCAGATTTGAAACTTCTACAGATTGTAAAAATCTGTAAATCATTGAACATAAACAATAAGTATGTGTCAATAGCTAACATAATGTGCTTATTCATTAGAGACATTGGGAAGTGGAAATGGATATTCATACAGTTTTAACCAGAATACTACAGTACTTTTTCACCTTTGGGAAGGAAAATAAGAACCAATTTATTTGATCTTTAATTCTAAAATTTGTTTCTGTTGTCCTGTATTCTCATCTGAACTCCAGCTGCAGATTACAAGCTTCTAAACTTTATCCACCTTACCTCCCCAAACAAATTTCTCTCAATTTCTTGGCTTTCTCCATTGCATCAGTCAACCACTCGGCCTCAAAATCTTGGTGTCATCTTTGTATGTTTTCTTCTCCTTTCATCTCTTTTATCCTCTTAGCCATGAAGCATGGCAAATCTTACTTTGATTTGTTTCTTTTTTCCTATGCAGTACCAGAGTCCAGACTTCCTCAAAGCTAACACTTCCCGAACTATATTCACAGGAAGTCTATTTTTGGGATGTGTTAACAGGTTCTATAACCAAATATGTTTGTCAAACATTTTATCATATCCTTCCAACTAAACTAGAAGCTTCTTGAAGGTAAAGGGACCAAATCTTATGCTTTCTTTATACTTCCATGACACCTGTCATACATATAATGCTTGCTGACTGACATATAGAAAGAAGGTAAATAAGATATCCTCCAGGGTCCATGAGGAAACATATTATTTATAAATATGCACATGTAAGCCAGCCTTTATTTATGGGGTTTATTGAAATTAAATTTATAGTTAACATTTAACTTGGCCTTTTATAATTATGTAACATAATCTTTGTTTAATTTTTATTTGTAAGGTACGTCTTATTCAGGTTATGAAGCAGCAGTATATTCAGCTGCATCTTCCTACTACCAACAGCAACAGCAGCAACAGAAGCAGGCGGCGGCAGCAGCAGCTGCCGCTGCTGCAACAGCTGCCTGGACAGGGACCACCTTTACTAAAAAAGCACCATTCCAAAATAAACAACTGAAACCAAAACAGCCTCCCAAACCACCCCAGATTCACTATTGTGATGTTTGTAAGATCAGCTGTGCTGGACCACAGGTACTTATGTTGTATGTTTTATCAAGAGTGTTCAATGGTTATTTCTGGTAGTTAAGTATGGTTAATTTTCTAAATTTTATGCCTAGAAAGGAGGTATCCATTTTCTCTCCTGTTAACTTACAGCTAACATCATATACATATTTAGCCAAACAGTCCTTTTCAAAAAGCTATTTGTATTGAGACATAGGAATTCTATTCAGAAAAAAACTATAAAAATGATTATGAATGTAAATGAAAATGGGCAAATTGAGCTTTTTCTGGAAGGATACTTTTGCTCCTTAAATAAAACTTGAATTTATAAGTTTTGTATCCAAATTGTTTGGGATGTTGGAGTAAGATTGAAAATTTTTCTTTTCTTTTTTTCTTATCATCCATAACTTGTTTTGTAATGCTTCATACAAAACTTCTAATTAAGACAATTGCTTATTGGTTTTCTTAGCTCTTCTTTAAGGTCTGTTTTGAGTGTTTGAGAGTGTTTGTATAAAATTTTACAGCTGAAAAGGGCCCATAGAAGTAATTTAATTTTATATACTTCTATTAAAAATGAGAGGACTTTGTCAAATGCATTCCTTTTGGAGCATATAAATTGAAGAAGAAAAAGATCTTTCTGGAATATTGAGAAACCTTCACATGAGTTCCTTTGATAATCTTTACTTTTTTAGTATTTTATTTCTAATGAGGCTGACTTTTATATTGGCTTTATTAGAATATTATTTGTTTCTGTACTCTCCTGAGAGGGCATAACTTTGGGAACAAGAAAAGTGTAGGGAAGCGTCTTTTTCAAAAATAATCAACTGAGAAAGTATGTAAGAACTTTATTCCTTTTTTGGCTTTGCTTATTTCCTAGTTGATAAACCTATGATGTGTGATTTAGGCATAGGTCTGTTTCTAAAAACTAATGAGTTCAACTCCCTTCCCAACCATATGCATTGTTAATTTTTTGTGTATGTCTAGTTTTCATATAAAAATTTGATGTTTGGCAGATAAAAGGCATATTATTTGAAATGACCAGGTCTTGACACTCTAGAGTTTCTTCTTGTAATTTCTGTCTACTTTTTAATACTGAACTTTTGGGGTTTTTCCAATTTCTGGTATTCTCTGTGTTACTGACACCAAATCAGGGAACATTTTAATGTTTCATAAAATACTCCTCCCTCCCTATTTTAAGTATGAAAGGAAATACCTTCATTGTGTTTACATGGGAAAGGGGAAGGGGTAGGTTAGGAATGTTGGCAGAGATCTGAGTAACACGAAAAGGAACAAGAATATTGGTCTCAGTATTTGAAGAGTATGTCAGATTCTGTGATGACTGTCTAGAGGGGATGATGTCATGAGTGGCATAGGCAGATCTAAGAGATTTATTGAATATATGTGTGCCCATATGAAAGTTTGGAACATGGTGCTAGGGTGCTCAACTTAACAGCAGGATTTGGAGTGAGTATATATGAGACTGGTTATTGAAATGAGGGGGTTGGATGGTCACACAAAAACAGACCAAGGGTACTCTGCAAATCAGAGGCAGTGCCTTAAGGGGTTGATGAGCCTTAGAGAAAAATGTTTTTGAGATTGTGAGTTCTAGTCTAGGTGTAGACATATGGAGGGGGGAGTAAGTAGGTTCAGATTTAGGGGACTGAGATTCCAGTCCTCAATAGCCATGTGACCTCGGGCAAGCAGAGAGACCTTAACTAAGTGAGGCTCAAACTGCTTCATGGAGCCACTTAGACCACTGTTGAGATGAGAGGAGAATAAAATGGCTGGGCTTTATGGTCTCCCTCTTGTTTCAGAACCAGCAACTCTGCTTTCTGGTGCATAAGTTTCATTTGAAGAAAGGGTTCTGTTAAAATATAAAATCACTGTTTTAGGTAATCTCTAAGGTCCCATCCAGCTCTGAAATTCAGTGATGAAAATACAATTTTATGCTAAACATATGTTTGTCTAATCTACATTAAAAAATAAAATACAAATTGGAACTATTTGGCCCACTCCAAAAAAAAACTGCCCGTCAATCCTTTCAAGACAGTTTTTTAATATATTTTCTTCTTTTGTTGGCTAATATTATAATAATACTGTTTTTCCTTGTGAATAAATATAATTTTATTTAAGGAGGTACCAGGGATTGAGCCCAGGACCTCATACATGTGAAGCATGCACTCAACCACTGAGCTACACCTGCTCCAATATATACAATTTTGACTTTTATGTATTAAGTAGGCTTTTGTTCAGGGTAGCATGGGTTCTAATATGAATTCTACATAAAAATGCATTCAGAACTAGAAAAGTCCATCTTATAAACAGTACAACATGTTTGTAATGAGTCTTAATTACCATACTGTAACTTTTTATTTTTGGCTCATGGGATAGGTACGTTTTATTTCCCCCTCATCTTAACCCTGTAACTAAAAAATTTCTTGTTGGAATGATCACTTTGTATTCACATTCTCTATTCATTATTATACATAAGCAGTAAAAGATGCAGATTTTTTAAAATGAAAACAGTTACCTTAATATTATAACTGCATGAAGATGCTTTGTAAGTCAAAGTGTTAGATTATTCTCAGTAAACAAGGTACAGGTAACCACAAATACATCACATGTGTAGGAAAACCCACATGCTGTTCAACTGCTTTTAAAATTGTTTAGTGTTCTTGTTTAAATGAGTTAGAGATTAGAGAATTGAGTAATTTTAAATGACATCAAAAGATTAGCAAAGCAAAATTTGTCTTTTTTGTTTGAAACAGACTTATAAAGAACATTTAGAAGGACAGAAACATAAAAAAAAAGAAGCTGCATTAAAAGCTTCACAAAATACCAGCAGCAGCAACAACTCTACCCGTGGGACGCAAAATCAGCTACGTTGTGAGCTCTGCGATGTGTCTTGTACAGGAGCAGATGCATATGCTGCCCACATTCGTGGTGCTAAGCATCAGAAAGTAGGTGTCTTTTTCCCACACAGCCTTATGTCTTACTCTGTTTCCTTTTCCTTTTTGATGGCGGTTTAAGAAAGGTGGCTTCAAATTTTTAAATACTTTGAGTGCGTTAATAAAAGCCTTATCATATGTGCTTATATACATAAAGACATATCAAATAGTCATTGTGAGAAATACTGCACACCTTTCTTCAAATTAAACTAGATCATTTATTCCCCTAATTAGAAATTGTCATCATATCATCATTTTCCTCCTTTTATCATGTGTAAGTCTAGATGATTATACATGTGACCAAGTCATTTCATCATTCTCTGCTTTAGTTTCCTCACCTGGTATGAGATGGAATATATATCTGCTTTGCAGAGAGATTGTGAAATAATGAGTTTTGCACATAAAAATATATAACAGAAAAAAATATAACAAAGAAAAATATAGTTGTTTTTTTTGTTTTTTTTTTGGGTTTTTTTTTTCCATTTTAAAATATGTTTTAAAAAAAAAATTTTTTTTTAATCTATGCTGGGGAACAGATGTGGGTCAAGCAGTTGAGCACCTGCCTCCCATGTGGGAGGTTCCGTGTTCAGTTCCTGGTGTCTCCTAAAAACAGAAAAACAACAAGCAAACAAAAAAAGCCAACTCAGGGGGACTGATGTGGCTCGGTGGTTGAGCACTGGCTTCCCACAAAATAAGTCCCAGGTTCATTCCCCAGCCCTGGTACCTCAAAAAAAAAAAAAAAAAAAAAAAAAAAAAACAAAACAAAAAAAAAACCTATGCTATTCAGCTATGTACAGCAGGGGAAGCATAGGAGAGATTGAGAGGTGATAAGTTTTGTTTGTTTGTTTGTTGTTTATTATTATTATTATTGGAATAATGAAAATGCTCTAAAAATGATAGAAGTGATAAATGCACAAACAAGTATGTGATTATACCGAATACCGTTGATTGTACAGTTTGGATGGATTTATGCTTTTAATATGTATCAATAAAATTGATTTGTTTTTTCAAAAAAAAAAATGATGCTATGAGTTTCCTGACATACGCTTTTGTTTTATAGGTGGTTAAATTACACACAAAACTTGGTAAACCCATTCCTTCAACAGAACCAAATGTTGTTAGCCAAGCTACTTCTTCAACAGCTGTATCTGCTTCTAAACCAACTGCCTCTACTTCAAGCATTGCAGCAAACAGTTGTACTGTGAACACTTCTTCAATTTCAACTTCTTCAGTGAAAGGTCTTACAGCTACAGGAAACTCATCTCTTAATATCACATCCAACACTAAAGTATCAACAGTGCCTACAAATATGGCTGCCAAGAAAACATCTACACCCAAAATAAACTTTGTTGGCAAGTACTGAAGATTCTCTGTGTTCTTCCTAACTCCATCAAAGTTTGGTGTCCCTCCTCCATTCCGGGACTAATTCCTTTTCTTATGCTCTTGGGCCTGTGAACTCCCTCCTTCTCCAGACCTTGTTCCATCACATATCTCTTCTTTTTTTTTTAATCTGTCTTTTCCTGTTTTTTTTTCCCTTCAGCCAACCATATACCTATGTCTTCCCTAGTATTTAAAAAAATAAAATAACCCACAGACCTTTTCCTATCCTGTAATCCTTTCAAGCTGCTCACCTAATCTTTCTCTATTTCTGTACTTCCTATCCAGTTCTCACTCTCCTTTAGTGTTTTCACACCAACCTTTCCTGACTGTTTTCAGGAGTCTCCAAAGACCTGATTGCCAAATCCGGTGTTCAGCTTTCAGTGTTTCATCCTATTGGCTCTCTAACATTTGATACAGTTGACTGTTATATCCTTAAAACTTACAATACTTCTGTCTCTTATTTTATGTCCACTCACTCCTTTCTTGGATATCTTTATTGGTTCTCCTGCCTGCATGATCATGAATGGGGGCATTTCCGAGAATTCTGATTTTGTTTCTTATCTCACTCTACTCACCAAGTGTTCCTGTGTGCACTGACTTTAAATCTTTTGGACAAACTCAAACCCCCACCTGGGTTACAGAGTCATATTTCTAAAGTATTTCCTGGTCATCATCTATATCGCTCTGCAGATGCTTCCCATCATCCCAGACTGACCCTTCATCTTATCACCAAAGTACTGTGAAATAATCTCATAAAATTGCTGCATTTTCAAATGGAGAGCCTTGGTGATATTATTTCATCTTATTACCTCATCCAATTGTTTACCTAGTATTTTGTTTTTCTCACTATAATATTTCTCCAAAAATTGTTTTTTCTTCACTTCCACTTTAGCCTTCACAATCTTTTTCTTAGAACTTTGGTTCTTATTGCATCCATTCTCTCTTTCCTCCAACATATTCTTCAAATTCTTGTTCAAGTCTTTTTATTAAAATACTTAAAAAATTGTTAGTCCTCTGCTTAAAATTCTTCAGTGTCCTTCCCCTTTTCATATAGGATAAAAAGTTTATATTCTTTAATTATACATACAAGACCCTTCACAACCTGACTCCTGCCTACCTTTCCAGTCCCATGCTCACTGCCTCTACCTAGATAGTAATTCATGCCGAAATACTGATTCTTCCTTGAATTTATCATAGTCTTTTTAACTCCCATCTTGTTGTGGGTGTTTTTTTTTTTTTTTTTTTTTTAGATTTATTTTATTTATTTATTCCCCCCCACCGTTGTTTTGCACTCACTGTCTGCTCTCTGTGTCCATTCGTTGTGTGCTCGTCGTCTTTTTAGGAGGTACCAGTAACCGAACCTTGGGTCTCCCATGTGGGAGGGAGGCGCCCAATGGTTTTGAGCCACCTCTGCTTTCCCTTGTTGTGTCTCTCACTGTGTTTCCTCGTTGTGTTTCTTCGTTGCGTCAGCTTGCTGTCTTGCTCGTCTTCTTTAGGAGGCACCAGGAACCAAACCCAGGATCTCCCATGTGGTAAGTGGGTGCTCAACTGCTTGAGCCACATCTGCTTCCCTGTGGGTGTTTTTGTACATTCTCTTCTATCTGTTTAGAATATCAATCTCTTCTGCATGACCAGTTCATGCTCATTATTATTCTTTCAAAGCCCAGCTCAAGTTTAATTGAGGATTAATATAAAAGCTATAGGGAAGTGGATGTGGCTCAAGTAGTTGGGCTCCTGCCTACCACATGGGAGATCCACGGTTTGGTTCCCTGTGCCTCCTAGAGAAGACAGCGAGCTGGCGTGATGGGCAGGCACGGCAAGCTGACACAGCAAGATGACGCAACAAGAGACTCAAGAAGAAAAAAAAAACATAATGAGACACCACAAAGCAGGGCAGCAAGCTGATGTGACAAGATGATGCAACAGGAGACACAGGAGGAAGAACATAACGAGAGACACAACAAAGCAGAGAATTCAGGTGGCTCAAGTGATTAGGTGCCTCCATCCCACATCGGAGGACCTGGGTTCAATTCCCAGTGCCTCCTAAGAGAGGCAGAGAAGATAGACATAGCAAGTGCAAACAATTAAGTGGTGGGGAGAGATAAATAAATAGAATAAGTCTTTTAAAAAATAAAAAAAATAAAAGCAATAGTTTATAAGTAACTTTTATTTCTATACTTGCTACTTTTGAGGTTATTAATACTTGGCACTTCAAGACAACAATAAAACTTTTAAAATAACTTTTTACCTAAGTTTTGTGTCCCTGATTTCAGTGTATGGTAATAAGGTGAAAGAAATAAGCAGTGATAAAACATAAATTTGTTCTATTCCTTCCTTAATGGAAAACTTCATTTGAACTTTTTATAAAAAATCAAATTTTCAATGAAAACTAATCATTACACCTATCATTTTTATTTCCTGTTATTTTTGTTCTTTGTACTTAACTTTTTTTAAAGGAAAAATGCTCTTCATTTGTTTAATCACTAGGCAAGAGACTAGGGATGCAAACATGAATTAGGCCAATAGGTTCAGAATACCAGGTTGCTTATGTGATTCTTCAAAATTTCTGTCTGAAGTTTTTACTGTGTCAAGTTTATACATTTATACAAAAAAAATTTTAATTACTGCAATTCTTTTATGTTGTAGGTGGTAATAAACTGCAGTCGACTGGAAATAAGGCAGAAGACTTAAAAGGAACCGAATGTGTTAAAAGTACTCCTGTCACTGCTGCTGTGCAGATTCCGGAAGTAAAACCAGACACAGTATCAGAACCAGTCACACCTGCATCTCTTGCTGCTTTGCAGAGTGATGTGCAACCAGTGGGCCATGACTATGTAGAGGAGGTATTGATTTGAGAATACATTGCTGTGAGATTCATTAAAAGAAAGAAGTGTATTCCTCTGTATTTCAGCAAATACACTTTACATGTAAAATTATACTCAATTATATTTTGGTTTGCTAAAGAATGAATATCAAAGGGTCTTTGTTAAAGATTTTTTAAAAATGTGTCTTCAAAACTTGCATAAATAACACCACAATTTTTTTTTGTTGTTAACTTTTATTTCCTTTCCCTGCTAATTCCATCACTATGGTGTAAAATAACTTTCCATTCATTTGTCAGGCATTTGTGTAATGTATTTTCAACTATCTTGAAAATAAAAGTTAACAAATTCTGAGCAGCAAAATTGTTGATGGAGAGAGCCATTATTCCTCTTTTCTGATCAATCACTTAGTTTCATGTATTAAATTAAGGGTTTGCTGACTTAACAGATCCTATGAATTTGGTTTCTCGAGCTGGTTAGGGAGCTATTCCTGGTTTATAGGGCTGTATATAAACTCAGTAAAATGGAGGAGTGATGTTGAATAGTGAGGGAACATCAGCATTACTTGATAATTTTTGTTGTTAGGAGAAAAGCTAACAAAGTGTTGTAGCACTGCTGTTTACCTTCACTTTATCACAGTTATTGTAAGAACATATATAAGTTTGCTAAGGTCCACATCGATAAAATTGGGATATTACCCTAAAAGTTGTAAAGATTAGATAAAGTATCTAGCATAGTGCCTGGCATATAGAGTAGGTTTTTTATAAATATTTGTTCATCCTTATACCCATCAAGAAAGATTACATATTATTTTGTGTTCTTTGTTTACAAAAGAGGCAACTGGGTTATGTAGTTTGTAAGTATATCACAAACAGTTGTAATATCAGGTTACAGCTTGAGCACTTAATCCACAATGGTACTGGTTAAATAAAGTAATTCTAAACTTCAGAGAATTTGTTTCAGATCCAGTCTTAAAGGTAGCAGCAGCAATTTGAACTTGGTGTCCATTATAAACTTGGTAATAACATCCTAGTCTATTTGTCTTCTCAACTGATTCTGCAGTTAGAACAGTTTGAGCTTGATTTTCTGCAGTTACCTGTATAAAACTCAAGCTTTGTAGAAATTTGCATAATAAAATAAAGTCTTTAAACATCTTTATCACCATTTCCCAAGAACAGTACCTGGCCAATAGCAGGTACTCAATAACTATTTTTAAAAAGAATTTAAAGTATCTAATTGCCTTTAAATCTAAATGTTTACATATAGGCAAAAGTATTAAAATTAAAGATAATTAGAAAAGTATATTTTGCTATCATGTCTTGCTTTTAGAGTTAAAAGATCTAACTTTTAGCTGTGGTTTCCACATGTTATGCTTTTCAAAATTATGAATATTGCCATTCATTTTTTTCTTACCTCATATTTTAATTATTCACAACTTAATCGGAGACTCTGAGGCTTTATGAATGAAATCTTCAGCTGTAACATTCCTGTTATGATTCTTAAAATTTGTTTCTTTTTCCATATCAAGGTACGAAATGATGAAGGAAAAGTAATTCGGTTCCATTGTAAATTATGTGAGTGCAGCTTTAATGATCCAAATGCTAAGGAGATGCATTTAAAAGGGCGAAGACACAGACTTCAATATAAAGTTAGTAAAATTTCAAGTCTTACGTTGTATTTTTTCACAACTCAGAACAGTCTGGATGCACAAAGTCTTAACTCACCCAGTCCAGGAACTCCCATTCTAAGATTAACATGTCATCTTGATTAGATTATTTGTTGTTTCACCTAAACAGGCTCAGTTATTTGGTTTTTATTTGTTATATTTAAGTAAGAACAACGTAGCCATATTCTCATTTCTTGTAGTAACTAGCAAAATAAAACTGTAACAATGCTTAGATCAAGTAATGATGTCAAGATGTTGCTTGACATAAGGTGTTTGAAAGACGTGTTAGGTCTCCACTCACTTCCTTTATCTTGGTAGAATTCCCACTAAAATGAATTTTTACATGAGTTGATAAGCTGGAAAGTCCCCTCACTTATCTTACCCTAGGGATTCTTCATTGAAAACACTTCTTGTGTTAGATTAATCTTAATATAGTATTTAAATTTTTCAGTTATCCTGGACTCATGCATTAGTTTGATTCAAATTTTCTCTTCTATAGATAGAAGTAGTGAAAATTAAAATATAATCAAGCCTTTTCAAGGGCAATATGTTTGTATGAAAAGAAACGTTTTAACCCCAATTCAGACATTTAGAAGCTTATTACTCCATAATAGGGAATTTGCAACGAATCCTCTATGGGGAAAGAATATATAGGATTGTATAATTAAAAATAAGTGTAGATTACTGGGAAGTGTGGGGCTGCTATTTTTCTAAATGTCCTCTCTATATTAACAGAAAAAAGTAAATCCAGATTTGCAAGTAGAAGTAAAGCCCAGTATTCGAGCAAGAAAGATTCAAGAAGAGAAAATGAGGAAGCAAATGCAAAAGGAGGAATACTGGCGAAGACGAGAAGAGGAGGAGCGCTGGAGAATGGAAATGAGGTACTATCTTTAACATTTAATAGCATATTAATTAGTGGTTCAGCCTTTCTAAAAAGCTTAGCTATTCTGGGTATGTGACTCCTATTCAAAGCAATCCAGATTTATTTAACCTACTTTCAGTTTTCACTTTCTAGGAATATCCTAAGTTTAGGAAAGAAAGGCATTAAAATTATGTTATTGGCTATTCTAGTATTTGACTGTGGCCTTGGTATTAGGAATTATGTAGTAAGTGGTATCTTATAATTTTAAATAGATGAAGAGATCGTTTAATATTATAAGTAAATGCTTTAGTTTAAAACAAGCAAAACAGAATATACGGTTATCTGATAAAAAACTTTCTTAATATAAGATTTGATAGATTATTAGACATTGTGTTTCCTTAAAATAAACTTGTATTTCAAGAAACCCAAGACACTACAGAGTAGGAGAAATGAAAAAACATAAGTTATCGTCCAGAGAGTTTTTTTTTTTTTAATATAAAATTTTAAGTTTTATTGAGATATAACTTACATACCTTTAAATTATAAAACATCATTGGTTTTTGCTATATTCACAGTTCTGTAGCCAACACACAATCAATTTTAGAACATTTTCATCACTCCCTGCTCCCCCCCACCCAGCCAAGGGAAAAAAAAAAAAACAACCCAAGCCCATTGGCAATCACTTCTCATTTCCCCACTTTCCCCCCACCTCTCTCCCTCCAATTCTAGGCAACCACTAATAATAAACTGTCTCTATAGATTTACCTATTCTGGACATTTCATAAAATGGAATCATGCAATGTATGGTCTTTTGGGTCTAGTTTCTTTCACTTAGCACAAAATGTTTTTAAAGTGCAACCATGTTGTACCATTCATCAATCAGTGCATCCTTCCCTTTTTTTTAATAATTCAGATAGGATTACTTTACATTCTTTTTCATGGAGGCATAATGTTTTCTTGTGTAGATGTAAAATTTGCTTTATAAATGGTTCCATATTGTTAGACATTTTAAAGAGTATTAACTCTTTAAAATAACATTTTATTTTAACGTATTTGTTGAGATATAGTTAAATATACTACATTTAGTAATTATATTAAATATATTTAATAAGTATAATTAGATGAAAATTTAACTATAAAATAATTATAGTTCTTCCCCCAAATAGTGAGAAGAGTGGCATTGTTACACATTTTTACAAATCTCCTTAATGCCTGGCTTAAGAGAACGCAGCAAGATTCTCATATCTGCTTCTGTGTTCAATCTGTTGTGATGCCACATGTTACTTGGCCTCTGGAAAACTCCACTGTATACTCATCAGAGTATGAGAATGGAAAAGGCAAATAATACCTTTTTCGGTATTATAAAAGTTTCAGGGACCACCAGAGGGCCTCAGACTATGCTTTAACTGCTACTAAAACTTATTAAAATCTCTGCCAATGAGTTAATGAAACATGATAGCCGTTTTTATTTCCATTTGAGTTGTTCTTATTATCGGCAAATTGAAATTTTATTTTGTTTGGCCATTTATATTTTTTTCTGTGGTAAATTGCCTATTTGTCCATCTTTTACTTGCTCTTAATGATTCGTACAGACACTTCTTTTAGCTTAGCTATTTACCCTTTATTATGTGCTACTTTTAGTTTTTGCTATTATTTATCAATATTTATGTATTTAATTTTATCATTCTTGTTCTTTATGAAGTTTCTGCCTTTGTAATCCATTGGGAAGCTCAACTCTATACCTAGAGTGTATAGTTATTTCCTCTTTCATTGATAAACCAAATATTTATTAAGTATCTACTGTGTACCAGACACTGTTAGGAACTGAGCATATGTTGATAAACATGAATAAAGGTCTCTGCTGTCATTTAATTTAAACATCTTTAGCAATAACAGTAAACCATTGAAATTAGAAGAATATCATGATTTTCCAGTCTTCAGACTCATTTTTCCACAAGGCCTAAAGAATATAGAGGGGGAGGTATGGCTCTCAGTCTTCACTTGGATGACCTAAAAAAGAACTGCTTTTTCCTAACCTGAGGAGAGCAGTAATCTTCTACAGTGCTCTTCTTTCTTATATTTTGTGTTAAACTGATTTGTCTAGTAAAACCTATTGCTACCAAAATTTGCTTGAGACGTATGTTCCCCTTAGGAGTTATTGCCATCCTAGTTTGAAGCTGACAGTGGACGATCAAGAGGGATGGTGAGGGTGGGGGGCGGAATAGAATAGAATCTGAAATGTTGACCATAAAGCAAAGGCTGCATACTTGGTGCCAACAGTCCAAATTCAGCCCATGGGTATATTTGATTTAATATACATGGTATTTAAAAACAATTCACAAAAGTCCTGATGACCTTGGCCGTACAGCCTGTATTCCTTTTTGGTAGCAATTAGCAGATCCCAAGTAGCAGCTGTCATCTCTAGCTAGGATATGTGCTTTCTGCTTTAGCATAGTCCCCACCATCCTTAATAAGTTCCTAACAATGAGATTGTCGGTTATTTTTGTCACTGTGTCTCACTGTTGTTTTTCCTCATAGAGAAATGTCTTTGACTATGCCTCTATCCTATCAAATGGGAAAATGAAAGGCTCTCTTTAAGGAAAAAATTAGAGATTTCATTTCTTTGGGGACATGAAGAAAATTCCTAAATGTCTTTTATGTACTTTGGGTCTTTCACTCGCATAATTACTGTTCTGGCCCCTCTAGATTGAGCGTTGGAGTTTACAGTTACTACCTTAAAGGTGAAGAAGTCTGATATTTCTTGTGCCTATTCTTTCTACTTTGTCCTCAGGTTGTGAAATTTCCTTCTGCTTTCTCACCTTCTCTTTTCATTTCCCTTAACTTCCATTTGCTTTTAAATGAAAGCAAATTAGTGAGATCCAGTATAATTGGGAGGAAGAAAGGTACTAGCTAGGCTGATTTAGGGTTGTTTGTTTGTTTCTGGTTTTGTTTTTGTTTTTTTGAGTTTGCTTTTTGTTGTTATTCCATTTATTATTGATGCAAGTTATTTGGTTTTATTTTTCCTCGTGTCCTTGTATTACCATTCCTTATTTTTCAGACGTTATGAAGAGGACATGTATTGGAGAAGAATGGAGGAGGAACAACATCATTGGGATGATCGTCGCCGAATGCCCGATGGAGGCTATCCTCATGGTCCTCCAGGCCCCCTAGGCCTTCTTGGAGTCCGACCAGGCATGCCTCCTCAGCCACAGGGGCCTGCAGTGAGTATCCACTTTGTTTATAAGGGGAAAACTTTAAGGATAGTTCACCATTAGAAGACAACAATTTGGGGGCGGTCCGATTTTAGACTTAATAATCTCATAACTGTTTTTCATCTGACTTAGCATTTTCTCTCCCTTTGTTACAGATTCTCATCTGCAGTGTCTATATATATAAGGACTTCTTAGAGTTTTTATGAATCTGTCTCATTTTCATTATGAGCTGGATAGGAGCAGAGTTTCTTTTGCCACCTGTTCTTCAAATAAGAAACATTTTTGCCTTTGTTGTTTGTTAGATTAGTAGGGAAATAAAAGGTGTTAAGCTTTATGCTCTGCCTTTAAAGCTCTTCTTATCTTCCCATTATCAGTGGTCTAGAATCTTATTTTTCATCTCCAAATCTTTAATCTCTGAAACTTACTTCTCTAATTTTGAATGAAGGATAATAAATGGATAAATGATTCTAGATGAGTACCACAGTTGATGTGGTGGGAAGAATATAGAAAAGATCTGTATCTTGTCAATTTGTGTTATTGTGGAAGCTGGTAAAATGAGAAATGTGTCATTTAAATTCAGAGTATGGAAAGCAAGAGGATTTTTTTGTTTTGTTTTCTAGAGAGCAGTTTTAAGAACAAGGCAATCTCTTTCTTGATAAAGTATTCTCTTTCCCATTTTTCTTTTTTTTTTTTTTTAATTTAAAAAATATATTTGAATCAATGTTACAAGTTACTCAGTTAATAACTGCAATAATTGTGTCTGCTTTGGTCGGTGATTACAGCCCACCCATCCCCCCACCTCCCTGCTTTTTTTGTTCATTCCTCAATCTTAAGTTTGGAACAATGCCATTTGTCTTTACACAGAGCCATAACAATTATATAAAAGTGGAATTATTGAAAGCAAAGAAAGTTTCAGATTCACTTGTTTATAAATTTGAGCAAAAAGCATTTTGTAACCTTAGGTTATTTGTATTATCATTGTATTTGTTCTGAAGCCACCTATACATGCATGCAAACATAGGGTCTTGATAGTATAACTTTCCATAGTTTACATTTTCATTTTTACTAAAATGGAGAAAGGGGGAGAGATTAGTTTTAAATAGACATTTTATATAATTAACTTTCTTATTGATGAAAAGATATAACAAATATATATGTATTTTTGCTTAGGAAACAAATTTTTAAGTGAAGTAACATTTTCTCTGTAGCCCTTACGTCGTCCTGACTCATCTGATGACCGTTATGTAATGACAAAGCATGCAACCATTTATCCAACTGAAGAGGAGTTACAGGCAGTTCAGAAAATTGTTTCTATCACTGAACGTGCCTTAAAACTTGTTTCAGACAGTTTGTCTGAACATGAGAAGAGCAAGAGCAAAGAGGGAGATGATAAGAAAGAGGGAGGTAAAGACAGGTGGGTTTTAAATTATTTACTCTGTACATTTTTTTTTTCCTTTCTTATTGATTTCTTCACATATTGTAAATAAAGTTGAAAATAGCTTTTTGGTGGAAAACTAAATATCTTAGTATGCTTGTGTTAGATTTTTTATGTCTGGGGCTGCATTTTGATAAAATGAGAAATAAACTCATTTAAATTTATATAAAACTATTTTGAATCCATTTTCATATCAGCCCTTTTGGTTTTCCAGTTGCATTCAGTTGCTATTTTTCATTTAATGTTTGTTTCATGTGTCCGTCATTCATTCTTGTTTTAAAGCAGCTTCTTTTTACTTAAAACACTTAAAGTTTTTTTTTTTAAGATTTTTTATTTATTCATTCATTTACCACCCCCCCCCAATTGCTGCTTGTGCTCACTGTGTCCATTTGCTGTGCGTTTTTTTGTGTCTGCTTGTCTCCCATTGCTGGGTCATCCTGCTGCGTCAGCTCACCGTGCCACGTGGGCTGGCTTGCCTTCACCAGGAGGCCCCAGGAATCGAACCCGGGGCCTCCCATATGGTAAACGGGAGCCCTACTGATTGAGCCACATCCGCTTCCCCAACACTTAAAGTTTTAATGTCATCTTTCATATCATGTTTGCATTATGATTCAAGCATTGTGTGTTTAGAACATACCATGGTTCTGGTTGAAAAGAGAAATGTCATAACAATTTGATTTTACTGTAGAGCTTTGAAAGGGGTTTTGCGAGTGGGAGTATTGGCAAAAGGATTGCTTCTCCGAGGAGATAGAAATGTCAACCTTGTTTTGCTATGTTCCGAGAAACCTTCAAAGACATTATTAAGCCGTATTGCAGAAAACCTACCCAAACAGCTTGCTGTAAGTATTGTGACAATGCTAATTTTTACCCCATGTCTGGTTCAGATCTTTTTGGCAGGACTAACTGCTTCATTTTAAATCTAAGCCAACCTTTAAAAAGTTTAGCTTGACTTTCCATATTGAGGTTTTTGCTTGATTATGAGAATGGGCAGAACTATTTTCTACAGTGTCTTTTTAGGTTTGTAGTGCTTGCATTTGGCATGAAGCCACCTTGCTAATTCATTTTAAAATGTAACATTGCAGCATATATCCTATTCTTTTTCTAAGATTTGAATCATAAGAAAGAAGGCAGTTCCAGGTCAAAAGTAAATTTTTTTTTTCCATTCATGAATCTCCTCTTGCTTATTTAGTTAACACATGCTTTTAACTAAATACAGTAACTAAAACAAATTGAGTCTTTCTCTTGTGAATTTCCCCAGCTTTATTGTGAATCTTCATTTTCCTACAGGTTTGTAGTGGTAGGAATTACTTCTCCTGTCTTCATTCTGCAAATTTTTTTTTTTTTTTACCGGGAGGTACCTGGGATCGAACCCTGGTCTCTCCATATGGTAGACAGATGCCGAACCTCTTGAGCCACGTCCGTTTCCCTGCAAATCTTGATAATGTACAGTTAATAGGACATCTTCCCTTTGGTCCTACAGAAACAAACTTTTTTCAAGTTTTCCTTTTTTAATATTTTATATATTTACTTGTCAGATTTAAAATGATATCTTGAATAATTTAAGGTATAAATTTTATTTTGAAACTTTGTAATTTAGACATTCTAAATTCAAGAATTGGCATTTCATTGGTAATGTGTATTCTCCAGTTAATGGGATAGTACATGACCACAGCAGAGTAATTGATAACAAAAGTGGCAGTGAAGCATAGTATTGCACTTGGGCTCTGACAATTCTAGCACTGACTTTTGTTTCTTTTCTATTATTACTAGTGCACATATAAAATTTCTTACGGTGAATGAGCCTTTTAAGTATCAGGAGCCAACAGGATTAGCATTGTGTGTCTACATGTTACCCTCTTTTGAGGCTGTTAAGCGCACTGTTGGGGGGGGGGGGGGGAGATTAGTAGGCCTTAGAAAATTTCTGGAATCTGCAAGAAACATCTTGATCCTAATTGTGATGCATAGAAAAACTGCAAAGGAAGAGTATTAATCTTAACTAAATAATTAGTAGTTAACCAGTTAAGCTAGAAGCAGAATATTCTGTCCAAGTCAGTCTGTTTTTAATATACAAATGAATAAGCAAGAGAAATAAAATTAATAGTAATAGTAAAGTTAACATTTATATAGTCCTTACTATATACCAGGCACTGTTTTAAGTGCTTTATTTAGTTGTCATTTAATCTTCCAGCAATTATATAGGTTAGGTACATATTTTACAGTAATAGCATAGAGCGTTAACAAATTTCCCCACCTCACATTCCTAGTAAAGAACCAGAGCTAGGATTCAAACATGGATATGATACTGCAAATGATTTCTATAGTATATTTGTTCATAATAATTGGGATTTTTCATATGTCTGCTGAATCTCTGTGGATTCTGGTTTTTCTTGTATTGACAAGGACATTCTTCCCCTTGATAAAGTGTAGATATGTTGGTGTCACAAAGACTGCAAATAGAAAGGATCAAAGGTCAAATTGTGGCACCTGGTTGGTCCAGGCACCTATTGCATTTTTCCTTAAACTCTGCAAATATATGAGGACTTAACTACCTAGTTGCTATGGGAAGGTTCAGTGACACATGTGGCAGCATTTCTTTCATCCAAGAATTAATCATCTAAGAAAAACACATAAATAACTCAAAACATGCTAACAATGGTAAATATTAGCTCAACAAAGAATTTTTAAAGTAAGGAGGAGCAAGAGACTAACATATGAGACAAGGCTTCCTGGGGGGAGTAATATATTATCTAGTCCTAGTCCTTATAGAATGGTTAAGATAGCAATTGATATACTAAGAAAATGAATGAGCCATAATAAAACTGCTTTGTCTGATAATGCAGAATTTCCAACTAATTTCTTATAATCTTTGTTACATAGGTGATAAGTCCTGAGAAATATGACATAAAATGTGCTGTATCTGAAGCGGCAATAATTTTGAATTCATGTGTGGAGCCTAAAATGCAAGTCACTATCACCCTGACATCTCCAATCATTCGAGAAGAGAACATGAGGGAAGGAGGTTGGAAAGCCATTAAACAGTCTATTTTTTATTAACTTTTTTATTCATTTACCTACTCTTTTAGATGGCGTTAAGCCCTAGAAGGCAACATGCTGGCATTACATATGAATTTGGTAGATCTAACTTATTTAGCATCCAGTTTTGCTTAAGATCATTTCCTAGAAAGTAAATGCTCTTTTCGGTAATGTATTTTTATATTAAAAAACTCATGGTATGATTAGTTTTCTTGATTTTTCTTTTCTTGCTAACCTCAGATTTCTGGAAAAAAAAAGTTCAAAATTATTTTACCAGTGTAGTGGACACATTAAAAAATTAAAGAAATGTTCTTAGTAAGGTACCACAACTTTAACTTCTGTTAAGTTCTTGCTCTTGCCTTGTCTTACAAAAAAAAAAATTGAATAGCTTCAGAAACAAAATTGGTTAAATACTCGTAAAAGGCGTTGTTATACATGTAATCATGGATTTGGCTTGTCCTAAGGTACATATTTCTAGTTCTCTGAGGTTGCTCTTTGGTTTGGAGTGCTTTCATAAATGCAGAGCATCCTAACACGTGCATATTTGGGCATTTGACTCCCAATATTATACTAGAGATTTTGGAATAATAAATGGAGTAGTTAGTGAGTTATGGTACAATTCAGGGTTATTTAACTTAATTTACAATTGTAGACTATAAAATCCCGCTGGTGCCAGCAGTGTTGCTTTAGGGACTGTTCTATAACATTTTCAAAGCTTCAAAAGCTTTTAAGCCAAAAAGCATGATCATTGTCTGCGGTATGTTGGTTCTGTTGTTTTATGGGTCAGATAAAATTTACTTTGTTTCCTTTCATGTTGTTTTTATACATCTTAACTTGTTGAGTATGGAGTTATAGTCTATACTAATTTTTTTGTGTGATACAGGTTGAAGAGAAAAGGATACTATGTAATGAATATCTAAATTCATTGTATGAAATAGCATCAGTAGGCTCTTGATTCCATCCCTTTAAATTTATTTTCTTACAGCAAAGCAAAATTTTTTAAAGGCACTGGGCTTTCCACAACCCAGAAAAAGAAAATTTTACCAAAAACGTGGTCATTGTTATCTTGCATACCTTGTATATATACACTGTATCAGACTTGTGTGTTTTATTATTTCATTTAAGCTTTGCATTCAAAGATAGCAGGTTTTGTGTGAAGAATCTTTTATGTGAACATGTGTTTCCACTCAAGGTCTGGCCATCATGGATGTTGCTGGAATACGGTTACTTAGTCAATCTGGTCAAGTCATACCTAGCAAATGACTCAATTTAGGATTTGGAAGAGAAATTTTCTATTAATAGGATTTATTACAAATAAAAGTTGCTATATTTAGTATGCAATTATCTTAATATAACCATTTATCTTTATTTCAGAGCACATTTTGTCCAATTATGTTTAGGCTTAATTAAACTTGTGCTGTTTTACACCATTTTATTATGTTGCAAAAGTCTAAAGTTAATAATATATTTGTAGTAGATTTTTTTGATAACCTCTCTCTTCTAAAGGAAACAAAATTATACTTTTGTCTGACCCAGACTTGAGTTAGAATTATTGTTCTAAATCTCATAAATATTACGATGAGGGCAATGGTCAGTCCAAAATTGAAAGATTTTCCTTCAAGACACTGAGCTAAAAAGTTGAGTATGCAAAAAGTACAGAAACATTGATAGAGTGTCCTTGCTGCAGATGCTTCTTTTCTTGCTGCAGAGTATGGTATGTATTTTCTCTCACTGCAGCCACCAATGCTCTGTGTCTTAAGATGATTTAAGCCGGTAGCTTGCTTTGGGGAGTTAGTACAGAGGTTAAGGAAGGCTTTGCCGGAAGAACAGTTGTAAATTATGAGACTTATGACTTGCGCATAGTGTGATAGCCTCTTTAATGCATAATGGTCCTGTTTAATACCAAAAACTTATTTTTTTTAAAAATGATTAAATTGCCAAAATAACTGTTAAACACATGACATCTATTCTGTGGCTGTGTTTGACAGTTATATGACATTAAATTGACTTCAAGCTTGAAATGTTCAAAATGCTCTAACCCTTGCTACAAGAGTCTTTTCTGCAGCAAGTCAAATATTGTGTGTGTTCTTTTCCACCTATAGCTTATCAGGCCCGGTCCAAAGCCTTCTAGCAGAGGGGATTGATTCCTGTCAGGGGTTGCTGCCAAGACATCGGAAGGATTTTTGACCAAGGTTTTCAAAAGCTCAGTGTCACACCTGCCATTTGATTAAGGAGGGATTTTGGATGCAGGGTCTGGCATTTTTTGACCCTTTGTGTGGCTGTTTTGTTTGTTTTGTCTTTGTCTCTTTCTAGAATTAAGCAGTGTTCACACTAGTTTTTAAATGGTTGGGTGGATTACATATTTTACATAACCATGTTAATTTAAATTAATATAGACCCATTAACTTTTAATCATAAAATAGTGTGGACACAGCATGTCTTCTAACAGGCGATTAACCCCTTAAAATTTATGAAATACATTCATATAGAGTAAGAATTTGCAGTTTGTTTTTCTGAATTAACCAATTTTTGTTTTATTAACTGGGTTTTAGGCAACAAATATTTTAGCACAATATATCTAAGGGGTTAATCCACTTGAAATATAAAATGGGTGCAAAAATCCACACTCTAGATTTAACAGAAATTTCCTACTTATAGCTCTAATTTGTTTTTAAATTGCAATAGGTGTCTTAGCATCTTCAAACGTGTATCATTAATTAAAATTTCCAAACTTATGAATGCTTGTGTGCAAAAAGGAAAATTTTTCTTATATATTGGAGGAAATTATAAAATTGTGAATTAACATGAGAAATTTAGAAATCTTTTTTTAGAAAGAGATTGCACGTTGTCACCTATTTGCATTCTAGCTTTAACAAATAATGTAAAGATGTAAGAGACAAGGAAAGAAGCCTTTTCAGTATGCATGGTCCATAAACCCTGCATTGGGGAGGGGGTTCTTTTGTTGTTATTTTCTTTTCTTTTTTTTAATTTCCTTAGTTCAAGGGACAAGGAAAGAAGCCTTTCAGCATGCATGGTCCATAAACCCTGCTTTGGGGAGGGGGTTCTTTTGTTGTTGTACTTTTCCTTTTTTTTTTTTTTAACTTAGTTCGCTGTGCTTTCCCATGTTCCTTTTGCTTATCTCCAAATAACCTAGCTATTTCTGGATTTAGTCATTCGTGTTGGGAGTTTTGAGATTGTTACTAATACTTTTGTCTTGATAGTTTCTTTTTAGCACCCCATATTCCTCTTTTAATGTTCATTCTCAAAATGCCACATAGTTTTTCATGATCATCTGTAAATCTTCCTTCTAATACGTCTTCCGAGAAATCTGTATCCATTTCATTGTTTGAGAAGTAGAACTAGGGATGAGAAAGCCTAGATAGGGAATGAAATTTTCATCGAAGAAAGTCTTCGTTGGTTTTAACATAGGCTTTTTTATATACCATGTAGTCAAAATAATACAAGTATCTATTAAGATTTCTGAATGTTCATATAAAACATACAATTAAGTAATTTTCCCAAAGTTGCTACTAGTGCTCTAAAAATAAAATAATCTTTAACTTTTTCTTTTTATCTTGTGTTTTTCTTTTGTTCTTCATGTTCATTTGGTGCCCTCAGTGATTTATTAAATTATATCCCAACTTTGCTCTTCAGCCAACAAACTCTGTTTTATTTAATAGATTACTTTGCCTGGTATTTAGTTTTCTATATTTAGAAAACACTTATACTATTAAAATCACCGAGAGTTGTAGATTAGATCGAATTAACTTCTGTTTACTTGTTAATAGTTTGATTAGCAAATTTGCTATTATTTTTATACATATATACATTTTATGGATATATATATATATACATTTATACATATATACATTTATACATATATACATTTTATGGCCATGTTGAGATAAATATAAAGCTGGCCCTTCTGCTACTTTAATGACTGACTTTTATAGTGTAAAGCTACTTGTCCTGGGTTAGAATTAAGTTTTCTTCTCAAGTTTTGTTTAGCTCCTTTATAGTTTTACATAATTATCTGGTTCAAATTAGTTGCTATACCTGATTTTTTATAACCTAAAAGACCCTACATTTATTTATCATCCAAGCCTTTTGCTATTGCATCTCTTCTATACTTATTCTGTATAACCATGCTAGTTGGCCTTTTCTGCTTTACTTGTCATTTCTCTCCAGTTTTTTAGAATTGGAATTCCAATTCTTTGGAATATTTTATGGGAACTCTGAATTTTAAAGGACACCTCTTATTCCCTTATGACTAAAATTCCCTTGTGGAAGAGAAAATACAGAAATGCCATTTTTTGGTTTATCATTTTTTTCTCTTACTAATGTATTGATCATTATGTGTTTATCATCACTACTTTGCTGTATTAGCCCCAGAATAGCCTATGACCATTTAGAATACTGAACAAATTCAGAAGTTTATTGTACATGCTCATTTATTAAGGTGGATTTTTGTGTTCCCTCTTGTCTTGTCATCTTTGTGCTGGTGCACTGTGTCCAGTAATCCTTCCTTTAGATTTTATTTTGTTGGGTAGGTTTTTCCCCCAGAAACTATATATTACTAAATGTAGTATTGCCATCTCTGAAGTTTAATTAAAAATTAAGAGTTTAACTTAATTATGCTCTTGATATTCATATCAGATTATGTGAATTTGTTGAAAACAAGCCCCTGAGTACATTAAAGTGCTGATACACTCTCAAATGGCTCGTGTGACATTGATGCTACTTTAAGGAAGTGTCTTGCTCACCTGGTCAAACACCCATTCCTCACTGCATTTTGCCAATTCAATCCATTTTAGATGTAACCTCGGGTATGGTGAAAGACCCACCGGACGTCTTGGACAGGCAAAAATGCCTTGACGCTCTGGCTGCTCTACGCCACGCTAAGTGGTTCCAGGTTCGGAACATCATTTTACTTTTTTCTTGTAGCCTTATGAGAGAGTAGTTCAGTACAATATGTTTAACTGTGTTTAAACATTCCAAACAATAAACAATTGCCCAAGCAATACTACTTTAAATTAAACCTCAGAAAACATGTTAATGTAGAAAGCTGGGTATGAAGATCTGCATATTGCAGTTACTATTGATTTGACAATAAACTTAATGTTTTGGGGGTGTTTTGTAGTTTTGGGTTTTTTTTTTTTTATTATTATTTTTAGTGTCTATAATTAAAGTTGACTGATTTAGGAACATCACATGTTTGTGTATATATATTATATTCCATAAGGCTGCAGATTAACTTTGCTTTAAATAATGGAATATGTGTTTAAAGCTTTGTGTATAGTTTTAAGATTTTTTCCCCCCTCCTTCTCTAAGTTAATACGTGTAGGGAGTGAAAGGTGAGGAAGCAGCTGTTTGGTTTAGTGACTTTGCAGTCATGCAAAGGCACAGAAGGGAAACCAAACAGATTTCCTTAATCTTTCAGTCCCTAGACAAACGTTTTAGCTCTTTACTTTTTCTTTTATTTCTAATGTAGGCAGATTTTTTAAGTTTACTGTTATAAATGAACATGGGTCAAAGTTCACAGGGGATCAAGAAATATTATTCTTGTATAATCTGTTTACTTTGACCTAGAATACCAACTTTTACATACTAACCCTGGCATAAAATACTGCTGTAAATGGCAGCTCATTGAATCCAATTTTAAGTGTGATTATTTTTATTTTATTTTTATCTGAGCTTCCATTGAACAGTGGTATTTTAACTTTTTTTCATCAAGGGATATTTTCAGTATTTCTAAGATTAATTCACCTGATTTTTGTGTTGCTCTCAAGGCTAGAGCTAATGGCCTGCAGTCCTGTGTGATTATCATACGTATCCTCCGGGACCTCTGTCAGCGAGTTCCAACTTGGTCTGATTTTCCAAGCTGGGTGAGTAGTATTTTAACTGTATGATGTGAAAAGAAAGCCTTTAGCAAATGTTATCCTGTAAGCTTACATTTAATTACCAGCTTTATTTTTATTTCCTAAGTATAGTTTCCTTTTCTCCTAGTGAGAAATCTTAGGGATTTTAGAGTGTTTAGGTTTCTCTTCTTAGAATTTTCTGTTTAAAGAAATGTTTTTGTCATTTCTAAGGTTAGGAAATTAAAGTAATGTAGAAAGGTACAAAATGAGAAGTGAGAGACTTCTCATTCTTAAAGGCAAATTGTCTTAACAGTTTGTTGTGATTTCTTTTAGGGAAAAAAATGCTTGTGTAGATATATGTTTCTGTTTCTATATATGTACAAGTATCCTTTGCTCTTTGAACTTTTTCTGGTTGAGGAGCAAGGATTTGGATGGTGAGAGTCATTCAAAAATACTGAGGGAGCGGATGTAGCACAAGTGGTTGAGCTCCTGCTTCTCATGTACGAGGTCCGGGGTTCAATCCCCCGTACCTCTAAAAACAAACAAACAAAAAACAACTCTCACTGGGGGATGGATGTAGCTCTGGTTGAGCACCTACTTCCCATGTACAAGGTCCTGGGTTCAATCCCTGATACCTCCTTTAAAAAAAAATCAGTTGAGCCTATTGATTGCATAGTTGTTAGAGTTTTATAGCCAGGGTTGTTATATTTCTTTTGTTTTGTTTTTTAACACTAGAGTGATCATGCTAATATTGTTTACATTCCTACTTTTTTCTTAACAAAATGCATCGTGGAGCTCTTGGAACAAGAACACAGTCAGATCTATTTCATTCTATTTTTTGACTCTTCATTGAAATGGTATTCCATTGTGTGGACATAACATATTTTATTTGTATCTATTTGATGGACATTTAGGTTGTTTGCAGCGTTTAGCTATTAAATCTCATATATCTATGTTATCAAACTTTTGTAAATAGTATATACATGGAATAAACTGCTTTGGCTGTAATTCCAAGGTCAAAGGACATATGCAAACTGTTCACCAGAAATTGGATCATTTAAAATTTCCAAAAACTGTGTTAGATTGATCATTTCCTTCACACATTAGATCTAGGATATCATTACACTTACTAATGTTTAACAATGTGGTAGGTTAAAAAAGTGTCTCATTTTTTATTTGCATTTATTTAATTGAGTGATTATTGGAGTTTGTAATTATTTTTCTCTTAACTGCCAGTTCTTTTGTTACTCATCATTTTCTTAATAATTTGTAATTAACTCTTCCTAAAAATAAAGAAATCAGCCTTTATTTATGTTGAAATGTTCTTTCTAGTTTTTCATCTGTTTTTCAACTGTCTGATCATTTTTGCTATATAAAATTTATTAAATTTTTACAAATTCTAATTCATTATTTTTTATGACCTCTGAGTTTTGTATTCTTAGAAAGCCCTCCTTTATTTCAGATTCTATAAATTAGCTCACACATGATTTCTTTTTTTAAAATCAGTTTTACTGATACATATTCATAAAGCATACAGTCCGTCCATAATGTACGATCAGTGATGTTTGTTCTAATCACAGATTTGTGTGATTTCTTTTTTTTTTTTTTTTTACTATTAGAGAAGTTGTGAGCTTATGAAACAATCATGCATAAAGTGCAGAATTCCCATACATCACCCCTCTACCAACACCTTACATTGTTTCAGAACATTTTGTTACAGATTACCAAAGAATGTCATCAGACTATTACCACTAACTGTGGTCCATAGCTTACATATGATGTTTTTTCCATACACCCCCTATTATTGACACCATGTTTTAGTATTGTACATTTGTTATAGTTCATGAAACAACACTCATATTTATACTGTTAACCACAGTCCATCTTCCATCACATGGTTCACTGTTATACAGTCCTGTGCCTTGTACAGTCTGTCCATAGTGCACACTCAGTAGCTCTCACTTTCATTGCAGAGTTGTGCAGTCATTGACTAAGTTTTTTAACGTTTTCCTTAGTCCAAAAGAAAAAATAGAGAGCTTATAGAGCTTTTTTTTACCAGGACAAAATATTCATGTATTATTTGTGTAATTAAAAGTTAATTTAAAAATTGGGGAGTTGGGAAGCGGCTGTGGCTCAATCAGTAGGGCTCCCGTTTACCATATGGGAGGCCCCAGGTTCGGTTTCCGGGGCCTCCTGGTGAAGGCAGGCCCACCCGCACGGCGTGGTTGGCTGACCCAGCGAGCACAAGCAGCAAGGGGGCGATAAATGAATAAATAAAATAAATAAATAAAATCTTTAAAAAAATAAAAAATAAAAGATTGGGGAGTGGATGTGGCTCAAGCAGTTGAGCACCTGCTTCCCACATGGAAGGTCCTGGGTTTGGTTCCTGGTGCCTCCTAAGAACAAAAAAGCAAATAACAAGCAAATGAACTAAAAACTAACTCGGGAGCTGAGGTGGTTCAGTGGTTGAGCACTGGCTTCCCACATACGAGGTCCAGGGTTCAATCCCCAGCCCCGATACCTCAAAAAAAAAAAAAAGTTAATTTAAAAATTATAATGAATGAAAGTTTAATTTTGGTGTTAGGAATAAGATTTTGAATCTAGTTATATTTTTTTCCAGACATGTAGCCAGTTATTCCAGTACCATTTAACAGTTTATTTAACAGGCTCTGTTCCTTATCCCTCAATTTAAAATATCATCATTATCATAAACCAGTGGTGCTTAGCCGGGGACAGTTTTTGTCTGGAGACATTTTTGATTGTCAAAACTGGGTATCTTAAGTATGTAGAAGCCAGAGATGCTGCCAAACATCCTGCAATGCATAAGACAGCCCCCCACCACAAAGAATTATCAGGTCCAAAATGTTAGTAGTGCTGAGGTTGAGAAACCTTGTCATAAACCAGAGTCCTTTTTTTGTGGGTCTATTTTTGGACTCTTCTTCCTTGCTTAGTCTGTTTTTTTCTCTAGTGCCAAAGTCTTTTAGTTATTGAAGCTTCATAATGCAGTCTTCTTCATCACAACCCTCATCTCCTCCCCATTCTCTCTTCCCCCTATAAAAGTCCTGCATGGAGTAATTTTTTTTTTCATTTTATTATGTATTTATTCAGCTGAACTTGATTATCATTTTGTTGTTATCTCTAAAGCCCTGTTGATGTTTTTTACGTAGTACTGCATTGAATTAATAGATTAATTTTGGGAATGTCATCACTTTTATAGTACTGACAGTTCTTAGCTAGGAGTATGGGATATAGGAGTATGGGTTGTCCTATTATTTGAAATCTCATTTTATATACCTATTTAGAGTTGACTAGGTTCATCACATTGATTTTTGTTGTTTGTACCTAGATATTTTTTTTCTTTTATAAAAGTTATTTTCTTGCATTGATTTTTGGTTATTTTTTTAATAGAGAAACGCCATTAACTTTAGGTATTAATTTTGTAACCTACCATCTTACTGAATTCTTTTATTATTTGTAATAATTTTTTTGCTTGGTTCTCTTAGATTATCTAAATTTACATATTTTTGCCTCCTTTCCAATGATTTTATTTTTCTAATTTTTAGTTCATTATTCTAGAAAAAATATTGAATAAAAAAGAAATAATCCTTAGTATCCACATTATGTTCCTGAACGTATCGAAAATGCTTTTAGAGTTTGTAGTGTAATTTAAGCTTGATGGTAGTCTTTTATTTGAGATGTTTACTTCTTTGTCATGTTAGAAGTATTATTTTTCTATTGTACTAAGAAATTTTTGAAAAGGAAAACAAGTTGAACCTTACCAGATAACTTTATTAAGACAAATGTATGGTTTTTCTCCTTTGACTAGTTAATATTTTATAGTATAAGAAAAGTTTTTAATGAACTGTTAAGTTCTCTTTGCTAGTATTTTAAGATTTTTGCACTGATAGTAGAGGAAATTTTTGTGCTCTTTGTCAGATTTAGAATCAATAAATACACTAATACTGTAAAATAATTTGAAGCTTTTGTTCTTTCTCTAAACTTTGAAACAATTTTAGTAGCATCAGAGCTATCTGTTTCTTGACAATTGATAAAAATTCCTGTGATATCATATTCAAATCACCTTTTTAAAGAGGTAGCATTCTCTCCATTTCTTCTCTTTTAATTAATCTGTTTAGTTTTTCTCTCTCCTGGGTTAAGTAACTTATATTTTCCTAGAAAAATCAACCAATTCATCCAGATTCTTAGATTTTTATGTGATAATAGTTTTGCGCTCTTGGGACCTTTTAAATGTGTGCAGTTGTTTTGTTATTCCTCTTGTTTGTTTTTAATTCTTTTTTCATTGATTAGGCTATCTAGTAATAGCACTTATCATATAGGGGAAAATGACAATATAAGTATTTCAATATTTCTTAAATTTTATTAATACTGTATTTATCAAAGTGTTCAGAGTTCACTAAATTCTTAATAGATTTTAAATACAAAATTTATAAACATTATATAACTAAAAGTAAAAAACAAATTTATAAAAATACAAGCATCATACATCATCATCATTCTACTTCCTTCTTCCCCCAACTTCAATCCCCTCTACCCACAGTGCCTTTGGTGCTGTCTCTATTGTAGCGAGTCCAAGCTCCAGTACTTGTAAGAATGGACTCACAGGAACCACCCCTTTTGGGATATTTTTGTACTTTGTGGACCAACACTCGTGGCCTTATTTTCTTCTTCTTTAGCAGAGAGACCTATCTGCTTCAGAGGGCCCTCCATTGAGGGCAGAAAGTTCTAAGAATTTAGTAGAAAAGAGAGTGCACAGCTGAAAGGAATTGGGGGAGCTTAGCAAGTGGCAGGGGAAATGATTGGAGAGAGAATCGAGAAGACTGAACTGGCTGATCTTTGAAATTATGAACTTATTACAACAAATATTATACCAGTATTTTGGTACTTCAAGAACACCAAAATGTCGGTATTTTGACATTTAAAAATAGCTCCTAGTGTTGTGTTCTTATGCAGTGGTTTATTTTATTGTGTTTCTTCACTTCCCCAAAGAACCAGCTCCTTGGATTTATCAGTCAAATATACTGTTTTTCCTCTTCGATAACTCATTAGTTTCCTATTTTATCTCAATTTTTTTCCTGTTTCCTTGGGTTTTATATTGTTTCTTTTACAAAATTCTTGAGTTCATTCCTTCACTGTTTAGTTATGTAGGAGTTTTTAAAAGGCTTTAACTTTTCCTTTTAATGCAGATTTTTGGCTATATATATGTATTCTCTTTATTTTTATATATTCTGCAATTTGTTTTAATATTGTTTTTATGCAAGGATAGTTTTGAGGCAACTTTTAGATTTCTGCATCCCTGCTTTTGTTTTTATTAGTAATATATAGTTTTTATAGTATTGTAAACCAAGAATTTTAGTCTGCTATTTGCAATTATCTATGAGCACTTAACAGGGACTGGCACCTGTTTTCCATCTACATGATCCCAGGTTGAATCCCTGGTACCTCCTTTAAAAAAATAAAAAAAAGGAAGTGTTCTCAACCTCTTATTTCAACTTTATAACTTATTCTTTTCAGATCTTCTATATTCTTACCTTATGTATTTTTGTCTATCTAATTTGTCCATGGACTAAGTTAAAGTCTACTACTTCTATTGTGTTTCTTTTAAATTCTGTTTGCAGTTACCTACAGTATATGCTTTTTCTATTTTGTTGCAATGACATTTTGTACATAAACACTTAGGATGATTATATTGTGAATTGAACCCTTTGCCATTACAAAGATCTCCTCATTTAACACTTTCTGCCTTGAGTTAAGCTATGTTCATTTATTAATATTGAAACCCCAGCTTTATTTTTGTTAGAATTTGTCTGGTTTGAATTTGTTAATTTATGTTTATCTGAGTGATTTTGTTTCAGACTTGTTTTTTGTATATATTACATAATCAGGTTTGGGTTTTGATGTTTTGTTTTGTTTTGTTTTACCAAATCTTTGAGTAGATGAGTTCATCTCATTTATTACTTTTATAGATATTCCCAGTATTTGATCTTTATAATACTCTCTCCTGTTTTTAATGTTTCCCTTTGTTTTCTGTTCTTTGCCTAATCCTTACCTTTTCTTTTTCTTGTTCTCTTTTATATATGAATGTGTTTTCCTTCTGGCGATTTAGACAATTTTATGGTGTATTTTCAATTCTTCTAGTTATTGTGCTTATAGTTTTACATAGTATTCTTACTCATTTAACAATATAAATAGTCTCTGTTGACTTCTCATGCAATTTTCTCAGGAGAAAATTAGCACTTACATTGCCTCCTACCTTCCATTCTCTTCTGTCCTCCTTTGGATTTTTTCTTATTTTTCTTTTTTCATTCATTTCCTTTATTTCTTTGATATACTTAAACCTGTTTATTTCTCATCTTACTCATTATTTTCTGACTCTCCATTTGTTTTCTGAGCCTATTTTACCATCTCCTTTCATCTACTCCTCTGAAGCAAAAAAGGGTTTTGGGTATGTTGAGAGCCCCTTGTGTTGAGAGTCCACAGTCACCTTTGTTAATACTTTTTTCCTACCTCTACTCCTTCAGAAGATCTTTATTTTTTCTTTGATCTACATTTTCCCCAAATATATGTTTATTATCAGAGATAGACATTGATAATTATGATTCTTCTGCTTTTCCTTTCTTGCTTTCCACAAAGCATTCCCAGGATTACACAGACTACTGTTTTTGCTTTCTCTGGTGAAAGGAAGATGGCCAGAGGGGGTTTTGCTTTTAGGAAAATTTCTTCTCCCAGGACTGCCCACAACATGACTCATTCTGCCTCTTTCCTGGTTGAAGGTTGATGGAGTTTTTTGGATTTTGTTCACTCAACTTGCCAAGTCTACCCACATCTCTCTGGTACACCAAGTTAAGAAGTGTATAGAGCAATGCCCAAGCCAAGCCACTCAGTTTCTTTGAAATGTTATGTCTTTCACTGGCCTTTTCCTCTATGTGATTTGAGCTATTAGATTTTTGCTTAGGTGGCAGTAGTGTGTGCATTTAATAGTGTGTACTTTTTAATTATAATCATGTTTGAGGGGCAAGAGATCTTAAGATTTGGCTTTATGCTAGCGCTTTAAATGGAATATTGTTTCTTCTTAATTATCATAAAAGAAATGTGAAATTCTTATGAATTTTACCTTCAATTTTATTTAAAAATTCAGATTACTTATTTTGAGCAAATTTTATTTGAGTAAATAACTGCTTTTATGGCCTTTCCTTTACCATTGCAATGAATACTGAAAATGATACTGTGCCTTCAAATTAGTTTCTATTTTGCCCTGCCTCTATAGTGATGAAATAAAGAAAATATAGGTAGACTTTTGTTGGAGGGTTGGTCTGACATCGCCGTTGCTGTCTAGTATCTAAACCTCTTTTAGAGTGGTGTACCTGCTGCAATTACAGAAGGCATATAGTTAACTTTTAAAATATGCTTGTTGTATTATTTTATCTTATTTCTAAACAGTATGCTAAGGGGAGGAGTATACAAAAAGAATGATCTGTCAAATGTAAAGGGACACTTCCCAAAGAGGAGGCTGCAGAAGTGCTATAATTATAATTATGCTTTTTGTTCTAATAGAAGTCGAAATATGTGATTAACATTTCTTTGCACATATTTTGTTGGTTTTTCAAAGATATTTGTAAGTAATTTAGATTTTAGTGGTGACTTATAATAAGAAAGTTCCTGAATGTCACAGATAGAATCAAGGAACAGCATTAAAATGATGGGAGACTGACATCTCAGGGCAAAGAACTTGCATCCTCTTAGCTTGCAAAAGGACCTGCAAAATACACTTGGATTGTCTCTTCTCATTCACTTCAACCAAAAAATAAAACTCAGCACTTAAGTATGTCCTAACAAAAACCATCTGTCAACTGCATATACAAATTTACAAAAGCTATGAGCAAACGTTTTTCCCCCACAAGACTTAACAGTTTTTATTACGAATCGTTGAGTATTAAATAAGGTGCTCTGGGAAGCGGCTGTGGCTCAATCAGTGGGGCTCCCGTTTGCCATATGGGAAGCCCTGGGTTCGGTTCCCGGGGCCTCCTGGTGAGGGCAGGCCTGCCCGCACGGCGTGGTTGGCTGACCCGGCAAGCACAAGCAGCAAGGGGGGCATAAATGAATAAATAAATTAAAAAAAAAAAAAAAAAAATAGATAAATAAATAAGGTGCTCTGCATAGATACATGACAAAAATATATAACATCCTCATTAAAAGCTGCTTACATGTGTCAGTATTCTAGTGTTGACTGGAATATGTAAATGGTTTTTTTTAATATACAACTGCTTGTTGTAATGGTATTCATAAAATCCTCTTTTAATAGCATAACTATCTTCATCCTTAAAATGGGAAAAATAGTTATATATACCTCCAGATGGTGGTTGTGATGACTAAATTGGTTAATATATGTAAAGGCTTAAAACAGTCCTTATTAGTGCATGATCAGCACTCACTAAGTGTTGGCTATAATAGTGAAGAGGATGACAGCTATGACAACTACTAATATTTCACTACACCTCTTGGAGGTAGACATTTAAATGGTTTCCAGTCCATTGCAAATAAACAAGGACACTGAATTTTTTTTCCTTTTGCTAACTATAATAACCTAATTTTTAAATTCTTAGTACTGACATTGCTGGGTTGATTGGTATGTACCTTTTAAATTTTTGATAGAAAATGCTCTTAAAAAAGGTTTTATCAGATTATACTCCCACCAGTGACAGTGCCTGTGTTACTACAGTTTCATCAGGTGTTTTTAAACATGGCACTCTTATCTCTTCCTGAGCTAGAAACTAATACCCAAGGAAATTAGTCAGTATTGTCATTCTGGATTACCCATTGATAAAGGGTACTTACTGAGAAATAGTGGTGGTTAAAAAAAAAATACAAAAAAAAAAATGGGCTTCAAATCATAGTTTTTTCATCTTCAAAATTGAGGTATAATAGCAACTATTTCAAAAGGTTATGAGAATTACTTGGGTTTTCTCCACCATTTGGCTATTGTGTTTGATGCTACAATGAACATTGGTATACCAGGAAAAAAAGAAAGGTTATGAGAATTAAATGAAGTCATGCATTTCAAATGCTAAGGACCATGCCTTACACTTTGTAAGCATTTAATAATATTAACTTTTTAAAATTCTTATTAATACTACTAGTGATGGGAAGGTAAAAAATCTTCATAAGTGTTTTTTAAGCTAATATGCCAATCCTAGATTTCAAATCTTTTTATGGAGAGTTTTTTTATTTTTTTGACCTAATTTCTATCCTCAAAGATCCTTTGCATTCAGCCTCTAACATTTAATTTCCCTAATTTGCTTCTGTTCATCTTTGATGTTACCTTTCTATTTTTGAATACATACATATCAGAGTTTACGTACTATGGGTATTCTTTTATTTGTTGCTTTCATAATTGTAGACATCTGCTTGGAGAACAACCATGTTCTTTAGAAAATTAATTATTCTAAAATTGTTTCCTTCATAACAATTGATTTCAGAAGGCAGATAGTTTTATTGTGTGTGCTTAAATATATTGACTATTTTATGTTCATTTCTTTCTTGGTTTATCATTATAATTAGTTGGTTTATAATTAGTTTTCTACCTTTAAATGCCAGTAGAAATTACAAATTCTCAATTCTTAAGGTCAGTCAACAAGCAGATTTTGAAAAAGCTTTGAGTTATTTGAAACCCATTTTATATTAAGACATATCTAGGGAAGCGGCTGTGGCTCAATTGGTTGGACACCCGTTTACCCTATGGGAGGCCCCGGGTTCGATTCCCATGGCCTCCTGGTGAAGGCAAGCCGGCCAGGGCGGCATGGCCAGCTGACGCAGTAAGATGACTCAACAAAGGGAGACAAGCAGACACAGAAAAATGCAAAGCAAAATGGACACAGCACAAGCAGCAAGGGGGGGGGGAATAAATAAATAAATAAATCTTTAAAAAAAAAAAAAAAAAAGATATCTAGATTGTAGCTAGTTAATTATTTTTTCCTTTGGGTTCCGTGTAATATTTTGGGTAATCTAAGTAGCTAGTTATTTTAACACTTATTTTTCCTTAGTAAGTACTTAGTAAATATTTGAGGTATTTTGGTAAGTTTTATACTGTGACTTTTGGTTTGTTTTTGAAGCACATCAGTAATTTGCTTAATTGTTTTGGAGGTACCAGGGATTGAACCCAGGACCTCATACATGTGAAGCAGGTGTTAATCCACTGAGCTACAACTGCTCTATACTCTTGATTTATTTTGTCAATGAATTCAGAATTAAAGTTTTTCAGTTTCGTGAACACATAATGCATGCTGGTCACTTCTACTAGGTAAAGGGGTTCAAAATGAATGAAAATTGCCTTATCCTCGAGGGTCTCACAGTCTATTGGGCATCTTAAAATAATACTTGATTTGTCAGAAAATGAGAAATGTTCGATACACACACATAGAGTTCTCAGTGACTACTCTTATTGCTAAAGTACTAAAACCTTTAAAATGAAAATCCTTTAAAAATGTGTTAAACATCTTCCTGCAGTCTTCACCCAAATATATTGAACCATTTTAATATTTTCATTGTGATTTACATTTATCATTACAAACATCCATTATTTGGGTTTTGTTTTGTTTTTTTTCAATCTTTCATGCTGCCAGCTATCATTTTATGTGGCTGTTAATGCAGTATCTTTGTATATGTGCTGCTGAAGTGAGCACTAATTTAAATTCCATCTTCCTTTTTTTAAAGATTTAATTTATTTATTTATTCCCCCCCCCACGCCCACGCTGCTTGTGCTTGCTGTGTCCATTTGCTGTGCATTTTTCTGTGTCTGCTTGTCTCTCTTTGTTGCGTCATCTTGCTGCATCAGCTCACCGCATTGCATGGGCCAGCTTGCCTTCACCCAGGAGACCCCAGGAATTGAATGCAGGGCCTCCCATATGGCAAATGGACCCAACCACTTAAGCCACATACGCTTCCCCATCTCTTTTTTTTTTTTTTTTTCCCCATCTCTTTTTAATAATTTATTCCTAATTTGTTTGGGACTACAGTCTCCGTGTTTGCAAGCTTTTTAGTATCAGTCTTACTTGAGATCTGAGTAATGAATGGCCTTGGAATGAATAGGTAGGCATGGCTTTTACCTCCAATTGAGACTATGAACTTTTTAGTACGTAACTAAGAGTGGATTCTCATTAAGGTATTTTCAACTTCAGTATTATTTTAGAGATTTCATTTTAGTTCCAAGCTATTTCTTTGAATTGCTATTGGTGGTCTTTTTTTAAAATTTAAATAAAGCTACAACATAGATGAACCTTGGAAACATTATGCTACTTGAAAGAATCTAGACACAGAAAGCCACATATTGTAAGGTTCCGTTTATATGGAATATTCAGAATAGATAAATCTTATAGAGACAGAAAGTGGTTTAGTGGTTGCCAAGGCCTGAGGAGTAGAGAGAATGGGAAGTGTCTCCTAATGGCCACGGGCTTCCTTTTTGGAGTGATAAAAATGTTCTGGAATTAGTGGTGATCGTTGTGCGACTTTGTGAGTATACTAAAACCCACTGACTTATACACTTTAAAAAGATGATTCTAGATGAGCAGATGTGGCTCAAGCAGTTGGGCACCCAACTCCCAGTTGTGCATCGAATGAAAATGTACAGTTGTGCATCAAATGAAAATTTAGATAATAGCCATTGTGTTTCTAAAGAAAAGACAAAACTCTTTCCTTAGTGGAATAACGTCCTGTTTTCATTGCCTAATGTTGGCAGCTCATAGGTATTAAAGAACATGTGTGGGATCCCTAAATATCTAATGAATTTTAAGACTGTCATATTAATTTTTTTTTAGAGCTGTTAGAGGTATACAGAAAATCATGCAGATAGTACAGAGTTCCTGAATTACACACACACACACACACACAGTTTTCCCTGTTACTAATAGTTTACAGTATTGTGGTACATTTGTTACAATGGATAAACCAGTATATTTAAAGTTATGTTATTATCTAAGGTCCATAGTTTACATTAGGGTTCACTCTTTGTTGTACAGTTCTGTGGGTTTTTTATTTTATTTTTATTTTGGCAACATATATACAACGCAAAATTTACCATTTTAACCACTTTCAAGGATATATAATTCAGTGGTGTTAATCGCGTTCATAGTGTGCTTTTGTCAACACCGTTTTACCAAAACTTTTCCATCGTCATAAACTGCAACTCTGTACCAAGTAAGCATTAAGTCCCCATTTCCCACCCCTGCCCCTGGTAACTTGTAATCTGATTTTTTACTATGAATTTGTTTATTCTGTTTATTTCATATCAGTGAGATACACGATATTTTTCCTTTTGTGTCTCACTTGTTTCACTCAACATGTTGTCTTCAAGTTTCATCCATGTTGTCGCATGTATCAGAATCTCATTCTTTTTTATGACTGAATAATATTCCATTGAATGTATATACTACATTTTGTTTATCCTTTCATCTGTTGATGAGCACTTGGGTTACTTCCACCTTTTAGCTATTGTAAATAATGCTGCTATGGACACTGGTGTATAAATATCTGTTGAAGTCCCTACTTTAAATTCTTTGGGGTGTGTACCTAGAATGAGATTGCCAGGTTATATGATAATTCTAGATTAACTTTCTGAAAAACCACCAAATTGTTTTCCAGTCTTACACTATTTTACATTCCCATAACAGTGCATGAAGGTTCCTATTTCTCTGCATCTTCTTCAACATTTATTTTCATTTTTTTAATAATAAGGGCTGTCATATTTTAATCGTAAATGATAGCGATATATTTTAAGCTCTTTGTATTTTTTCATTAAGCACAATTTACAGAATCTTTTCAAAATGCAAGTTTCATACTGTCTTAACTTTGTTTTTATTACTTGATTTAAATTTTTTTTTTCTATTCATTCTACCTAACTTTTTTAATCTTTAAAATTTTTAATGGCACTTCATAAGTAGTTTGTCATTTTAGTGTTTGAAGATGAATAATTCCTTTGGTCTGTGAGCTGTTAAACCAATTTATATTTTTATTTTTAGGCTATGGAGTTATTAGTAGAGAAAGCAATCAGTAGTGCTTCTAGCCCTCAGAGCCCTGGGGATGCACTGAGAAGAGTTTTTGAGTGCATTTCTTCAGGAATTATTCTTAAAGGTAAGTTGTACTTAACATGTAATGTGTTATTTTTTAAGTTTGATAGTTGTATAGATACTCTCCTTTTAAAAATAGGTAATTCTAATGCTTTTTCTCCCTTATGTGATTGCTGTAGGTAGTCCTGGACTTCTGGATCCTTGTGAAAAGGACCCCTTTGACACCTTGGCAACAATGACTGACCAGCAGCGTGAAGACATCACATCCAGTGCACAGGTACTGTGTATTTCTAATTCCAAAGCTTTGTTGGGTAGCTGCCCTGAAGGTGCTTTTCTTTTGTTTTGTTATTTAATTCTTTTAGAAGAAGTCACTATATAATATTCTTCCTTCTGCTCCCAAAAAGGTAAGTAAGCCCTTAGAGGGGATGTAGAAAAGCTACGTTCTCTAGATTACTTTTTTTTTTTTTTTTTTTTTAAAGATTTTATTCATTTATTCATTTATCCCCCCCTTGCTGCCTGTGCTCGCCGGGTCAGCCAACCACGCCGTGCGGGCGGGCCTGCCCTCACCAGGAGGTCCCGGGAACCGAACCCGGGGCCTCCCATATGGTAAACGGGAGCCCTACTGATTGAGCCACAGCCGCTTCCCTCTAGATTACTTTTATACTAAAATTATTAATGTGTGTATCTAATTAAGTGTACTATATAATGTACAAATATAGTAGTATTTTTAGTGTCTCTAAATCTGAGTGTTAGGTTATATATTACTTTTTTTTTTTTTATTGTGGGTAAAAATCAAATTTTTTACAATACAAACCAATATTTGTAAAATGATATATAAATATATGTGCATATATGTGCATTTGCTTATATAAATGTTATTTTATATATATATATTTTTTTTTATTTTTATTTTATTTTTTTTTAAGGTGCTTAGATTACCTAAATGTTTGTATTACTTTCAAGATCTGTGGAGAAACTGTGTCTTCCATTTGTGCAGAAGTGATATGCTATGTGCTTTATAGTTATTATTGTTATAATTTAGCCTCTCTTGCCACTGGAAAGGCCATCTAATATAGTAATTAAAAATGTGGGTTTTGGAATCAGAATCCCTGGGTTTATATGCCAGCTCTCCCATTTGTTAGTATATGAGCTTGAGAAATTCTCTGAACCTTGCTGGAATCTCATCTATAAAATGGGCATAAAAATAGTATCTGCCTGAAATAGGATTGTTGTGAAGATTAAATTAATATGTGTAACTATAATAGCACCTGGTATATGGAAGGATCTTATTGTTAACTATTGTAATCATTATCATCATTATAATCATTATTATCACTAGTTATCATTCCTATTAGAAAAAGAATTACAGAAAGAAAAATACATGTGTACGTAATTAATGGCCAAGAGATTTGAAAACACAGTTTCACAAAAACCTGTAAATGAAAAGCTGCATTATTCATAATAGTCAAAAAGTGAAAACAGTCCAAATATCCATGAACTCCTAAATGGTGAAACAAAATTTGGTATATCCATAGATTCACATATTATTCAGCCATAAGAAGAAGCTGGAAATCATTGTTTTTAGATTGTAGATCTTTTTTTTTTTTTTTTTACTGGAAGGTCCCAGGGATCGAACCTGGGTCCCTCCACCCAACCATTTGAGCCACATCCATTCCCCAAGATTGTAGATCTTTAAATTTTGTAGTTTTCATTTAATTTCTTCAATCTGCTCATGAAAAGAGCATGTTGGGAAGCGAATGTGGCTCAAGCACTGGTGCCTCCTAAAGAAGACAGTGACCTGGTGCTACGGGCTGATGGAACAAGAGACACAAGAAAAACATAATGAGAGACACAACAAAGCAAGGAGCGGAGATTCCCAGTGCCTCCTAAAGAGGACAGGCAAGACAGCGAGCTGACACGAAAGGCAGGCATGGCGAGCTGACATAACAAGAGACACAAGATGATAAAACATAATGAGAGACACAACAAAGCAGGGAGCAGAAGTGGCTCAAGCAATTAGGCACCTCCCTCCCGCATTGGAGGTCCTGGGTTCGACTCCCGGTGCCTCCTAAAGAAACAAGGAAGATGAACACACAGAGCAAGTGCAAACAACAAGGGGGTGGGGAGAAATAAGTAAAATAAATCTTTAAAAAAAAAGAGCATGTTAAATGAGAAATGTCTATCATTTCTAAGTGTTTCCTGTCCAAAGCATCAAATAAAGACTTCTTCAAATCAAAACAACAACAATTATGCTAAATGAAAGAAGCCAGGCACTAAAAGCCATATATTGTATGGTTCCATTTATATGAAATGTCCAGAAGAGACAAATCTGTAGAGACAGAAATTAGATTAGTGGTTGTCAGGGGGGCTGAAAGATGAGGTAGAGGTGGGGTGGTGGCATTTTATCATGGGAAGTGCCTCCCCTTTCCCTATAGGGTAGAAGTGAGTTGAACATGTTCTTAAGATATCCTTGAACTGTTGAAGAATTGTTTTCGCATTTTCTGCGTCGCTTAAAATGTTGACAGAGCTAGTGGGAGGATCTTGGCCAGGCAGTGTGCATTTGCTTGTACTACTGTTGGGTTTTGGTTAACTGATGGGCCCTGAGTCACCCCACTGACATTCTTAAAGTAGCTCAGTTCCAACTCCTGACCTCAAGATACTCAGCTCAGAGGTTGGTCTGCTCCTTGCTGTTGAGGGTCATATCTTACCTTGGGAGTGTTATTTTCAGTTTTAAAATGAATCCAGCAAAGCAAAACCAGAGGGGAGTTTTCTTGAATGAGTCTAGGACAACATGTAGTGTCCCACATTGAACAAGCTTCAGTGACAGTTGTGAATTCATCTTTTACATCCTCTATTGTCAAGAAGGGGGTGGGGAGTAGGGACTTAGAACCCCTCTCATAGGTTGAAAAGGTGAAAAAGGCTTTACTATTTGAGGGGATAGCTACAGCTCTGCAAAAAGCAAGGGGCTCCAGGGTTTTGGGGTCAGCACTGCTATAGTTGAATGATGCCAGCCTTGTACAGGTCCCTCTACAGGATGGCCTCCAGAAGAGCAGATTGTTATTCACATAGAATATGGTTCTTTTTTTTTCCTTTTTTGTCAAAATAGTGGTCAGAAATTTTCTAGGAATTGCTTGTGATGAATAGCCATAAGCCCTACCTTGAGTGTTGTTCTAGCATCCAGAGTCTCCAGTGCTGCTTCAGTGCTACTGCTGCCTAGGGACTTAGACAGCTGGGACCTGCAATGCTATGCACCTGACACTGGGAGCTCAGACTGGGCAGGTGCATCAGTACATTTTTAAGATCGCTCATGGTGAATACCATATCACTTTTGACTAAAGATAAACAAGCAACCACATTAGAAAAGACATTAGCATCATGTTTTAGCCTTAGAAATATAGTGGAAGATAGAAAACATGAGGTAAAAGCATTGGATAAGAAGATGTGGTTCACTACCAGAGTTTGCCTTCTCTTGCCTTAGAAAACAGCAGGTTGTCATTTTGGGTCTGAATTATGCTGATAGCTTGACGGGTCCTTGACCAAGAGGATTGAAAAACATTTGGTGTACAACCCATGCCTGAATCTGTGCACATGGACATTCATTTAAAAAAAAGTGGGAGAATATGAACCAAAGGGGTTTACTCTCAGGGAGACATTTTGTTTTGCGCTATATTGCTTTAAGATGGTAGTTTTGGGGTGTTTTTTGTATTTAGTAAACATTGATTTTTTAAAGATTTATTTTGTAACTTATGTTATATATAACAAACAAATAACATGTACACAGAAAAGCTTGGAAGTAAAAACCCCAGAACATATAGAGTATTTCCATTGTGAAACGAATGTTGTTTGAGGCATTTCTTTCTAACTGCTTTTTTCATATTGTTATATGGGGGGAGGGGATAAGCTTAATAAGTAATATTTTGGATTTTTTAATTAACTCTAAATTCTGACTCTGTTACAGTTCGCATTGAGACTTCTTGCATTCCGTCAGATACACAAAGTTCTAGGCATGGATCCATTACCCCAAATGAGCCAACGTTTTAACATCCACAACAACAGGAAACGAAGAAGGGATAGCGATGGAGTTGATGGATTTGAAGCTGAGGGGAAGAAAGACAAAAAAGATTATGATAACTTTTGAAAAGTTTGTGTGAATCTTCAGTGTTAAAAATACAGGTGCCCATTGGTTGGCTGTTTTTCATTCATAATAATGTCTACTTTGGAAAAATTATCAAGAATTTAAGAATTTCATGGAAGAACCAAGTTTTTCTATGACATTAAAAACTTAATGTACAGTGTTAGGTATTATTATATGAATGGAAAGACACCAAAAAAAAAAAAAAATGTGCCCCGACTAGGGGGGAAACAATGGTTCGGATTTTTTTCCCATTATTTTGGATTTATTTACTGGTTACCCTAGCTCACCCTATTTTTGTGTCTTTTATTAACTAGTGCATTGTCTTATTAAATCTTTACTGTATTTAATGCAGTATTTGTGCTTCAGTTGCTATGTGTATTTTGATACTTTTATTTAGAAATTTTATTTGCTCTTTGACACTAGTTGTAAGTTACTTTTGAGTTATAGATAATACCTTTACCCCTTCTTAATATTTTACAGCAGTGCGTTTTTTTGTAACGTGAGACTGCGGATTTTTTTCCTTTTGTTTTGTTATTCTGTATGTGAAGGATTACAACACAAAAAGTTATCCTGCCATTTGAATGCTCAGAACTTAATATTTCTGCAGATCTTGTGGCATTTGTCTCTCTAGTGTGATATATAAAGGTGTAATTAAGACAGATTTCTGTTAATCTAATCAAGTTTGCTGTTAGTTGTGCATTAGCAGTATAAAAGCTAATATATACTATATGGTCTTGCAACAATTTTAAAGCCTCTGCATAATTGATTTAAAAAATGCATGACATTTTTGTTTTTAATAGACTTTTAAAATTATAATTTTAGGTTTAACACATAGATCTTTGTACAGGTGACTTTTTGACATAGCAAGGCCAAAAATAACTTTCTGAATTTTTTTTTCTTCTGCATAAGTTGGAAAGGGCAGTTTTCACATATAAGTGGGCTAACCAATATTTTCAAAAGAACTTTATCATTGTGCAACTAACAACAGTAACTAGCCCTTAATTATGGTGACAGTTCCTTATTGGTGTATGTGAGATTACTCTAGCAACTATTGCAGTATAATACAGTTGAATGACCCGCCCCCATCACCCAGATAATTTACAGTTCCATTAATGGTGAGGTTAATAAAGTATTACTGACAAAAAATTAAGATTAGGAGGGAAAAAAAAACAGAAAATTATTTAGTTGTGGCCATCTTACATGCTTATATCTCCTACAAAAAGCTAAATATTCTAGCAGTGGTGTAATGAAAAGTTACATCTTACTGTTGATGTGTGTATGCTCTGGTATACAGATGTCATTTTGTTGTCACAGCACTACAATGAAATATACAAATAAAAATTTAAATTCATATAATGACTTAAATGTATTATATGTAAGAATTGACATCATAAACTACTTTGCTTTGAAATTACTTATGCTTCAGTAAAACCATATTCAGATGTATTGGGTACTTATATTTCTGACTACTGTTAGTTGCCTGAGCACATAATTTCCAGAATTTTATAATTCAATACCATATTAGTTTGATTTCTTTCTAGGGTCAGAATCTTCCCACAGACTAAGAGGTATAGGAGACCACTGAAGAAAAAGAACAGGAGACTTCAAGCTTTTCTCCCAAGTTTGTCACACACCACCTGTTTTAATTTTTTAGCTGCTAAAACAAATACCATACAATAGGTTGGCTTAACAACAGGAATTTATTGACTCAATTTCAAAGGCTAGAGGCTTGCTTCCTCCCAGGGTCAGTATCTTCTGGCAGGCTGGCAATCTTTTGGGGTTCCTTGGCTTTTCCACCAATGGCAGTGCAGTTGGCAGCATCTTCTCCTTTGTCTTCCAGGTTTCATTGACTTCCAACTCTGGCTGCTCCCTGTGGCCTCCCCTTCTGTGTCCAATTTTCCTTTGCTTATGAGAACTGTTAGCCGTATTGGATTAAGGTCCACTCTCATTTGATTTGGGGCACAACCTTAACTAATAACATTTTCAGAGGCCCTTTTTATAAATAGGTTCAGACCCACAGGACCAGGGGTGAGACCTGAACCTGGTTTTTTGGAGTGGGGCATGCCTTTCCTTTTTCTTTTTTTTAATCTTTCTGGATCTAATTTTACTCTTTGAATATCTAGTAATCCAGTAAAATTTTGGAATTTTGTTTTCACAGTTCTCTCAAGAGGGAAGGAAGGAACTGACGTGCTAATGACAGACTAGTTCTTTTCACATGTTCTTCTCTTTAAAACTATTGTAGCAATAATAAGAAGTAAAGATTCATTATTTCTTATTTTCTAGATGAGGAAACTGAAGCCCAAAGTGGCTAAATAACTAAAGATCACATATATTTAAGTAAGTGACAGAGCTGAAATTGAGGCTCAAATTTCAAAGTTAACGCTTAACACTTGGTCAGGGTTCCCCCTTAGCCATGCAATTATTTTCTAAAAATATTTGCAACCCATGTTTCAAAATTTTGCATCTGGTTTGGGGATCTTCATCTAGAAATGCAATTAGTGCCATTGGAATTTTTTTAATAAAAATTATTTTAATAAAATAATTTTTCTGGGGAGTGGGTGTGGCTCAAGCCAGTGGTCACCTGCCTCCCACATGGGAAATCCTGGGTTCGGTGTCCTGTGCCTCCTGGAAAAACAAACAAGAAAACAAATGAAACAAAACCAACTTAGGAAAGTCGATGTAGCTCAGTGGTTGAGTGCTGGCTTCCCACATTCTGTATCATAGCTGTAGCAAGGCCCACATTGGCCATCTTGGATGAAATAATAACTTGGTTTGAATATTCATTAATATATTTTCTTCAGCTTTAACAATTCTTAAAACTGTAAACTTAACCAAAAGAAGCATTAGTTATCATCCTGCATTCTTGAAACCATTGTTTTGGCAACTCTTATCAGTTATTCTCTGCATCTCTGACTGGGGTTCCCTATTATTAGTTAGTGCATGTTTATGTTACAATAATTTAATGATAATCCAAATAAAGCAAATTGATTCTCCCACTCTCAGTTACATATTGCATTCTAAATTAGATTTATCTTCATCACTATTATGCTACTTCTATTTCTTTAAATAAGCTAGAATTAAATATCAAAATTTCATGAACAGCATAGCAAATGATCTGATTTTTTGTAAGTCAACAGTGTTTTAAATCGTTTCCACCTGCTTGTCAAAAAAGCTAATATTTTGTTTTGCGTAGTTATACTGTTATATTATGCACATGTTAAATATGTGTTATAAGCAGTTCCTTTTATGGATCCACCATTATAATACTGATTTGACATAGCTATGTAATTTAAAATTTTTTCTCCCAAAAATACTTTTTATAGTATATACAAAGATGGTATTGTTCATAGCACTGGTTTTGTTTTTTAGTTTCGTTACTCTTTTTTTTTTTTTTTTTTTTTAAAGATTTTATTTATTTATTCATTTATCCCCCCCTTGCTGCTTGTGCTTGCCGGGTCAGCCAACCACGCCGCGCGGGCAGGCCTGCCCCCACCAGGAGGCCCCGGGAACCGAACCCGGGGCCCCCCACATGGCAAACGGGGGCCCCCCACATGGCAAACGGGAGCCCCACTGATCGAGCCACAACCGCCTCCCATCGTTACTCTTTCTGTTTTTATTTTGATAACTATTTTTAACTCTTTATTTTGAAGTAATTTCAAACTTTCAGGACAGTTCCAAAAATAATACCCCCTACAGAAAACTCCAATATACATGCCATCCCCCAGAGATACCCCCATTCACCAATTTTAATATTTTGTGATATCATTCTCTAGCTGCCTATTTCCTCTATCTATCATCTGTCTGCTTCACTGCCTATCTTATGAATATTTGATAGCAGGTTGTATATATCACACTCCTTGAACACATGATACTTCCATGTACATTTCCTATGAACAAGGATATTCATTTATGCAACCACCTTAAGTGCAGTTACCATGTTCAAGAAATTTAACATTGATGTAAAGCTTGCAGTCTATATTGCAATTTTTTTCTTATGTCCCAATTAATGTCCTTTTAAAAAAAATTTATCCCACTTCATCCCCCCCATGCCACTTGTGCTCGCTCTCTTCTTTCTGTGTCCATTTGCTGCGTGTTTCCTCTCTGCTTGTTTCCCTTTGTTGCATCATCTTGTTGCACCAGCTCTCCACGGGCACGGGTCATCAGCTCTCCATGGGTGTGGGCCAGATTTCCCTCACCAAGAGGCCCCAGGAACCGAACCCAGGGCCTCCCATATGGTAGACAGGAGTCCAACCACTTGAGCCACATCCACTTCCCTCAATAATGTCCTTTTGAGCCTTTTCTCTTCCATTCTTAGCTCTCAAGTATTAAATCTCAAGTATTGATTTAATTTTCATCTGTTTATATAAGTGTGGAACACATATACAATATAAACCTTCCCATCCCAACCCCTCCCAAGCATAACATTCAGTGGAATTAATCACACTCAAGTGTTTCAGTACTCTCACCATCATCCATATCTAGAACTTGCCTTTTGCATTAATCCCCCATACTCCAGCTCCCACCCCTGGCAACCTGTATTAGTCTACCAAAGGGTGCTGATGCAAAGTACCAGAAATCTGTTGGCTTTTGCAAAGGGTATTTATTTGGTATTTAACAATCCCAAGGCCCTAAAGAGTCCAACTCACAGTTGCTTTTTCACCAAAGTCAGTTGCCACATGTTGAAACAAGATGGTCACTGATCTCTGCCTGGTGTCTCCTTCTGGGCTTCCTCTTCCTCTTAAGGTTCCTCTTCCCCATCTCAGCTGTAGGCTGGCATCAGGGCTTGTCTCTTCAGGGCTTCCTATATCAGTCTCGTCTGTCTTCCTAAGGTCAGCTGCAGACTATCATCCCAAGGGCCCTAGGATCGAAAATGATCTGTCTCTTCCCGTGCATTTTCCTGAGTAAGTGTCCGTTTTTATCAGCCCACCAAGGGGGCAGGGACTCAACTTTTGCCATGCCTTACCGACTTGATCAAATCAAAAGCCCCAACCTGATTTTATCAAGTAAACTTAGAGGCCACTCATTTAATTTAATACAATCAAAGGGTATCACACCCAGAGGAACACTTTACAAACAATCTTTTTTTGGGATTCATGAAAATAATCTCAAACTGTCACATAACCTGTACTACACTTTGTCTCTATGAGCTTGCATATTCTCTGATAATTGTGGTTAAATTTAACATCCTAAATGGAACAATCCTTTTTTTTTTTAATGCTAACTTCAATAGCGTACATTAAACTATGTTCCTATACCTCTCCGTCCACCCACCTTTATGTAATTCTTGTCACAAATGACATGTCTATATATTAAATCAGTCCAAAACCATTGACTTATCATTACATTTTGTGCATTTGCCTTTTAGATCCTGTAGGAAATAAAAAGTGGAATCACAAAAAAATACAGTAGTGCTGTTATTTATATTTACCCATGTCGTTATCTTTACTAGAGAGCTTTATTTCTTCATGTGGCTAGATTTGAATAGATCTATTTATTTGAATAGATGGTTCATACATATGTTATAGAAGTCCAAACGTATAAAAGAGAATACAGTCTTAAAAAAATCTTCCTCCCCTTGCCTTCCTGTTACGGAGATTCCCTTCGCAGAACCAGTCACTATTACCCCTTTGTCTTTTATTCCACAAATGGCCTCTGCACATATTAGCATGAATATTTATATCTCTTGTTTTTTACACAAATGGTAGCATACTATGCTATGTTGTTCTGTACCTTGCTCTTTTACTTGCTGTATCTCATAGATTTTTTCCATATCAGTACTCTTCCTAGGGAAATTGCATTTTTAACAAGTACTATTGATGCATTATAAATTTTAAGTGTATTTTTCATCATCCACAAGATACATAAATAATTTCAACATTCTGTAAATCATAATATCTCCATTCCCTAAGCAATATTTCTGATTATTATAGGTAATTTTAGTCTTCCTTTATTTTGTTTAGTGTATTAGATTTAAAACCTGAAAATAGAAAACAATTACATTACTAAATTAAAGCTTGAATAATATTTTTGAATAATACAATGATTCCATGTTAAATGTAAAGCTACTATATTCATCTTATCCTAAAATAGTCCCAAGTATTATAAGGTACTAGAGATATAGTATCTTCAATTTGGAAAGGATTATACAATTAATAATCTAACGTGAAAATGCTTTCTAAAAAAGTAGCATGTAATCATCTGTTGAATGAAAGTATGAAAAGGCCATTAAATTGATCCTAAGAGTCAATTAGGAGACTTCCGGGAAGATGGCGGACTAGTAAGACACGGGAATCTCTTCTCCAGAAAAATAGATAGAGGACAAGCGGAAACAGCCCCGAAAAAGATCTAGGGTTTAGGACAGCAGGTGAAGGCTGCACACCACCCAGAGGAGAGAGGGACAGAAGAGGGAAATCTCGACAACAGAACCGTGAGTTGCAAGTAGCAGCTTCTGCTGCTGCCGACACCCTCCCCCACACTCTTCAGAATTCTCGGGCCTCTGGGCCTGTGACCACAGACAAAGGGGGCTTCAGGGATCTGCCACTCCCGGAAAGGTGAGAGAGAGGGACACAGCCTTAGGCTGACCCAGGTTCTGACCTGAAATTTGGGCTGCGGAGCCCCATGGACCCTTCCACATGGTGGTTTGCCCTGGGAGCCTAGAAAGGACTGGAGAAATCCGACCCTCCCAACCTTCCTCTCTTCTAGCCTGGACAAATTGTTGAGGACTCCACGGGAGAGGGGAGAGAGAGCCTGGGGCTGACCCTGCTTTGGACCCCCGGGTTTGGTCTGCCCTGTCCCGAGAGCCGGAGCCTGCAAGGGGCTAAAGATATACAAACCTCCCAATCTCATCCTTTACTAACAGGGACTGATTGTTGAGGATTCAGAAGGGAGTGGAAATATTTCCCAGCTGGGAAAAGGGGGGCGCTCCGAGAAAAGTCTGGAGAACTGTCTCAGAAAGTTTGAATCACAGGGCTCTTAGCCCCCAGACAGGAAGCTCTATCACATCGATCTAGCCTGTGTCACAACAAATACGCTCCGACCAGGCATTGAATTGAGAGCTGCCAACAAGCGCCATCTCCTGGCAGACCAAGGAAGTACACATAAGAAAATTAATAAGTAAGAGAGGCTTTTCCTGGCCTCGATAGCCTCCCTGCCCAAGGCCCTAGTAAACGACTCTACAACCAATTACTGGGCCCAGTGCCCAGTTTTGAGCAACCAGCAGAACAATCCTAACAATCAAGGTTGAGCCAAAAATCAAAGAGCTGTGGTAACTCACAGCCTCCTGCCACTAAAACCCCATAAAAGAAAAAGAGAGCATCTAAGTAAAATACAAATTAACCAGATGCCTAAGCACCAGCAAAAGATTACGAGCCATACTAAGAAAACAGAAGACATGGCCCAAGAAAAGGAATACATCAAAGTCCCAGAAAAAATGCAGAATTAGAACTAATCAGCGAGATGAGCACAAATTTCCAAAATCAAATTAATGAGATGAAAGAGAATATAGTTAAAGAGATCAATGACATCAAGAAGTCATTGAGCGAACGCAAAGAAGAATTAGAAACACTGAACGAAAAGTAACGGAGTTCATGGGAATGAAAGACACAATAGGTGAAGTCAAAAATACATTTGAAGTATTCAACAGCAGACTCGAAATGATAGAAGAAACAACAAGTGATACTGAAGACAGAGCAGCTAAAATTGAAGAGAGGAAAGAACAGAGAGAGAAAAGAATGGAAAAAATTGAGCAGGGGCTCAGAGAGTTGAATGACAACACAAAACGCAAGAACATACGTGTCATTGGAGTTCCAGAAGGAGAAGAGAAAAGAAAAGGGGCAGAAAGAGTATTTGAGGAAATAATAGCTGAAAATTTCCCAACTCTCACGAAAGAAATGAACTGTCATGTCCAAGAAGCACACCGTACCCCAATGAGAATAAATCCAAATAGTCCTATGCCAAGACACATATTATTCAGAATGTCAAATGTAAAAGATAAAGAGAAAATGCTCAGAGCAGCAAGAGAGAAGCAAACGATCACGTACAAAGGACGTCCAGTAAGACTTTGTACAGATTTCTCTTCAGAAACCATGGAGGCAAGAAGACAGTGGTATGATACAATTAGGAAACTGAAAGAGAAAAACTGCCAGCCGAGAATTCTTTACCCAGCAAAACTGTCCTTCAAATATGAAGGTGAATAAAAAGTATTCACAAACAAACAGAAACTAAGAGAGTTTGCAAAAAAGAATCCACCTTTGCAGGAAATATTAAAGGAAGCCTTAGAACCTGAAAGAAAAAGACAGGAGAGAGAGGCTTGGAGGAGAGTATAGAAGAAAGAAAAGCAGAAAGGATAACCAAAATAGTGAAAAGAGAGACAAAAATAAGATGACATATGAAAACCAAAGAAGAAAATGGAGGAAATAAATAGTGCATTTTCAGTAATATCATTGAATGTGAATGGATTAAATTCCCCAATCAAAAGATACAGGCTGACAGAATGGATAAAAAAACATGAGCCATCCATATGCTGCTTACAAGAAACTCACCTCAGACACAAGGATACAAGCTGGCTGAAAGTAAAAGGTTGGAAAAAGATATTCCACTCGAGTAGTAAACAGAAAAGAGCAGGGGTAGCTATACTAATATCAGACAAAACAGACTTCAAATGCAAAAAAACTGATGAGATGCCGAAGGCCATTATATATTAATAAAAGGGACGGTCCATCAGGAAGATATAGCAGTCATAAATATATACGCACCTAACCAGTGTGCCCCAAAATATATGAGACAAACTCTGGCAAAACTGAAGGGAGAAATAGACATTTCTACAATAATCGTCAGAGATTTCAACACCCCTCTCACATCATTAGATAGAACAACTAGACAGAAGATCAACAAGGAAACAGAGAACTTGAACAATATGATAAACAAGTTAGACCTAACAGACATATACAGAACACTGCATCCAAACTCAGCGGATTATACATTCTTCTCAAGTGCCCATGGATCTTTCTCCAGGATAGACCACATGTTAGGTCACAATACAGCTCTCAATAAATATAAAAAGATTGAAATTATACCAAGCACCTTCTTAGATCATAATGGAATGAAACTAGAAATCAATAACAGACAGGAAAAAAGGAAATTTTCAAATGTGTGGAGACTGAACAACACACTCTTAAATATTCAGTGGGTCAAAGAAGAAATTGCAAGTGAAATCAGTAAATATATTGAGACAAATGAAAATGAGAACACAACGTATCAAAACTTATGGGATATAGCAAAGGGAGTCTTGAGAGGGAAATTTATAGCCCTAAATGCCTATATTAAGAAACAAGAAAGAGCTAAACTCAAAGATTTAACTGAACAACTTGAGAAACTAGAGAAAGAACAGCAAACCAATCCCAAAGCAAAAAGAAGGAAAGAAATTATAAAGAATAGAGCGGAAATAAATGAAAATGAGAACAAAAAAGCAATAGAGAAAATCAACAAAACCAAAAGCTGGTTCTTTGAGAAGATCAATAAAATTGACAAACCCCTCGCTAGACTAACAAAGAAAAAAAGAGAGAAGATGCAAATAAATACAATCAGAAATGAAAGGGGGGAAATTACAAATGACCTCACAGAAATAAAAAGAATCATAAGAGGATATTATGAGAAACTATATGCCAACAAACTAGACAACCTGGATGAAATGGACAAATTTCTAGAAACTCATAACCAACCTACACTGACACAACAAGAAATACAAGAACTTAACACCAATCACAATTAAGGAGATTGAATCCGTCATCAAAAATCTCCCAGCAAAGAAAAGTCCAGGACCAGATGGCTTCACAGGTAAATTCTACCAAGCATTTCTAAAAGAATTAACACCAATCCTGTTTAAACTCTTCCAAAAAATTGAAGAGAAGAGAAAATTACCCAACACATTTTATGAAGCCAACATCACCCTAATACCAAAGCCAGATAAAGATTCCACAAGAAAAGAAAATTACAGACCAATATCTCTCATGAACATAGATGCAAAAATTCTCAACAAAATACTTGCAAATTGAATCCAACAGCATATCAAAAACTTATACATCACGACCAAGTGGGATTTATTCCTGGTATGCAAGGCTGGTTCGACATAAGTAAATCAATCACTGTAATACACCACATTAAAAAGTTGAAGGGAAAAAACCACATGATCATCTCAATAGATGCAGAAAAGGCATTCGACAAAATCCAACATCCTTTTTTGATAAAAATACTTCAAAAGATAGGAATAAAAGGAAAATTCCTCAATATGATAAAAGGCATATATAAAAAACCCACAGCCAACATCATACTCAATGGGGAAAGGTTGAAAGTTTTCCCTCTAAGATTGGGAACAAGACAAGGATGCCCACTGTCACCATTGTTATTCAACATTGTACTAGAAGTTCTAGCTAGGGCAATTAGACAAGACAAAAAAATTAAAGGCATCCAAATAGGAAAAGAGGAAGTAAAATTCTCACTGTTTGCAGATGACATGATCCTGTATTTAGAAAATCCTGAAGTATCCACAAAAAACCTACTTGAAGTAATGAATGAGTTCAGCAAAGTGGCAGGATATAAGATCAACACGCAAAAATCAGTAATGTTTTTGTACACCAGTACTGACCAATCTGAGGAGGAAATCAGGAAGAAAATTCCATTTTCAATAGCAACAAAAAGACTCAAATACCTAGGAGTTAATTTAACCAAGGAAGTACAGGACCTGTATGCAGAAAACTACAAAACAATGCTAAAAGAAATTTAAAAAGACCTAAACAAATGGAAAGACATTCCGTGTTCATGGATTGGAAGAATAAATATCGTGAAGATGTCAATCTTGCCCAAACTGATTTATAGATTCAATGCAATACCAATCAAAAATCCCAACAGCTTACTTTACAGAATTAGAGAAGGCAATTACTAAATTCATCTGGAAGGGTAAGTGCACCCGAATAGCCAAAAGTATTCTAAAAAAGAAGAGCAATGTGGGAGGAATTTCACTGCCTGATCTTGAAACATATTACAAAGCTACAGTGGTCAAAACAGCATGGTACTGGCATAAAGATAGACATATCAATCAGTGGAATAGAATTGAGAATCTAGAAATAAACCCTCACCTATACAGTCAACTGGTTTTGTTTTTTTGTTTTTTTTTTATTTTTATTTATTTTACCGGGAGTTCCCAGGAATCAAACCCAGGTCCCTCCATATGGAAGATGGACACCCAACCACTTGAGCCACATCCGCCCCCCTCAACTGGTTTTTGACAAACCTACCAAGCCCATGCTGATGGGAAAAAAACAGTCTCTTCAACAAATGGTGTTGGGAGAACTGGATATCTATAACCAAAAGAATGAAAGAGGACCCCTATCTCACCCCCTATACAAGAATCAACTCAAAATGGATCAAAGATCTAAATATAAAAGCCAGGACCATAAAACTACTAGAAGAAAATGTAGGGAAACATCTTCTAGACCTTGTAGTAGGTGGTGGTTTCTTGGACTTCACACCCAAAGCACGTGCAACAAAAGAAAAAGTAGATAAATGGGACCTCCACAAAATTAAACACTTTTGCACCTCACAGGACTTTGACTCAATGGGAAAAAATATTTGGAAATCACATATCTGATAAGGGTTTAATATCCAGGATATATAAAGAGATGTTACAGCTCAACAATAAAAAGATAAATGACCCAATTAAAAAATGGGCCAAAGATTTGAATAGACATTTCTCCGAAGAAGAAATACAAATGGCAAAAAAACACATGAAGAAATGCTCAACATCACTCATGATTAGGGAAATGCAGATCAAAATTACAATGAGATATCATTTCACACCTATCAGAATGGCCACTACTAAAAAGACAGAGAACTACAAAGTGTTGGAGAGGATGTGGAGAGATAGGAACACTTCTTCACTGTTGGTGGGATTGCAGGATGGTACAACCACTGTGGAGGACTGTTTGGCAGTTCCTAAAGAACTTGAATATAGACTTGCCACGTGACCCTACAATACCACTACTGGGTATATACCCAGAAGAACTGAGAGCAGTGACACGAACAGACATCTGCACACCGATGTTCATAGCCACATTATTCATCATTGCCAAAAGTTGGAAACAACCCAGGTGTCCATCAACAGATGAATGGATAAACAAACTGTGGTCTATTCACACGATGGAATATTATGCAGCTTTAAGAAGAAAAGAAGTCATAAAGCATATGACAACATGGATGAATCTGGAGGACATTTTGTTGAGTGAAGCAAGCCAGACACAAAAGGACAAATACTGTATGAATGCATTACTATGAACCAAATATATTGTGTAATATATTGTTTGATTCACACACACACAAAAAAACAAACAAAAAACAAAACAACAAAAAAATTTACATGTATCCATTACATTTAATTGAGAAATGTATATATTTATTCATCTGTGTTTACCTTTTAGTTTTTTATTGCTTATGTTTTCAATTATTAAATGTACAAAATAAAGTTAAAAAAAAAATGCAATTGCAAGATAGCATTGACATTTAAAGACTCACTTTCAGGTCACCTTTCACCATTATCTAATTTGTAACAGAATGAACCCCAAATCTGATTTACAAGTTCCTAGGCACAAGCAGATTGACAAAGTTAAAGTATGCACAGATTAGAACAGAAAAGAGAATTTTACATACTTACTTAGCAAGAGGCCATTAACAGCTTACTTCTTGAGGGGATACCACTTAATTGATGGTTTATGAGGAGGTTTCTTATTCTACTGGCGAGAGGTTTAATAAACTGTCTAGATCTTGATTCCCGTGTTCACTCCCCTTATTAGGCACAACCGAGGCTAGTGAGGTCCAGAGTGGCAGGTGAGGACCGGGTAAGTGGCTCCCATGTTAACTAAGAAGTTAAGAATATTACCTGCCACGTCAAAGGTCACCGGAGGCTCCTCCTGGTTAATGGTTCACGCGTGGCTTCAGGCCCCTTCTGTCCTCCCCTGGGGTAAGGCCCTGGTGGGTCCTGGCAGCCAAGGCAGCTTGGGGCCAGGAGCCCACCTCCACACTTGAAGCAGGTTCCTGCTAAGTGGCTCTGAGATGACAGGGTGCCTTTAATGGTGGCAGCTAAAAGGTGAGCCTATCCACAGGCCTGCCCTCCTCACTGGTTTTCTTCTCAGTGCAGTCTCAATTGTTGAAAATTGAGAAGGCTGTTTCTAAAAGGGAGTTAATGGAAGTTTAGGGGCCCAGGGAAAGTTTTTCAACTTCCTACAGATATCTGAGACAGACTTTCTAATAAAGTGAGTTCCTAGGAGGATCTGTTCTTCTCTAGAGTCAGGAACTACCAGAGGCTTTTTTTTTTTTTTTAATTGCCTCTGCCTGCTTTCCTTGAAATAAGGCTGGGTTTTCATCCTGCCACTGAGTAATTTCCCTGAGCTTATAATTTTATAATTGACTGGTTTGGTAGTGCACATCCTCATCCCTCTGTGGATACATGTGACCACATCGTCTCTGGCCCTCAGATCTGCCTGTCCCCTCCTTCCCTCTTCACAGGAGGTTTAGATGGAATTCAGGGTCCCATGCAGAGGTGACTGTTGGCCATCCTCTAATTTGTACTGCAGTCATGTGGCGTGGCAGGAAAGGATTAGCCTCTTCATTTTTAGATCATCTGTAGGCAGGTTGTCCCAATTCCTGAGAAGACACTACAATGGGGAGTCTGCTGGAATGCTAGGGGCTGCAGCCCATTGTTCGAGGGAGAAATGGGGGGAAAAAGTCTTTTAGCTGATCCGGCGTCCCAGATCCCAGTCTGACTAAACTTTTAACCTCCAAACTGAAGCTCCCAAGCTTCTTAGGTCTTGGGAGATGTTTGGAGCTGGTCTCAAAACCAAAGTTCCCAAGTTGCTTAAGTCTTGGGGGATATTTGGAGTTGCTCCTCTGGTTCCTGGTATCCTGAGAATGCAGAAGCTGTGCCACCAGGTGTCCCTGGAGCATCCTAAGTCTTGGAGACGTCCAGATCCAGGTTCTAGACCAAATATACCAAGCCAACCTTTCTCCCTAGAAAAGGACTGGCTAGGGATCTTTCTTTGCAGAGGTCTTAGGAAGTGGCCATGAGAGCAAGCTCATTTTACGGCCACTGCCAGGATTGAGTTTTGTAGTTAAACTAGACATTAAGAGGCACATTAAAAGGACTGGATGTGGCTGAAGCAGTTGAGCATTTGCTTCCCATGTGAGAGGTCCTAGGTTTGGTCGCCGGTGCCTCCTAAAACAAAAAACAATAAAAACAACAAGCAAACAAATGAAAAAAAAATCAACTCAGGAGAGCCAATGTGGCTCAGTGGTTGAGCACTGGCTTCCCACATACAAAGTCAGGGGTTCAATCCCCAGAATTGGTACCTAAAAAAATAAAGGATTGGGAAGCGGCTGTGGCTCTATCAGTAGGGCTCCCGTTTACCATATGGGAGGCCCCGGGTTCGGTTCCCGGGGCCTCCTGGTGAAGGCAAGCCCGCCCGCACGGTGTGGTTGGCTGACCCAGCGAGCACAAGCAGCAAGGGGGGGATAAATGAATAAATAAATAAAATCTTAAAAAAATAAAAATAAAAAATAAAGGAAAAAAAAAAGGCACATTAAGAAGCACAGACTGACTGTTCTACCGCTTGCAGGTAAACAACTTCAGGGGCCCCAGAGGGGGGCCTCGCTAATAAGACAAAAGAGGGCACAGTCAGGCTTTAATTAAAAAGCCTAAGCTCACCAGTCTTCACAGGGTGTTGGAGACCATTACTTGCCTCTTTGTCTCCTGGCTGGCTCACCAAGTATGTTAGTGAACTCTCTGAGTTCTGGGCTTCTAGGTTCTTGGCTATATAGCATAAAGGAATTTAATGACACGCCATAGGGTAGGCAAGGTGAGGTAATGTTTACCCAACTTCTCTCTTCCCCGAACCCAACTTCCCTATTCACCGCAGCCTATCACAGCATTCCCTCAACAGCCATAACCTTATTTGGACATGTTGGCCTTCTCCTCTAGCCTCCCCCCTCCCTCCCAAATCTTCCCTCCACGCCCAGCAACAGCTTAGCCCTATCAGAAGACAACACGCTCACCCCCGCCCAACTCTGCCTATAAAACTGCGCAGCTCTCCCTGAATAAAGGTCTTACCTTCCAGCAAGCAAGTGAGTGGTGTCTCTTCATTTAGTACTGTCAGGGAGACCACAGGGCACCAAACGGCGACCCTGTGACAACTTCTCCTTAACCTCCGTGAAGACCAGGGAGCCGGGCCTGCGCTCTCCTGACAACTTCTTCACCCCCCCGCCGTTCTGGAGTGCACGCCGGACGGCCCACAACTAGCTCGTGTCGCTCCCCGGGCTGCAGCAGGGCTGATCACCCTCAGGCCCGGAAACAAAGCGGCACAAGGGAGTAAAAAATTTATAAAGAAACTAAGAAAACACACCCGAGGCATGGGTGCAGGCTGTGCTCCAGGGTGAGACAAGTACATGGGGCCCTGAGTTAGGCCTTAAGACCTTTCCTCCTCCCACGTTAGGGATGGGCCCAGCTGTTTGCTGTTCTGATTGACTACCTTATGATCCTCCATCTGTTAGCTCTCAGGCGACCAATAATGAGGCCTTTTGTTTGGACTTATCCAGGACCAATGGGGAAGCCTGTTTGGAGTTATCTGGGGTTTCTCCTTGACCCTGGAAAGAATTCCAAATGGGACCTCATGGCTAGGGTCTTGGCAGGGTCTTTCTGGTTTGTTTTTAGTAGCAGCCTTCCCTCAGAGGGTTTCTGGGGGGGGCAGGGGGGGTTCATGGCCATAGTCTCTGCTAGGTCCCAGCTGTGACTCATCTTCCCTTTTCCCTATACTAACCTGCCTCACCTGCAGCAGGGCAAGGGGATCTTGAGTGCTTGACCCAATGTGTCCTTCCCAGGGACAGCTTTATAAATGCTCCAGAGCCACAGTGAGACCTAACCACAGCTCAGACCTTTCTCCTGTCAAGCAACTCTGACCACAAGCATAGGAGGTGCAAACAGGTTCCCTCTGCCCCCAGCTTCCTCTTAAAGGACTTAAAGGAGGTGACATGAAGGCACATGGAAACAACCAGGAGTCTATTCTCACCCCATTTCATATTAGATGGAAAATACCTCACTCTATACTCCCCATGAATCCTACCTCCTACCCCCAACCTCACCTGGAAATCTAGGAACAGGCAAAATTGAGAGTGAGAGACAGCTGAGTCCACAAAAAAGTCCAACAGCAAAACAAAATGTAAATTAAGACTGGAAACTACTAAACTATAGGTTCATAGCTACTACTTGGGTATTTAATAAAAATAAAAATATCACAGAACTAAAGTATCTGAGAAGAACATGGTAGCAACGAGGGCTCAGTAAGTTCCAGGGATGTCTCGAGTTGGCTTTCTGGACATAAAGTGAGCCTGGCCAGGTAGGAAGGGATGAGGTAGGGGCACAAGCAGAGGAGTGGGAGCCTTCTCCTGTCCCAAGGGAAAGGGGAAATACTGCAGAATGAGAAAGGTCAAACAGAATTTCTCAGACAAAGACAAGTTAAAAAGCATGAAACAAAACTATTAGGAAAAATCTTCATAAACCACCTCACTCTGTGCTACCTCACTTATCCTCTCTGGAAGGAAAAACAAAGCCTTTTCTATCTCTCATGATTTAAATGAGCTCAGATCTCTTCCAGTAATAAAATAATAGAATTCCAGTTTTATATATCCCTATAAAAGCAGAGGCAGCAACAATTAATTTGAGGGATTTTTAAAACTGTTTTCCTTTAGTCACCCTATAGGGCCTCCTGCCCTATTTTATTTTTCGTCATAGCATTGTATCATTACCTGAACTTTTAAATATTTCTTTGGTTATTGGTCCCCCTCTACCCCCACCAACTCCCTCCAGATGCAATGCTAGAATGTAAACTCCTTGAGAGCAGAACTTAACCACCCCCACTGAATCTCTTGTTCCTGGGGCACTGCTTGGCACCTAATACATGCTTAAAACCATATCCTGAATGAATGTCAATAATCACACCACATGCTATACCAATCACTCCAAATACAGTATTGCTTTCAAAGTGTGCTTTAATTTCTGCAGTCAGATATGATGCAGTGAGATATGGGTATAAACTGTTGTACATCCAGAAAATAAAAAGCACATTTACACAGATTTAGCCCAACAGCTTATTCCCTTAATAAAAAAAGAGGAAAGTTTGAATTTAATTAAAGCTAGTTTATCTTCAGTGTAAAAACTTGGAGGTATAAACAAACTTAAGATATTATATACAGTAAATTAATGTACATTGCCAAACTTGCACAGTGCAGCATTTAAACAAAGTCTCATTTCAGCTTTTACTGTTAAACATAACCCACATCTCAATGTTGAATAAAAATTTCACAATATATAAACCCAGTAAGAATTCTGTACACAAATACACGTTATAGAAATCTGATTTCAAATATACATAAATTGTCATGACCTTACATGTTACAACAGCTTACTTTTCTATTGTAATTTTTAAAAAATCATAGAAAAATATTTCAATGCACATTCAACTGTTATGACAACAGCTATGACCTTGTGCCTTTAAACCATTCTTTGTGGAGTATAAAGCATCACACCAGGCATTTTTGGAAGGAAAATTACTAAGATCCTAAGACTGAAGAGGCTACAGCATAAATATTCACGTTATAATATGGTAACAAAATAGTTAGCTCCTTAGTATATATCTGGGAGGCAAAGGAGCAGAGAAGTAAGTGGAGATTAGTGCTAGTTTTAAGAAGGCCCATAGAACATATGTGAAGGTAGCTAATGTACTAGCGTATTTTTAAAAACCCCTACTGCAAGCCTAACACCAACTTCACGAGTGAGACTCTTAAGGCAACCAAGACTTAATATGTGTTTGATCCCCAGATGCATGACCCTTGTCCTCCTCTCAATATCTGCCATGTGGACAGATGAACCTGGCTCACATGTTAACATGGAGTGGGGAGAACAGCAGAATAACTTATTGTACAAAATATGGTTCAGTGCAAACTTAGAAACTCCTCTTTGTCAACAGTTTCAAGATTTATTATTGCCTTTGAGCAACTGAGAGTTTTTCTAAACATTTAATATTCAAATTGGGATCTATACTGGAGAGCAAATGTATATAAAAGGCAAACACTCCATTTGAAACATTCTTATATGAGATTTATTTTTCCCCCTTCCTCTTGTGGGATTTAACAGGATTCCATTAAGAATGTAAAAACTGGTCATTACAAAGTGACTTTCCTGCATTAAAAATATATATATATCTATCTCATTTAGACAGCAGATCCAAGAAGGTTATCAGGCATAATCAAGTGTCTTCTATGGCTTTTTAAATCACTGAGGTACTATATAATAATCATCACTTCTGGTATTTATATTTAACTGCTTTCCTATGAAAGCCACATTCAAAAGTGATCCTACCCATTAGTCTGTAAAGGTAACAGACAATGTGAGGAAACCATCTGAGGGGTTGCTACAAAGGACCACAAATGCAAAAGCTCAGGCCTCGGTGTCTATTAGAAAAAGGCAAAGGAATTAATTTCAAACACTGAGAAACTCCAGAAGAATGGAAGCTCCTCTGGATATACTGAAGAGATTCCTCCAGTTTAATCAGTAGGTTTAGCAGCAAGAAACTGGGACTATGTGCACCAAGCAGGGGCGACTTGGAAGGAGGATAGCATGTGGAGCAGGCAGAGGAAAGCCCTGGAGCTGTCAGCCTAATTGTGGTGGGCTAGCCCACCACCCCCATACAAACTGATACACTCTATGAAGGAAGAAGGATGGAGTGACACAGGTGGAATTTCCCCACCTTTTCTACAGGCAAGAGGATGGAGAAAGGAAAAATACCATAAATGATTTGTTTAAACAAATGTCTTAAATTTTGATACCTCTATTTGAATCTTAAATTTGTCATACAAATATCACATAAAGCTGAATTTGCTTCTAACTGAGATGGGCTATAGAGAAACTTATTATTCTCAGTGGTAAGATAAATTATCATGGCACAGAAAGGATCTGAAGAAAGTATCAAGTCCAAGAATATCTCATGAAAGCCCTTTCTAGTAGTAAACCAGCCATTGCAGGCTCTGTATAATACTTATGCATCACCAGAAAACAGCCACAATCCTATTATGGGTCAAGTAGTAGTTCCTTTCAATTAATAATACTAGATACATGGTTTTAATTGCATAGTCTTTCATGCCCATGAAAAAAATCCAAAAAAAAAAAACACGAGAACCAGCTCTTTTCCTGAAGGCCCAGGTTTACACTCCAACACAGCACCAGGCTAATGACACCACTAGCATTAAGCTTCAGCATGACACACTACTCCAAAGATAAATGTGTTCAACTCCTGTCCCAATCTTCAATATTCTTTTTTCACAATAACTGTAAAAATAAGTCACACATCGCCTAGATCCACAAACTCATCTTCTCGTTTGGCCAAGTCTTCTTCATCTCCCAGAGCCTTCCAACTGCTGGTAGGTAAGACAGGCTTAGAGGACTGTCGCTGGAGCAAAGCAAACGGAAACAAAGAGGACAGGCGGGCAGAATTCTTCAGCAGGGTGGGGGCCTCTGCCTGGAGGGCCACCTGCCTGTGGTGTCTCTCGTCAATTTTCTCTTGTAAGCTCTGAACTTCCTCCATCGTTTCCAAGAGTTTGCTCATAGTGGCCACTCTGCCACCACCTAGGATCTGGGCTTCTGGAATCCAACGCAAGTACCGCTGGGCCCAGACTTTGATTTCTGGCCCCTCTATGTGAGGTAACAACAAACCATGGTAGTCAGTAGGTTTGCTGTGCCATCTGTCATAGAATTCTCGAAAGTTGTCTTGCAGCTCATCTGAAGAATTAATAAGTTTGCTAATTCTCTTGCCCAGAAGATTTTTAATTAAATGATCTGTTTCTTCCCTGAAAAACCCTCTTTTGGGAGATGATTTAGGCTGGGTGAGTGGCAAAGAAAGTTGTCGTTGATGCTTTGAGAGAAAACACAAATAAAAATCTCTGGTTAATTTAAGAAGCATAGTTACAGTTGTTAACATCAAAAAAGAGGCATAGTCCTGTTTTAACAAGTGTCAAGAAATATCAGAATGGCCATATCAATGCAAATTCATTAAGATGCTGTAACATACAAAGAGGAAGGGGGTTTCTTGTTGATGCATCTGATGCAAATGTTAGATGTACACCGTCTTCATAACCAAATGGGTGAAACTTGGTGCGAATGGGAGCTGCACTCAGAGGCATGTGCTGACAGGAAGTAAAGCTTTTAAATCCATTTTTTTTGAGGTACTGGGGCTGGAGACTGAACCCGGGACCTTGCACGTGGGAAGCTGGCGCTCAACCACTGAGCCACATTGGTTCCCCTGAGTTGGTTTTATCATTTGTTTGCTTATTGTTTGTTTTCAGGAGGCATCATAACCAAACCTGGATCACCCATGTGGGAAGCAGGCGTTCAACCACTTGAGCCACACCGGCTCCCAGGGAATAAAGCTTTTAATACCCTACTCTCCCCTCATAAGGAGAGAAAAGTAAACAAGGACTTTTTTTTTTTTTTTTAGGAGGTGCTGGGATTGAACCCTGGACCTCATATATGTGAAGCAGGCACTCAACCACTGAGCTACACCCACTCCAGCTACACAAGGACTTTTGAAAGACAAGCTTAACTTAAGATAGGTGGATGATTTAGGGGAGTTTGGGGGTGATACCAATTCATTTTTTGAGGGGAGTAAAATGTTTCTTCTTTGGAGAATTTTAGAGCTGTTAGCTTGAATAATATTTTGAACACCTGTGTGGAAGCAGCAACAACTACCTGAAGATCCTATTGCTTAAAAATGAAATAACAACTTTGTAGGTTAAGTTATCAGGTATCCAATGGGAGTTAAGCCTAAGTCATAAAAATTCTTTTCAGTAAAGAAAGCAGAGGCAGATGGAAGCAAAAGGAATGTGAGGAACCTGCTAAGTCGGCCAGACATCCTTGTTTGACAACCTGCACGGAATAGAAGAAACGCGTGAGCATTTAAGTCTGTCACCCCACTCCCCCACCCCAGTAATCCTATCTGCAGCAAAAGCAAGACTTATATTTTAGGCTGTGCTGTGAGAGGGTTGTGAAGATGGGGATGAGGATCAGAGGTCAGAAGGGTTCCCCAGTACTCACAGAACAAAGCAAAAATAAGGGAAGAAGCTGTTATCCTCCAACTTTTTTGCTCCTAAGATGCTCATTCAAGCTAAGAATAGATTAAAATTTCTTTGGGGTCCTTCACTGGCTTCCTCTGGTTCTGGATTAGGTCCAAGCTCCTTAGCCCAATCCAAAACTCTCAGGGATCTCATGCTTGCCCACCTTCCTGGACACTCTCCAACAGGTACCTTGTCCTTTGGCCACATACATACAGGTCCCTAAAAGCCACATCCTCTGCCACTTCTCTGTGCCTTTGCGGATTCTCTTTTTGCCCAACACATCCTTTTCCTACGGTGTCAGTGTGTCTTCAAGTCTCAGTTTAAACTACCTCTGGAAAGCCATTGAGAACTCCCTCGGCTTGTTTAGAGACAACTCTCTGCAGTAACAGGAGTAAAGTAGTACTCATCCAAATCATTCAATAATGATCTACTACTACTGTTGCCGCTGCCGCTGTACTACTATTACTACCGCTGTAATTATTATCACAGAAGCTGACTTTTATGGAGTTATATGCCAGGCACCATCCCAAGTGCTTTAGATGCTCCTTTCCCTGTAAATTAATGAGGTAGTTTCTTTTATTATCCCATTTAGCAGGTGAGCAAACTAAGGCTCACACATACGCAAAAACAAACCTTATTTTCAGGCTAGCCTTATAACTCTCTAATACCTTTCTGCCAAAGGTTCTTCTTTTTAAAAAAGTATTCTTTACTATAAAGGAAATATTTCATTATGGAAAATGGAATAACAATGAAAGTAAAAAGAAGAAAGCAAAATCATTCAACATACCACAATGCAGAGATTCCCATGATTTTTTTTTTTATTACAATATTTTTTATTGACTTAAGTTGATCAGTTGGTTCTCTTAGAAGGAACAGAGAGACACATAAAATGTCCTTTAAAAAATTACTTTTGTGGGGGTGGATGTGGCTCAAATGGTTGGGCGTCCGTCTCCCATATGGAAGGACCTGGATTCGATCCCCGGGACCTCCTGGTAAAATAATAAAGAAAAATATAGAAGGCGTGCGGGCCTCCAGGTCCTGTGAGCGGGTGCTCCAGGCCCCACAAGCCACTCAGCAAGATGATGACGTAACAGGAGAGTGACACAAAGGAGAGCCAAAATGAGATGCGCCAAAAAAAACAGGAACTAAGGTGGTGCGGGTGGCAGAACAACTCTCTCCCACATCAGAGGTTCCAAGGATTGAATCCCGGTGAAGACAGGAGGAAAAGGATGAGAAGAGAGGGCAGGAAACAGACACAGAGAATTGCCAGTGAATGGACACAAAAACGGCGAAAACGGGGGGTGGGGGAGCAGAGGGAGGGGGGATAAAAAATAATATAAATAAATCTTTAAAAAAAAAAAATACCAACCCTGGTAAAAAAAAAAAAAAAAACAACAAGTTCAAACTAAAGTCTTTTACTCTTTAATGATTAAAAAAATGCATATAAAACTAGATCTTCTAACAAGCTTTCATTTGTATAAGAAGATGGGAAAACTATAGACCTAGACAAATGGGGCTCTATTCAGCTTTTAGACAGAAGGACCTCAATTGTCAGTCACCAAGGAGCTATTTTCCAGTTAAAAGCATAGCATAGCATATCATTTTATGTTTATACAGCAGAGTTCAGAGATAAAATCACAAAAGAAAAGAATGCTATTTCTCATATATTTGCAGCTAACTCTGATAAGCTACTGGTTATTACTTAAATGTATGCACAGGTTTAAAAAACTCAGAAAGTTCAAATAGGATTTTATACCACTAATTACCAAATGCAGAGGTTCTCTATTTTATGTTCATACTTTTAAAGAGCTTCTCTAGTATTTAACTGTAGTCCACATCTTTACAGTCTTTTTTTTCTCTTAGCATAATTCCAAGTTTGTACATATACAATATACAATAAGGTCTAATTTCCAAATTATATCTTTCTTAACTATGAAAATGGTTATCTTGAAAACAAAACATAGATGTTTAAAAAAACTATATTTCAGTTTCTGCTCTGCTTTGGTATTAAATGTTGCTTATAGAAGATTAAAATCCTCTTTCTGTTTTCAAGATTAAGTATTCGGTGTTGATGTCTGCTTCCTGCCTTCTGTATAGATGAGCAATCTGCTTCCATGATCACACTGAGTATTGAAGTCAACTTATGTTTTCCTCAATTGTCAGGGTACTTTTTTGAGCTGACTCTTCTAAGAAGTCTAAGTTATTTTTGGCACTGCTGCTGACCCTCTCAGAGCTTAATGGGGAGCAGCGTACTCAGCTCCAGGTCAGTAACCATCTGATGAGACTCTGCCAGCAAATGCTGAAGCTTACTTGTGGGAGAAAAATCCTCCTTTTCACTGGGCAAGGCTGCATCTTTGTTGATTAATAAAATCTTAGGTGAGTTCTTTTTATCAGAAGAGGTATCTTTATGAATTCTCATCCCCTCTTAAGGCAGATTTTGAGGAACTCTAACAAAGGGAATGCTGCATGACAACTAGCTCACTGAATTCCAGAGCCTTTGACTCCTCGATCTTTGAGTCACATATCTGTATTAATTCCCGAGAATTTTCTACATTGAAATGAAGAAACTGCAGATCACTCCGTTGCTTTACATAAGTCAGTAAAAACGAATTCATAATGCAGGCAATTTTTCTCTTGTTTAAGGCAAATGATTTCTTCTTCTTGTTCATTATTTTCTGTTGTCTTTTCATCAGCTCCACTTTTAGTTTACTAATTTCACCCTTAATACTTTCAGTTTCTGCTTATAATCTTGCTTTTCTGTCACAATACAAGTCCCCACCATCTTGGCATCACGTAATACATGTTCTAACAAATCTCCCTGAACAGTTTGCAATGTGATTGACTGCCTCAATAATATCTTTTTTTTTTTTTTTTTTTAAAGATTTATTTATTTACTTTATCCATCTTAAAAACACCCCCTTCCCCATTTGCTGTTTTGTGTCCATTAGTTGGGCAATTCTCTGTGTTTGTTTCCTGCCATCTCTTCTTATCCTTCTCCTCAAGTCTTCACCAGGATTCTATCCTGGAGACCTCCGATGTAGGAGAGAGGTGTTCTGCCACCTGCGCCACCTCGGTTCCTGCCTCAATAATATCTTTGTCCTTTTGTTTTATTATTGTAGTTAGGGCTTGCTCTTGAGCTTGTAATTGTCCTATCTGACCAGAAAGTTCCACTAATATATTGCTGAGATTGTTATTTCTAACCTCAAGGTCTTCAGAGAGGAGAGAAGCCTGGGTTGCCTTTTGAGCCATTTCCTGAAGTTGCAGTTGAGTCTTCTGAAGAACCATTTAGCATTCATTTTGACTAGATTCAAGGATTTTTACCTTCTCTGTAAGTGACCTGAATACTTCACTTCTTTTATGTGGTTCACCTTCTAATTTGCTGCATCGTTCTTCCAAAGTCAACAGTTTCTGCTGATCCTTTTCCCATGAAAGAAGTTGTCTTTGATGTACTGCAACCGTATCGAGCTCTTTATCTCGATCTTTCGGTTCTCTAATTAGCAGATGCTGTTCTTTCTGTTGTTTCTCAATAGTAGAAACCGCAACTTCTGATCCGATGTCCTGGCACCAGGTGATAAAGGTCATTGAGGGGTCCATAGGTGTTTCCTCTACTGCAAAGGAAGTTGGTGTGGGCAGTGTCACCTAAGAAATGCCATAGGCACACCTGCCTGGAGCAGCAGGACGAGCCAAGTGCCCGGGAGCTCTGTGCCCACAGCCGGCCCCAGCAAACCCACACAAACCACCTCCCCAGCTCAAACATGCACCCCCCACCCCCATGATTTTTGACGTTCCTGAGTACAGGGGAGATGTAGGGCAGGAGTCAGCTGGTCTCTCTTCTCTGTAGTAACCACACTGAGTCAGGCAGGGTGGGAGGACCAGGAAATACAAACAGAAGTTAAATGTCACTGAGTGCTGACTGTGTGCCAGGTTCTGTGCTCAGTGCTTTACACGCATCAACTAATTTGATTTTCAAACAATACTGCCCCATTTTACAAATGAGGAAACTATGGCAAAATGGTTAAGTAGTTTGCCCAAAGGCACTGACTACCAAGTGTCAAAGACAGTTTCAAACATAATCTGAACTCAACTTGGTCTTGGAAGCCCCCTTCTCTCAATCTCCTATGGCGCTACTAACTAAACAGAATGTTCTGTATGGTCCAGTGTAGGAGCAGCAACACGTGCCCAAAGCCTGATCAAGGCCTGAGGCAGAGTTTAAGGCTGTATACTTGAGCAGAATCCTAATAGTCACATGGTAACACATAAAGCAGCACTTCACTGTTCATCCAGAGCTTCTCAGAGCTGCTTCTTTCCAAACTTCTCCAAGGCCATCTGTCTCCTGAAAGGGTTTCCTAAACCTGACATTTGGTTGTCTTACTCAAATGATTTGAAATTCCTATTTGCCCCAGGTCCAACTCTGCTTTATATAGTACATTCTGAGATACTCCAAACTTTGGGCTCAAACATCTACCTGTGTGCTCTTGGAGTCTAAGTCATCTATTTATAAGGATAAGGTACATTTAGAAAAACTGGATCTGGAGAGAAAAATGAAATCCAGTCTTACAAAGGTGGCCTTCGTTTCCTCACCTGTAAAATAAAAGAGTTAGGTCTAGCTGTCTCTGAGGTCCCTAGCCACCTTGGCATGAGACAGTTCTGGGATCCTAACCCAGCTTTCATGAGATGTGCATAAGCAACCACCAGGGGGCAGAGCACGCTGAAGAAAAACTGAACTCTGGACAAGCTGTTCCAGAGCTCAGGGCAATTCTGGTCAAGCAGACAGGAAAAATGTTGAACCAGGAAGTGGAAACATCAACCCTGGGCCTGAAGACCCTTTAAAGAGCAAAGTGGCAGTTCTAAGGAGTTCAGCAGCTCACATCTCCTACGAGTGCTGGCTTTGGTTCACTGAGGTCCCTAATCCTCTTTGGAATGTAACTAACTCCCACACCAGAAATGGTCAGGTTCCCTGGAACTCCTCAAGACCACACAGGATCAGAAGTAAAGCAAGTTGGTGAGGGCAGCAACATACACTGACTTGCAGTTTACCACCACTGTTCTCTGAGGGCAAATCTAAATAATTCTTTGACATTTGTGATTTACAGCACAGGTTAGCATACCACAGCCTATGGATCAAATCTAGCCTTCTGCCTCTTTCTGTAAATAAAGTTTTATTGGAACACAGCCATGCCTATTTGTTTATGGATTGTCTATGGGTGTTTTTGTGCTACAACTGTAGAGTGGAGTAGCTGTGACAGAGACTATATGGCCTTTACAGAAAGTTTGCTGACCCCTGGTTGATATAGGTACATCTAATTAAGTAGAGTCTTGCTATTTAATAACATGAGCCTTTATATACTGTGTAAAACCCACACAATCAATTCCTTTCCATCTACTAACCACACACCGAGACAAGAATAAGTGCACGATTCCACTCGGCAGCAGCTTCCTCAGTGACATGAAGTAAATGACCATTGTATCATCAAGGCAAAGGCTGATTTGCCAAAAGCAAAGGATTCTTACATGCCCTGAGAATATGCCAGTTGCAAATCTCGACTCTGTAGACTGTTTCAAGGGGTTAAATCATACACTGACACACATAATCCATATGCAATTTTATAACTTGGGGATCTCTGGACAGATGAAGGGGGTTTAGATAGGTGGACATCTTACTTTGAAACGCATTCCTTTTCGCTGGCCTTTGTCCGGTTTTGGCTTTTCCACATAAAGAGGGTTTTTGAGCAACATCTGGGCTTTAGGTTCAAACTGCACAGACCAATTCCACACGGTGAGCAGATTCAAAGGCTTGCTTTGTGTATCCTGGCTTTCCCTACCCTGCCAAAACAAGCACAGGTCACGACAGCTTCCAAGGAGGGTGGGGAAAGCAAACACAAAGTTCTGAGAGACAGGCACAACGAAGGGCACCCTGCCCTGGGACTGAACATTCACAGGAGCTTCAATTTTAAAGGCCGTGGCTATCAGCAGTTGTTCACTAAAGGCTTTAGGTGGGGCAGAAGGGAGGGAAGAAGGATACTTACTGTTTTCAAGCAGACCATACGCCAGCCACAGTGCTGGGTGCTTCACAACAACCTTGTGAGGTAGGTAATGTTTTTCTAATCTTCCATTTGAGGAAATTGAGGCTCAAAAACTAGAGTGAGCTGCCTGGGGTCACAGAGCTGGTGAGTAGTAGGGGGTCTATCTTTCCCACTTCACTGTGGCATTTGGTAAAATCCCCGCTGGAAGTCCAAGGCCCACAGAAGGCTGTTCAGGAGCACTGATATTAGCTTGGACAGTTAGCACAGCCTCAAGAGAGACTAACGAAGATTAAAATGGAAAGCAAAAGCCTAGCTTCCCTGCTCTACCTCTTCTCTAATCTCTTCACAGAGTAACTCCAGGCATCGGGACATGAAGAAGGCCTCTGGTTCGAGTTGTTTTTGAAAAGGATAACTTTTAATTTTGCTTAAGTTCTCAGCTTCAACACTTGCTCCCAGCTCCAATAGATGTTTGACCTTGGGAAGTTACTTATCCTCACTGTGCCTCAGTTTCTTCAAGGATATAATAATACATGCCCCATAGGGTGCTGTGAGGAGTAAATATTAATACCTGGAAAGCACTTACAACAGTGCCTGGTATATAGCCAGTGCTATATAAATATCATTTTTATCATCAATATTATTGCATCCTACTTCAGAGATAGAGATTTTTTTTTTTTTTTTTTTTAATATATCTTTATTTCTCAAACTCAAAGCTTTATTTCATCAGGTTCTAACACATTTGCATTGTAAAGTGATTTCATCTGCATCAAGGAGGAAGGTTAGTGGCCATCACCAAAGAGGAACCCCACACTTCCCAGGTTCTACCAAGAAATTAGTATTTCAAAGGCTATGCAAATATAGATTAACAAAAACCTTCCAATTTAATGAGTATTTTACTTTTTGGCTATATTAATTTGAAAACCAACAGTTGCTTGAGGAAAAATGAAGCCGAATTTTTATCCATAAAAAAAAAAAAAAAAAAAAGATGGACTGAGTTAAAAAACAAAAGCCCATAGAGATAGAGATTTAATATATAGGTTCCTGAGAGGAATCCTTACCATGTTAGTATCTTTTTGATGGGGTGAATTGAAGAAGAAGGTGCTAAAAATAGGTATGTACAGGCTATCTGACAAAACAGTCAGGTAAGTCTCCGTGAATTCAAATGCTGGGGGATACTGGTGCACCAGCTGCCACACACAATCTAAGAAAAGCAGGAACACAGGAACCTACATGAAGACAAGATATACATTACTTAGAAAACAAGATACACAATGCAAGCTGTCCCGAGTTCTGGGGGCAGTCATCCTAACAGCCACAGAATAAACACTTCTGAGTATTATATTCTCTGGGAAATTTAGGTATTGTGTTAGTCAGTCAAAACAAATCAGGGATTCCAAATGCCATCCCATTCCAAGCAATGAATATGCTCAATTGAATTCATACACAAAATCTCAATACAGATAAGCATTAACAGATGAGCATTTACAACCAATTTTGATTATAGGCTTAATTTGAACTCCAATTAAGCAAAATGCTACCCACCTCACCCTCAAAACTATTTTCTTCTCATTAGTACACCTGTATTTCAAAAAACTGGTTCAATCGTGATTGTTATCTTGAATTTTGTCAATAGAAAATGGTTTGTGGTAGAGAGAACGCCATCTTACTGTCTGTCCACATACTAACTAAAGCCAGGAGTTGGTCCTGGAGGCTGGGCTAGCGCGGGAAGCTCCCTACTACACTCCCCACAAGAAGAGTTTAGAAGAAAAAGAGGACTGGAAAGAAGGTAGAAGCAAAAATGAGTTTCAAGCATTTTTTCCACAAGTATATTTTTGCTTCACCTATGGGCCTCTTTATTAGCTACACATAGATAAGCCCTTTATTACTAGACATAGTAGCTTTCTAGGGAGCTTGATCATTTACAAAGTGCTTACCTCCCCTGGCCCCCTCCTCCAGCTCCTCCTTGATTCTGTCAGGTGGGTTAGACAGGCTACGCTAAAACCTCCCACTTAAAAATGAGGAAACAGATTGGAGGTGCCAAGAGTCTGGCCTCTCATACACAATTCATAAGAGAGTTGGGAATCCAGCTCTTGAATCAAAGCCCAGTGCCTCTTCAGTTACATCACAAATCAGACTGCCCAGTTTTCCTTTAAAACTCCAATATGTTGATGCTGAGATGTCATGAAGAAACATCGATACAGCAACTTTATTTCACACCTCATTTTATGCTCAATATCAATCAATAAATTAGAGTGGAAAATACTTGAACCCTATTGTTCAGTCAGGGAAATGGGCTAAGAAAGTATGAGTGCATTATCTAGAGGCTGGATGAACAGCAGAGCAGAACTTCTCTTCGAATCTTTCTCCATTAGACATGGTGCCCTTCAGTTCCCCTTCCTCAAGAAATACAAAAACACACTCTTCACCACCACCACACAGCAGCAGCTCTCTCTGCCCATCATGCAATCTGAATCCCATGGACCTTTCAAATTAGTTCCTCTGAAAAGTAAAGACCATTCCAAGATTGAAAGATGATGATTTCCATCTAACGTGGTGGGTCACAGATCAGTACAGGCCAGGCCTGCAACAAACCACCAGGCCTAGCGAGAGGTGCTGGGTCTTCACAGGAGCATGCTAAGCCCTAGGGCAGGAACCATGGCTCTCTGTATCCCCACTGCATGCTGTGCTAAGCTGTTCTGCACTGCAGACACACATGCTTGTTACGTGGAATAAGAAAAGACACAGGTCCTGTTACTTCCACGCATTAGTGCTGCAGGTAATTTAAAGAAAGCTTACCTGTTTTCATTTTTCCTTCTACAATCATCAATAATGCAGCCAAAGGAGTTTGTGCAGCTGTACCCTAGACAAGTACACTGCAATTTTACACTGCAATTTTGGGGACTCATTTTCACTAAGGGAAATAAAACGTTTAACTATCCTGTGCCTAAATTTGGTGGGCTCCAATTCACACAGTCAGGAGGCAAAGGAGAATGTATACCCAGCCTCATATACATTACTGCCGAGGCCCTGGTAATAGATGGAGTTAACATATAACTGAATGCTTTATTTTGAAAGTTTATGTACAAGGAAAATTTACTTCATGTTATTATGCACTGTTCTTTTTTGTAGGGATCTTGCACCCTGCATATCCATTTTCTGCGAAGACTAACAGCAGAAATTTTAAGAGTCTCTCTTATTGACTAACTTTTTAATTTAAGTTTTACCAATCAATATTATTACCATCACAAAATATATTTAAACCTTGGTGCATACAATTTTTAGGAATGACAATTTAGAAGAGACGGCTTTCAGCACACTTGTTAATGTACCTTTCTTTTGAAGGATTTCAATATTGTTCAGAGCATTTGAAGTCATCAGACAATGAACCGACCACAGTTTTCATAACAAGCCTGGGAAGCGTGCACTTTGTAAGCAGTAGCCCTACATCTGTGCAGGTATTAAATAAGGTATTGAGTAGCTCATCCCGTGACTAAAACAGTCTGGAGTCAAAAGACTCACCTCTTCTTTGTCACTCTGGCGTAGATGGTTGCAGCGATCCAGGAAACAGTGCCCGCCCATGATCCATTCCTTTTGGATGAGACTCTGGAAACCAAACCTGGTTCTACAGTGCATGTCCATCATCACTTGCACCAGAGAGGAAACGATGCAGCAGAGGTCAGAAGCGTTCTCCTCTGGGAGGTGCCCCAGCAGCAGTGCAAAGAGGAACAGGGGTACAGGCATTAAAAAGCTGCCAAGAGCTCCCTTGTACAGTTAACAGTAGGCTTCTTTTTATATATATATATAATATATATATTTTTTATTTTTATTTTTTTTATTTTACCGGGAGGTCCCGGGGATCGAACCCAGGTCCCTCCATATGGCAGATGGACGCCCAACCATTTGAGCCACATCCGCCCCCAACAGTAGGCTTCTTGACACCAAGGTCTGCTGTAACAGTCAAGCTCACATTCCATAAGGGCAAGGGCCAATGAAAATGTGACCCTGTTTTCAGATTGAGTGACAACTGCTTCTAGCCTGTCTAGTAAGGTCCTGGCATATTCTGGTACTGACTGTGTGTTTGCTTACTGAAGGAATAAACTGCAGATCTGTTTTCAGCATGTGGGCATCCAGATGTGCCACACAATGATAGCACAATCACATGCATGAGAACAACACTGCTCCACAGACCCAGTCTAATCCCTTCCCTCCTGCTGTGTCAAGTCATCCATCACTGACCTCACAGTTCCAAGGCTCAGGCTGCTCCTCAGACTCACCTCAGAGCTCCTTTCCCCCAATCCTCATCCCTCTACTAGCTCTGCTTTGGAGAAAGGTGAATATTTCTGGTACCAAAATATCTCCTCTTCTCAGCTCCAAGGCTCTTTTTTTGTCTGTCTGAGGAACAGAGCGTGACCTGCTTCTCCTTATCTAGCCTAGGTGAAAACTTCCTCCTTGATCTACTTCCATTTGCCCACCTTGGAGTGCACTTTACAAAACCCATACAATGAAAATTCCATTCACATACCTGTTCAACATTCATGTCAGCCAGCAAATAAAAACATACATCAACCTACATGCATTTGTCTTAGATTTTTAAGATCCTAAAAGTCAGGGTCTACGTCTCCACGATTTCTTCTTTACAAAAACAAGTGCAACACAAGTTGCTTTTTTAAAGTGTCAGTGAAAATGATGGTGCTTGTATTATTGGTGTTAGAGAAACGTAAGAATGAATTCTAGCTAGGGAGATGTTTCTACTGTTAAAACTCTTCATTCTGACCCCCATAGTAGTGGCACTACAAGTCCAGTCTTGTACTTCTCTCTCTCTTCTAAGAAATACAGGAACATATAAGTTGAAAAGAAATGAACTTTTAATTTTGACTTTCTAGTGCTATCGGTTTTCACAAATTTCACCTTTAAGGGAATTTTCCCTTTTGCACCTGATGAGTGCTAATTGCATACTTGTGGGTGATAGAAAGAAGGGCTAGAAAATGAGATTTCTAATGAGAGACAACTCAGCTGTCCATCTAGGAGTGACATCTCAATTACATCAACCAAAGATTCAGATTTCATTTTATGAAACTGTGATTAATGCAGTCTGGCTTTGAGTATGGACTTCCATCTACCAGTCCTCCACCCTTTATCCCTCCTTTTCACCCAGAACTCAAAGAATGTTCTGTTTTGTCATTGTTGGTTAGATATTTTTCAATAATATGCTTAAGCCAACTTCTAGAAGGCAGAAATATAGAACTCTGCACATGGTAGGTGCTCAATAAAAATGTGAAAATGTAAGTCGGTGAGCCAGTGTCAGATGGTACAGAAGTCACAGGCAGACACATTTTCCAGTCTGTCCTTAGAACCTAAATTCCAACAGCCCTGCAGAGTGTCAGAGAAATTATAAAAGATTCAGGGTATAAAAGCGTGAGCCCAGCTGCTTAATTTGTAGTGTGGGGATTTAAGAAACAGAATATTCTAAACAGCAGACAATATTTTAGTCTAGAGCTAAACAACTACAGCAAAAATCTTCAAATTGCAAGTTGGTTTACAAGGGCTTTTATACATTCTGAATTTTTATGTCACTGTCCTCATGAAAAGAAGTTAGAAGTTAAGTCTACAATGGAAAAGGAAATCACAGACCACCAGGTTTCTATGGCAACTGCACAAAGTTGTCATACATAAAGCTATAAAGATAACAATTAAACCACCCACCGTCTTCTTTACACAAAAGAGATAATCAAAAGATTTTAACTTTAACCAAGTTAAGTTAATATAAAGCAAAATCCAAAACATTAGGTAAGTTGAGCTTTGGTAAAGATAAACAATTCCTTCTTGGGCTGCGAATAGGTCTGCCAAGTACCAAGTGCAAGAATTTATTTTTAAACTGTAACATTAAAACCCAAAGCAAAGGATTCCAAGGTCAGGGTAGAAAAAAACATAAAAGATTTCTATACCAGCTCACTCCTTTTACAAGACAATTCCAATTACATAAAGTTGTATACACAAAAATTGAACCTCAAGTGAAAGAAAATGGAAGCCATTCTTTGTGCTTTAAGTATATTACCTAAGAGAAGAACATTCATGTTCTGTGCTTCCAAATATTCTGTAATCTCTATTGCTTTTTTCAGACAACGTCTAAATAGGAAAAGAGATAAGTAAAAGGGGCATTAGTTCTTGAACCTGGTACCATAAACAATAAAAAGTTTAGAGGTAGTCTGAGTTGATCTTGAGTTTTCTATCTCATTTATTTTCATGCTAAAATACTCCAGAAAACAAATTATCATTTACATTGCTCAGTACTGGGAGACATACATCTGCCTATTAGAAAATTAAAACTTTCAGAAGAGAATCTCAAAATTGATGCAGAAGTGCTCCTATGTTATTTCTAAACTAGAAATTCTCATTGAAAACTCATACCAGAGTCTGTGAATGAGTTCTGGTAAGACCTCTAAGTGCCACATCTACAGAATGGGAAGCAGGTCCACAGTGCTTTAGAGGTGACTTGCAACTTGTGTCAGTGTGGCTGAAAAGATCCTAAATGGCCAAAAATCCTTCCTGTCTCTCTCTAGATACACTCTTCTTTTTGAAATGGTTGCTACTATTTGCAGCTTTGACTTGTCCCTGACATACCTAGGGGACTTTGCATATGCTGTTCTCTGCCTAAAGTGGTGCCCCTCATTCTCCCCAGTCACCCCAACTCCCCACCTCCAAACTGTTCATCTGGCTAATGATGCTCACCTTTCTCCGTCCACCTCACATAAAGAAGGGATCTTATCCTTTATGACATTTATTGCTGAATGCAGTTATATTATATGTTCAAATTATGGAACATGTAGCAGGCCCTTCAGCACATATCTATTGTGTGCTGGAGGGTTGAGATTCCTTTCCATAATACTCACTGCAGAACTGAGAGAGGGTGCCATGCTAGGGGGAGAGGAAGAGTCCCTCTCTTTCCTTAAATGTATCCTAGGGTCAGAGCTATTCTCTCATCTCTGATCATCAAGTCTGCTTTGTACCTTCCTTTGCCATATCCTCTACTTAACTGCAACAGAGAAGAACTTTCAAAACATGAAGCAGGAAAGGGAATCTAATTCTGTTCTCTGGGAATCTCAACCTAACTCCAAAACCAAAAATGACTAATTGACATTAATCATGAAAAAAAAAAAAAAAAATGTAATAGGTAACACATGTATAAGACTAAAATTCCAAAGGTATTCAATGAAAAGTCAGTATATCTCCCACTACACCCTATTCCTCAGTTTCCTTCCTGGAGCTAGCAAGCACTGCTGCCTCATTTATAATTTTAGATGGTCATGCCCCCTTTTTTGTAGTCTTTAAGTATCTAGTCTATATAATAGATCTCTTTGTAGACAGGTAGCTATAAATCTGTAAAATTCCTATAAAATATGAACAGAAATAATAAATAGCAATGTAAAATCCATCTGACCCCTGAATAAAGTATGTGAACTAAAATTATTTAACTGTGTAACACTTCAGTTATTGGTCAATTTGCTTTACTACTTTGAATTAGAAAATTGCAAAAATCATGAGCAAAAGAATGGCTTGAAATACCTGATTATGTCAAGCCAGCTGCTACTTTCCAACAGAGAAAACCATTTTATATCTGTGTCCCAAAATTCAGTACTATTATCTGAAAAATGAAAAAGGAAGGAAGTCAAGTCATTGTTCACTGATACCACCCACAAAAACCTGTGCTGTTCAGATTAATTATCCTCGACTTAAACTGTAGAATCCAGGCACAAGTCTCCATTTTAAGTCAAGGGCATTTCAAAACTTCAGCCGAATGTTTGTGAACAGAACACCCCTGAGAAGGGTATAACCGTCAAAACTGATCTTCATTGCTCAAATAGGAAATGCCCTATGATATGCATACATGAGATCTCTTGTAATTCAAGATAGAATAACATGTTTTACGGAGAAATAGTTAAGATCCAGGCTGCTATTTTAAGAAGTGGAAAATTCAACAGGATACATTCTGATGCCATAGAAAGATAAGAGGACTTCAGTCAGTGTTAAACATGTAAGTACATGTACCTTGAACTCCACTATACAATTCTCCCTTCTATAGCTTAAAATATAGAGAACCTTGAATTTTACATAAGTCTAATACATTTAAAAGTTATGAACTCAAATTAATAAAATATAGATATCACTGCAAATCCTGGATGATAACAAAACAAAACAAATGGTAGAATTATAGTCACGGTACAATTCGTTACTTTCTCCTCCAGGTCCTGACTTCTATGAATCTATTTTGTAACATGCATCACATTGTGTTTTAGTTAGAGACATGCACTTCTATTGCCCTGCAAGAAAATGAGCTTTTGGTATCCTATTCATCTTTATCACCAATGCATAGTTAGTGTATACAGTGTTAGTGTATACAATGGAAATTCAATAAATGTCAGCTGAATGAATGAAGGAATGAATCCAAAATTAGGATTTTCTAGGATAAAAAGTCCAAGTTAGGAAAAGGTACTCTAATTGTGGCAAATGTCAGAGGGTAAAGACTCATTAAAGAATGAAAAGAACCAAGAGGTGACTGAGCATAATTAAATATGATTCAAATTCTAAAATGTTGATAGTAGACAGGCTGGGCAGGGAAATGAGGGTTGCTTGGGATGGGCATCTTTTATTTTCTACTTTGTACATTTCTAACTAATTGAATTTTTTACATTATAAAGAACTATATCTGCTCAATCAGAAACAAACAAATGTAAGATATTTCCATTGGGGGCGGTGGGAATCCATTTAATGAGCTACTGAGGAAAACAAACAGACCATCGGGCTTTATAAATCACTTTAAGCAAGCCAATGAATATAGGTATTGCATGACTCAACAACTTTTAAAGAGAGAAACCAAAAGGTTCACCACTGGGCAAATGGTATTCTAGGGAAGGGAAAGAAGAGGAGGAGTGGCTCTATGTTCATTGCCACAAGAAGGGGGTGGGTGGTAGTAAAAGCCTGGAGGAAGACAGAGAGGGGAGATGGCAGCTGCCCTGGGCGACCAGACTGGGTGCTCATGGCCTGCCGGGAGCATCTGCATACCGCCTTAAGGCACCAACTTTCACCTGATCCATGTGGTATGTCTTTCCCCATTTGGCAAAGTTTTTGCTCAGCATTCTTCTCACCTATCAGAAAGAGCTGTTTAAATTTAGAGTATGCGGTCTGGATTTCCTGCAGGGATAGGAAGTTGCTTGATAGGTCTTCAGTTTTAACAATTTCATAGGGTGGCCTGTGGATGGTCTTGTAAATTCTAGGTATCGAAAAGTAACAAGAGATTAGAAGAGCAAACATCACTTCAAAATAGCTGCTTTTTCCTGAGTGCTTGCTATGTGTCATGCTCTGTCTTAAGAGCTCTGTAAGATACTCTCATTTAATTCTCACCAAAGAGGACTGCTCTTCTCAGCCAACAGATGTGGGAATGGAGGGCCACAGAGTGTAACGGCTTGGCCCAAGACCACAAAGTTTATAAACTAAGACAGTCACAATTTGAAACAAGGCAATGCAACTTCAGACTCTACTCTTTTTGTTTTTAATTCATCTACTTGTTAATATACTTTTTTATTTTGAAAATTTTCAAACATGCAGAAAACTAGAAAAGAAGAATACAATGACATACACCATAATCTAGATTTGGCAATTGTTAACATTACAGACATATCACTTCACCACAAAATACTTCAGCGCATATCTCTAAAATCTACTGAAGAGACTTCATTATGATTATGTTATACTGACTCTTTTCAAAGTAATTCAAAATGATACTGTAAATTGTATTCCTCTAGCACTAAGTTATCAGCAGGTAAACAATGGACATACTACTAAGGACTGTTCCTGGCTTCTTGAAAACAGAGAAGATCTGAAATAAACAATAACAAAATATAGAACTAGTACTGACCCATCCAAGAAGATTTTTTGGATTTGTAAATTGCCATCATCCTGTTCTTTGGGCAGCGCTGACATTTTTAAAAGGGCACATCCATTGTGGCAGGACCAACACCATATCTGCAGAGGGGAATAAATGTTTTCCAGATATAATATACATAGCTCAACAGGGGACAGGGAATTTATAACTTTATAATTTATAGTAAAAAACGGCTGAATGTGTTCAACTTTATTAAGCCAGGAAGTATTCACTTACAACAAAAAAACTTATTTAGTCGTAAAAAAAAAAAACAAAAACAGGTCTAGGTATAGTAAGACTCACTCAAACTTGCTTACATACTGATATATACCTTTTGACTCCGTTTTAATACTGGTGACCTAGATGGCGATATCAAGAACAGCAATAATATTATGTGGATAGTCGCTATCGCTAGGTGCAGCTTACTATGTGTCAGGCATTTTACATGAATTAACTTATTTAATTCTCACAGTCATCCTCTGAGATAGTGACAATTATTATCCCCATTTATAACAAGAAACTAAGGCTTGGAGAGACTGAATAACTTCCCCAAGTTACACAAAAAGTAGCAGGAGTTTGACTCTAAAGGCTGTCCTCATTTGCTAAATTATGCTGCTTCTTCCTCTAAGGCGAAAAGGGGTAGCTCCCATCATTAGAGAAAGTTCACACTAGAGATAGTAGAAAGTTGGCTTTTCAGCATATACTGACATGAGACTTGTACATGCAAGGCATTGCCTTAAGATAAGTGGGAGACTGTAAAGATGACTAAGACACTGTGCCTACCTTCAAGGAGCTCATACTCAAAAAAGGGAAGTTAATTCTAATAGAGGTAGAATGTGGTAAACAACAAGAGAAAATTTCAAGGGAGAACAATGGGAGAGCAAAAGAGGAAGAAATCAGTTGAATGACTATAGCTGACAGGTTTAGATGTTTAGGTTTTTTCTGAATACAGTAAGGGATTTTGTTTGTTTCCTTGCTTGCTTTGTTCTGCAGGAACAGAAAGAGATTAAAATCAAGAATCTGCCAGTGGTGCCTGAATGGAAAAGTGGGGAAGGCTGGGTGAGGCAGGGGAGTACAGCTGTGGATTTGTGCCCTGCATAAAGGCCTGGCTAAGGGCTCGAGAGTGGCTAAAGCCCAGCTTGCTCTCCTGAGGAAGCAATCAGTCTTGGCTCAAAAGTGCAACCTAGAAGAAGGGTGCTTTTTGTAATTCTGCTGTCCAAAGGTGGTATCTTTTTTGCCATTCATCTGCAAAGAGGGGTCACCTTTCTATAAACTACACACTGGATATGTTAGCAGCAGCCTGAGCCCGGAGATTAGAGATCAGCACAACAATCCAGGTGAGATTCTGCACTACACTTGGAAAGTCAGAAAGAGGAACTGGTTTGAGGTTTCAGGGGAAGATGATGGAATCAGCATTGGGTATGTTAGGACATCTGTGCGGAGATATTCAGGAGGCACCTAAAATGAGGGATAAGACCTTAGGAAAGGAAGGCAGGACTGAGCTCTGGATGTGGGAGTTGACTGCCAGCTGAGGCAGAAGAGGTGATAGGTCCACCCAGGGCAAGAGGACACAGGGACATGGAATTACTTCAGCAACTACCAAAAAGAGAAATGACTTCCCTCTCTGTGCCAACCCGTATTTTGATTCACAGTGAAGCGGACAAATCAAAGGGTCATTTACTCTTCTCTTATTTACTTTCCAATACCTTGCCAAGCAATATGCAGAAACCAACACGTTTTTAGTCCTCTGCCAAAGGCTGTGTACTACCAGGTACAATTCACGTGGATAAAGGAGGAGACACACTTAGCTTTGACTGGGTGAGAGATTCTAAAGAATTAAATGTTCTCAATCCTTTTTATCTCTTCTCCTGAAACAGAAAGGGTAGACCCTTGCTAATATTTAACCCTAACTCATTTTCCCTTTGGGACCTATGTAACAATAACCTCCAATTATAACTGTCTCGTCTCATCTGGGGCACTAAGGGACAGTTCTTTCTATTCTCTATTTGAAACATTAAATAGAAAATAAAATTCCTGCTTGGAGAGAGACTTCTCAAAGGACTTTAACAAGTATGTGTCTTCTCTTATTGTTCTAATATGTAAAATTTCCCTCTGGGAAAGGGCCACAGAGTTCTGATTATGAATGACTTGAGAAGAGTCCAGAATCAAGTTTGTTAATCCCACTAATTAAAAAAAAAAAAAAAAAAGTGTGGGGGAGGGGGATTATTCATTATTTGGTGCATCTTCAGGTGTCTCTATTAATAGAGTCAAAGACAGAGCTTTAGGGCAAACATCTGCAGTTGGAGGCTAGGAAGAAGTCTAAGCAGGAAGAAAGGGAACCACTTAGGAGGCAAGAGGATCAGTGATTCCAAAGCTAAGACAGGGATTAAAAAAAAGAGAGGACAAAGTCAGTGTCAAAAGCTGAAGTGGTATTATGGAGAACTGGGGTGTCACGCAAGGCTCAGTGACTTCTGAGAGGGTAATGTCAGGATAGTGGCGGGAGTAGAAGTCATGGTGGAAGAAGAAATGAATAGAAATACAGACTCTTTAAAAATGTTTGGCAATACAGGGAAGGCGAATAAGATAGCAGCTTGATTGTAAAGGAAAGTCCTTCAGTTTAGGGAAGAAAGGAGGATGACTTCAAGAAGAGCAGAATACATGGAAAGATGGAAATATAATTGTTAAAGGAGGAGGACGGACAGAGCCAGGTTCCAGACCAAGAAAGGGAATATGAGATCAAGATTCAGGCAGAAGTGTACATTTAATATGAAGGAAATAGGAGCACAGAGAGAAACAATAAGAGGTATCAAAGAAGGAAGCTAAGAGAGTTTGTTTCCCTGTCCTGGGTCCCATTGAAGTAGGAAGAGTTAGTTTCATGCGCTTAAGAGAGTTAACAATGGAATTACAAACTTAAAGAGAATGAAAAATGTTTACACCAGCCCCAGAGAAGAATGATACAAGGAACAAAAAGGAGATAAACAAAGATTGCATAACAGAGGAAAAAGCCCAGCTGAGTCAAGGTAGCATAGAGTTTTAATGGATCCCATTCAGCACAGTCTGTTGGGTGGTGTGAAAAATCTATAACCTCAAGGCAGAAAAAGATAGATTGGTTGGGAAACAGCAGTGGTGAGGCCAAAGTTTCTAGAATGGCAGCAAGTGAATGACTGAAATTACATATTATTCAGGTCTTCACACTGAAGGGGAAAAGTGAAGACAGAAAAGAACAGAGTAGGTGAAAAGTTAGGGTAAAAACTAGATAGCAGTCATGGTTGCAGAACATTGTGAATGTATGAAACGTCACTAGTGGTAAATTTTATGTATATTTCATCACAAATTTAAAATCCTATGAATGGCACTGAAGGCCCTTCATAATTTGGCACCAAACTCACTTCAATCTTAGCTCCCACCACTCCTTATGCTCCTACATATTAACAGCTACTATTTATTTCAGTGCTTATTATATGCCAGATTCTGGGATAAATAATATGTATACATAATATTGTAGATCAGTAGTTCTCAAACTTTTTGGTCTTAGGAAACCTTTATACTCTTAAAAATTATTGAGAGCCCCAAAGAGCTTCTATTTATGTGAGTTTTATCTACCCATATTTACAATATTAGAAATTAAAACCAAGAAATTTTAAAAATATTAACTCATTTAAAAACAATAATAAACCAATTGCATGTAAATATAATAACCTAGTTTCCCCCAAAACTGGCAAGAAAAGTGACACTGTTTTACATTTGTGTAAATCTCTTAATATGTGGTTTAATAAAAGGCAGCTTGGCCACTCACATCTCTCGGCCGGGTCACTGTCACTGCTGCACAGAACCTGAGCTCTCACAGACACGGTGTTGGAGCAGATGGATAATGGAGATAGGAGCCATATGATTTTATTTATTTACTTATTTATTTTAAAGATGTATTTTATTTATTTATTCCCCCTCCCCCCTCCTTTGTTGTTTTTGGACTCGCTGTCTTGCTATCTGTGTCCACTGGCTGTGTGCTCTCTGTGTCTGCTGTTTCTCTTCTCATCTTCTCTTTAGGAGGCACTAGGAATTGATCCTGGGACCTCCTATGTGGGAGAGAGGCACTCAATCACTTGAGCCACCTCAGCTCCCTGGTTTGTTGTGTCTCTCATTGTCTCTCCTCTTTGTCTCTTTTTGTTACTCCAGCTTTCCATACGGGCCAGCTCTCCATGTGGGCCAGATCTCCATGCAGGCTAGCTCTCTACGCAGGCCAGGACGCCGCACAGTCCAGCTCGCCACATGGGCCAGCATGCTGCGCAGGCCAGCTCACTTTCACCAGGAGGCCCTGGGAAATGAACCTGATACCTCCCATATGTTGGATGGGAGCCAAATCTTTTGAGCCACACCTGCTTCCCACCATATTATTTTAAATTGTGGATGCAGGTGACCAATTTTATAAAAACCACACAGTTTATCATTTGCTTTTGGAATTTAATACAAATAAAAGGCTTGACTCTTTTTGAGGCTCTCTGAAAGTGAACATTAACCACAAAGCAAGGGACCCAAAAGGTGGAATCAGCAAGTTAAAAAACACACACTTTCAAGAGTGCTATTTGGAAGTGATGATATCAACATGGTGACATAAGATAATCACTTGCTCAGAACTCTGGAGGATGGTAGAGACTGGAGAAGGATTCCACAAATGCTGAATCAAAGTAAAAGAAAAATATCAGGTAGGAAAGGTCTGTCCTGGACTCGCTGGTACATTCCCCTCCCCCTCACTTGGTCCTGCGCAGCTTGGGAGCCACGTAGACACAGCAGCCCAGGTCCCTCCCACTCACAGCAGCAAGTTAGAGCCCCACACATATCCAGGCACACGGACCCAAGTCCACAGAGACTCAGGGCAGAACACAAGCCTATAAATTGTGCTGCATACAAAAGGGCATCAGAAATGAGACAGACCGACAGACAGTAGCAGAACTGTTAGCAAGGGTTATATTCACTCAATCCAGTTTCTGTTGGCTGGACTACCCTACATGCAAAAAGGATACTCTGGAGTGAACCAGCTTCCTGGATTGACTCCATCTGGCTCTCCAAGATAAGAAACCCTAATGGGAGAGAAACCAGAGGCAGAATAGCCTCACACACACACACAAAAGGGGGAATTGGGTGGGTGGGGAGGGTTAAACATTCTTCAAGTATGCATAGATCATTCTCTAGGACAGACCACATGTTGGGTCACAAAACAACACTAAACAAATTTTAAAAGATTGAAATTATACAAAACATGTTCTCTGGCCATAATGAAATGAAGTTGGAAATCAATAAGAAACGGAGAACTGGAAAATCCATAAATATATGGAAGCTAAATGATATACTCTTAAACAATCAGTGGATCAAAGAAGAAATTGCATAGGAAATCAGTAAATACCTTGGGATGAATGAAAATGAGAACATAACATATCAAAACCTATGGATTGCAGCAAAGGCAATGCTGAGTTGGAAATGTATAGCCCTTAGTGCTTACACTAAAAAGAGCTAAAATTAATGACTTAACTGCACACCCGGAGGAACAAGAAAAAGTACAGCAAACTAATCCCAAAGTAAGTAGAAGAAAAGAAATAACAAAAATTAGAGCAGAAATAAATGAAATAGAGAATTAACAAAACAATAGAGAGAATTAACAAAACCAAAAATTGGTTTCTGAAAAGATAGATAAAATTAACAAACCCTTAGCTAGACTGACGAAGAATAAAAGAGAAGATTCAAATAAAATAAAAAATGGGTGTGGGGGGGGAGCGTACCTTAGACTGTACAGAAATAAAAATGATCATAAGAAGATGCTATGAACTGTATGCCATCAAATTAGATAACCTAGATGAAATGAACACATTCCTAGAAATACACAACCTACAATGACTCTAGAAGAAATAGAAGATCTCAACAGATCAGTTACAAATAAAGAGATTGAATCAGTCATCAAAAACTGCACAACAAAGTAAAGCCAGAACCAGATGGCTTCACAGGTGAATTCTACCAAACATTCCAAGAAGAATTAATATCAAATGCTTCCAAAAAGTTGTACAGGAGTGAACACTAGCTAACTCACTCTATGAAGCCAACATCAGCCTAATACCAAATCCAGGTAAAGATACTACAAGAAAAGAAAATTACAGACCAATTTCTCTTGTGAATATAGTTGCCAAAATCCTCAATAAAATATTTGAAAATGGAATCCAACAGCACATTAAAAAATTATATACCATGATCAAGTGAGTTTTATCCCAGGTATTCAAGATTAAAAAATGAATTAAGGTAATACACCACATTAACAAAACAAAGGGAAAAAAACACATGATCATCTCAATCGACGCAGAAAAAGTGTTTGACAAAATTCTAGCATCCTTTCCTGATTAAAAACACTTCAAAAGATAGGAATAGAAGGAAATGTCCTCAACATGATAAAGGGCATATATGAAAACCCACAACTAATATCATACTCAATGGTGAAAGACTGCAAAACCTAAGATGTCCACTGTCACCACTGTTCTTCAACAATGTACTGGAATTTCTGGCCAGAGCAGTTGGGCAAGAAAAGAAATAAAAGGCACCCAAATTGGAAAGGAAGAAGTAAAACTCTCACTATTTGCAAGTGACAGGATCCTATATATACAAAGTCCCAAAAAACTACAACTAAGCTACTAGAGCTAACAAACGAATTCACAAAAGTGACAGGGTGGGAAGCAGATGTGGCTCAAGCAGTTGGGCTTACTTACCACATGGGAGGTCCCGGTTCAGTTCGTGGTGCCTCCGAAAGAAGACGAGCAAGACAGTGAGCTGATGCAATGGGCCAGTACGGCGAGCTGACATAACAAGATGACAGAGCAAGATGATGCAATAAGATGACGCAGTGAGATGATGCAACGAAGGAAACACAGCGAGAAAACACAATGAGAGACACAACAATCAAGGAGAGGATGTGGCTCAAGTGACTGGGCACCTCCCTCCCCACATGGGAGACCTCGGGTTTGGTTCCAGTGCCTCCTAAAAAGATGAGAGGACACAGAGAGCACACACAAACAGACACAGAGAGTAGACAGCAAGTGCAAACAACGAGGTGGGGGGAGAAATAAATAAATAAAAATAAATCTTAAAAAAAAGGTGGCGGGGTACAAGATCAACATGCAAAACCAGTGGTGTTTCCATACACTAGCAATGAGTAATCTGAGAAGGGAAAATGGATTTTAAAAAATCCATTTAAAATAGTAACTAAAAGAATCATAAATCTAGGAATAAATTCAACCAAGGATGTAAAGGACTTGTATACATAAAACTACAAAACATTGCTAACAGAAATTAAAGACCCAAATAAATGAGAGGACATTCTGTGTTCACAGATTGGAAGATTAATTATCATTAAGATGTCAATTCTACCCAAATTCAACACAAACCCAGTCAAAATTCTAACAAGACTACTTTGCAATAAGTGGAAAAACCACTTATCAAATTTATTTGGAAGGGTAAGGGGCTCCGAAGAGCCAAAACATCTTGAAAAAGAGGAACAAAGTTGAAGGACTCACACTTCTGGATTTTAAAGCATATAACAAAGCTACAGTGGTCAAATCAGCATGGTATTAGCATAAGGATAGGCATACTGACCAATAGAATCAAATGAGAGTTCAGAAATAGACCCACCTAAGGCCAATTGATTTTTGACAAGGCTGAAAAGTTCACTCAATGGGAAAAAGAATTGTCTCTTCAATTCTTTTGGTGCTAGAAAATTGGATATCCATATGTAAAAGAATGAAAGAGGACCCCTATCTCACACTATATACAAAAAATTAATTCAAAATTTATCAAAGACCTAAATATAAGAACCAGGACTATAAAACTTCTAGAAGAAAATGTAGGGAAGCATCTTCAGGATCTTGTGTTAGGCAATGGTTTCTTAGACTTTACACCCAAAACACAAGCAACAAAAGAAAAAAAGAGATAAATGGGACCTCCACAAAATTAAAAACTTTGGGGCTCCATCATGAGGGAGCAGATGTGGCTCAAGTGGTTGAGTGCCTGCTTCTCACACGGGAGGTCCTGGGTTCAATTCCTGGTGCCTCCTAAAAACAAAACAAAACAAGCAAACAAACAAAGAAAAACAACTCAGGGGAGCCGATGTGACTCAGTGGTTGAGCAACAGCTTCCCACTTACGAGGTCCCAGGTTCAATCCCCAGCCGGTACCTCAAAAAAAATAAATAAATAAGGCTGTCACAAAAGTGAAAAGCCACCTACTCAGTGGGAGAAAATATATGGAAACCACATATCCAATAAGGGTTGAAGATCCAGAATATATAAAGAAATCCTACAACTCAATAATAAAAAGACAGCCCAATTAAAAAATGGGCAAAAGAACTGAATAGACATTTCTCCAAAGAGGATATAAAAATGGCTAAAAGACACATGAAAAGATGCTCAACATCACTAGCTATTAAGAAAATACAAATCAAAACCACAATGAGATATCATTTCACACCCACTAGAACAGCTATTCTTTAAAATAAATTACAAGAGTTGGAGAGGATATGATGAAATAGGAAAACACATTCATTGCTGGTGGGAATAAAATGGCATAGCCGCTGTGGAAGACAGTTTGGCAATTCCTCAGGAAGCTAAGCATAGAATTACCATATGACCCGGCAATCCTGCTGCTAGGTAAATTCTCAGAAGAATTGAAAGCAGGGACTCGAACAGATATTTGCACACCAATGTTCACAGCATCTTTATTCACAATTGCCAAAAGATGGAAGCAACCCAAATGTTCCTCAACCAATGAGCGGATAAACAAAATGTGGTATATACATACAATGGAATATTATTCAGTCATAAAAAGACTGAAGTTCTAATAGACAGGACAACATGGATGAACCTTGAAGACAGCATGTTGAGTGAACTAAGTCAGACACAAAAAGGACAAGTATTGTATGATCTTACTGATACAAAATAATCAGAATAAGCAAACTCATAGAGTTGGAATCTAAAATACAGGTTAACGGGGGATGGACTGAAGGTAGACAATGGGGAGTTGATACTTACTTTGCACAGAATTTCTATTTAGGTTGATAGTAAAGTTTTAGAAATGGATGGTAGTGATGGTAGAACATTACCGTGAGTATAATTAACAGGACTGAATTTATATATGTGAATGTGGTTTAAAAGGGGAACATTTTAGGTCATATATGTTACTAGAATAAAAAAGGATAAAACATAGGACTGTGGGAAGCAGATGTGGCTCGAGTAGTTGGGTGCCTGCCTGCAATATGGGAGGTCCTGGGTTCAGTTCCTGGTGCCTCCTAAAGAAGACAAGCAAGACAGAGAGCTGACGCGACGGGCTGGTGCAGCAAGCTGACGCAACGAGATGATGCAACGAGATGATGCAACAAAGATACACAAAGAGGAAACACAATGAGAGACACAACAAGCAGGGAGCGGAGGTGGCTTAAGTCATTGGGCATCTCCCTCCCAGATGGGAGGTCCCAGGTTCGGTTCTCAGTGCCTCCTAAAAAGAAGATGAGCACACAACTAACGGACACAGAACAGATAGCAAGTCAAGGAAAGGGGTAGAAATAAATAAATAAATAAATTCTTTAAAAAACAAAACAAAACATAGGACTCTATAACACAGTGAACCCTATTGTAGATGATGGACTATAGTTAACAGTATAAAGAATGTTCATTCATGGATTATACCAGATGTACGACACTAATGCAAGGTGTTAATAATAGGGTGGTCCATGGGAAACAAATACACCTAATGTAAACTATGGACTATAGTTAACAGCACAATTTTAATATTCTTTCATCAACTGTAACAAAGGTACCACACTAATGCAAAGTGTCAACAATAGTGGGGTAGACGGGAACACTGTATTTTTCACATGATTTTTTTGTAAACCTACAACTTCTCCAATTAAAAAAAAAATTCTTTTAAAGACAGCTTAGAAGGCAGAGGATCCAACATAGCGTAGTAGGGAATGGCAGGCTGCACTCCTCCTCCAGAAACTGAGGGAAGATAAGCAGGATTACCTGCTACACGAGAAGTGGCAGGAATGCAGAAGCAATAGGAGGGCAGCTAGATATGGGGTACCCAGTTCGCTGGGGGAGAGGGAAGCCATGGGAGATAGGGCAGGCAAGCCAGCACCCAGCTGGCTCAGAGGGAGAGGGAAGCCTGGGACATGATTTGGCTGGAAGACCTGCACTCAGCCTGCTCTGAGAGTGAGGAAAGTCACCAGGTGACCAGAGGTGCATCCCAGTGCCCAGCAGGCTCTCGAAGTGGGGGACCTGTAGGACAAACAGGTGTGGGGACCTGTACACAGCCGGCTCAGGGAGAAGGTTTAGGGGCGGAGGGGAGATAGGGCAGGCAGACGGGATCTCAGCTAGTTCCGGGGAAAAGGAGAGATGTTAAGCAGGTGCTGAAGAGGCTCCAGGGAGTGGGTAGCAGAATAGGTGGGCTGTCATATCCACCCGCCATGGGAGAGAGAGGAACTGGGTCAGTGAGGGGATGGGCTGACAAGTGTCAAACATGCCCAGGAGAGAGGGGAGCCGGGAGAAGAGAAAAGAAGCAGGAGAGCCCTCAGACGCACAACCCACCTGAGGGAAAGGGGGCTGGGGAGAGGCAGCCATGAGCTGTCAGGTGCCCAACCAGCCCAGAAGAGAAGGGAACCAGAGAGCGATCCAGCGGGTTGTCAGGCACCCAGCCAGCTCCCTGGGACAGGGGAAGCTATGAGAAAAGTAGCTTCATGATAGGAAACTTACAATGAGATCTTTTTTACAGTTTAGTGGGGTTTTTTTTAATTCTTTATTCTTTTCTCTATATCTGGGTACTTTACTTGCAGAGGGTGGGCCACAGGGTGACTGACTGGTGAGCACTGGCAGCCTGAGACAGTTGCTGGTGCCTAAGAGGGGAGCCTGTTTTTGCCCCCCTTCTTTTTTTTCCTTCTTCTTCTTTTTTTTAATGCCTTTTCTCCTTATTTTCTTTATTTCTTTCATTTTTCCTTCTTCCTTTTAATTTTTTATGATTTTTCACTCTTATTGCTTTTTTTCCCCTAGCCTTTTATGGTTCCTTTTCCTTTCTTTTTTTTTTTTTTTTTTTTTTTTAATTCTTTTTTCTCTTCTTTCTTTCCTTTTTTATGGTCTTAATATCTGGGGGAAGGGAAACAAGGACAACTACAAGGATATAGAATAAATGGAAGCACGTGTCAAAGAGGATCCTTAACACAGAACAAACGAAATAAAAACCCTAGAGTAGAAAGAGAGGCTAACCAACTTAATAGCCCAAGATACACAGATGCCTAAAAAGACAGTTTGAGGGAAGCAGATGTGGCTCAAGTGACTGGGCTCCCGTCTACCATATAGGAAGTCCAGGGTTTGATTCCCAGGGCTTTCTGGTGAAAAGCAATCTGGCCCACATGGAGTGCTGGCCCATACAGAGAGCAGGCACAGCAAGATGACGCAACAAAAGAGACACAGAAGAGAGACAATGAGAGCCGCAGCAAATCAGGGAGCTGAGGTGGTGCCAGAGATTGAGCAGCCTCTCTCCACTCTGGGAGGTCCCAGAATCGGTTCCCGGTGCCTCCTAAAGAGAAGACAAGCAGACGGAGAAGAACACACAGAGAGCAGACAGCAAGCACAAAACAATGAAGCAGGGGGCAGGGAGGGAATAAATAAATAAATCTTACAAAAAAAAAAAAAAAAAAAAGACTGCCTGATTTTCTTACCTCATTTTTTAAAAAAGTGTAAGTATGATTAGGTTCAATAGGAGTGAGAGAGAGAGACAAGGATGTAGCTAGAGAAGGGACATACTGACTCTGCTGGAATTTGGTTGTCTGCTTAAGAATCTGATGAGACATATGCTAAACAAGAGACAACTAACCCTGATCAGCAGGGTTTCTCAGCCTATGGGAACTTGCACCTCAGGGGACTTAAGACAAGGTCAGGAGAAATGCTTGGTTGTTACAAAGGGTGGGGTTGGAAGGGGAGTTAGGGGAACTCCGGACAACTCGTGAGAAGAGGTCAGTAACACTGCTGAACATCCTATAATGCAGAGGACATCCCTGCACAACAAAGAATTATGTAGCCCAAAATGTCAGCACTTAGGTTGAGAAAACTTGCCTTAAAGAAAAAACAAAGGGTAGAGTAGTACAAGATTTCAATATTGATCATTCCAAAGGAATATTTGAAATGATTGGGTTTTCTAGATTAAGGTACATAATTTCTCATATATATATATGTATATAAACTGCCTTTTAATTTGCTTAAGATCATTTTTGAGATCTTAATGTTCCAGTCAAATAAAAATCTTACAACAAAGTGAGAGTGAGAGAGATTGATTGAGAGCTCTGTGTTCCCTGGGTAAATGTGTAAATCTATCTTGTGTAATGTTTTTCCCATGTCCATTCACACAAACTTCACTTATCACTCTTAGGACATATAATTATGGCAGATCTAATAAATTGAGAACAATTTCCTACAATTTCAATCAAAGTTATGCTGCTGACTCCTCTCTCAGGTCTCAGAACAATTTCTACTTCTCAGCCCCAACGCTTAGCTAGAACACAGAGTGACTAAACTTCATACAATGCAGGGATTGAGAAGCAGCCTATTCCCCATATATATAGGAAATTCACCTTTGTTGCTTCCCACAGAACAAACTTTCTTCCCAGATTCATCCATGAAAAGCCATTGTAGATCCTTTAGGATATAAAATAGTTATTTTCAAAGCGTAGTCTACAGACCCCTGTGGGATCCCAAGACCCTTTCTGGTTGTCTGAGAGGTCAAAATTATTTTTGTAACAATATTCAGATAATTTGGTACATCATCAAAGAACAATATTCACAATTATCTGAAAAAGGCTTTTAAATATTCCTCCCCTTTCCAACTTCGTATCTGTATGAGGCTGGATTTTCTTCACATATTTCAATCAAACCCCAATATACCACAAGGGACTCAATGCAGGAAGCAGATATGAGAATCCAGCTGTCTTCTATTTTCAAAAATGTAAAACAATGTGATTCTTCTATTTTTTTTAGAAAAAAATAGTTAATTTTCATAGAGATATGTTATTTATGTTGACATGTAATGAGTTTGCTTATATATCAGTATTTAAATTTTTTTCACTTTTAATTTTTAATATGGAAAATATCGATACAACCCATAAAAACCAAAGTCCTTTGGGATCCTCAATAACTTTTAAGAGCATAAGGAATCCTGAGACAAAAAATTGTGCAAATTACTACCATAAATCAAAGATTGCAGACTGGTGAGACATGAGTCAGTTTAATGTGCGAGACACATTAAAAACAAACAGGACTTCCGGGAAGACAGCAGACTAGTAAGACACAGGAATCTCTTCCCCAGAAAAATAGCTGGAGGACAGGCTGAAACAGCCCCGAAGAGAAAGGGACAAAAGAGGGAAATCGGGACGACAGAACAGTGAGTTGGAAGTAGCAGCTTCTGCTGTTGCCGGCACCCTCCCCCACACTCTTTAGAATTCTCTGGGCCTCTGGGCCTGCAACCACAGACAAAGGGGGCTCCAGGTTTCACCACTCCCGGAAAGGGGGGAGAGAGGGACACAGCCTTAGGCTGACTCAGGTTCTGACCTGTAAATTTGGGCTGCAGAGCCCCACAGACCCTTTCACAGGGCGATTTGCCCTGAGAGCATAGGAAGGACTGGAGAAATCCGACCTGGCAAAATCCCTCTCTCCTAGCCTGGACTAATTGTTGAGGATTCCATAGGAGAGGGGAGAGAGAGCCCGGAGCTGACCCTGCTTTTGACTCCCAGGTTTGGTCTGCCCTGTCCTGAGAGCCCTTCCAGGCCGGGTGGGGCTGCGCCATTGTTTGCCTTGGAGCCTGCAAGGGGCTAAAGATATACAAACCTCCCAATCTCCTCCTCTACTAACAGGGACTGATTGTTGAGGATTCAGAAGGGAGTGGAAATATTTCCTAGCTGAAAAAGGGGGGCGCTACGAGAGAAGTCCAGAGAACACTCTCAGAAAGTTTGAATTACAAGGCTCTTAGCCCCCAGACAGGAAGTTCTATCACATTGATCAGGTCTGTGTCACAACAAATACACTCCGACCAGGCATTGAATTGAGAGCTGCCAACAAGTGCCATCTCCTGGCAAACCAAGGAAGTGCTCATAAGAAAATTAATAAGTAGGAGAGGCAATTCCTGGCCTCTATAGCCTCCCTGCTCAAGGCCCTAGGAAACAACTCTACAACCAATTACTGGGTCCAGTGCTCAGTTTTGAGCAACCACCAGAACAATCCTAACCATCAAGGGTTGAGCCAAAAATCAAAGAGCTGTGGTAACTCACACCCTCCTGCCACTAAAACCCAATAAAAGAGAAAGAGATAGAGCATCTAGGTAAAATACAACCTAACCAGATGCCTAAGCACCAGCAAAACATTACGACCCATACTAAGAAAATAGAAGACATGGTCCAAGAAAAGGAATACATCAAAGTCCCAGAAGAGATGCAGAATTTGAGAGAACTAATCAGTGAGATGAGCACAAATTTCCAAAATCAAATTAATGAGATGAAAGAGAATATAAAGAGATAAATGACATCCAGACGACATTGAGTGAACACAAAGAAAAATTTTAAATCCTGAACAGAAAAGTAACAGAGTTCATGGGAATGAAAGACACAATAGGTGAAATCAAAAATACATTTGAGGCATACAACAGCAGACTCGAAATGACAGAAGAAACAATAAGTGATACTGAAGACAGAGCAGCTAAAATTGAAGAGAGAAAAGAACAGAGAGAGAAAAGAATGGAAAAAAATGAGCAGGGGCTCAGAGAGTTGAATGAAAACACAAAACGCAACAACATACGTGTCATGGAGTTCCAGAAGGGGAAGAGAAAGGAAAAGGGGCAGAAAGAGTATTTGAGGAAATAATAGCTGAAAATTTCCCAACTCTTACGAAAGAAATGAACTTACATGTCCAAGAAGCACACCGTACCCCAATGAGAATAAATCCAAATAGACCTACGCCAAGACACATATTATTCAGAATGTCAAATGTAAAAGACAAAGAGAAAATTCTCAGAGCAGCAAGAGAGAAGCAAACGATGACGTACAAAGGACGTCCAGTACGACTTAGTGCAGATTTCTCTTCAGAATCCATGGAGGCGAGAAGACAGTGGTATGATACAATTAGGAAACTGAAAGAGAAAAACTGCCAGCCGAGAATTCTTTATCCAGCAAAACTGTCCTTCAAATATGAAGGTGAATATAAAGTATTCACAAACAAACAGAAACTAACTAAAAGAGTTTGCAAAAAGAATCCACCTTTGCAGGAAATATTAAAGGAAACCTTAGAACCTGAAAGAAAAAGACAGGAGAGAGAGGCTTGGAGGAGAGTACAGAAGAAAGAAAAGCAGAAAGGATAACCAAAAGAGTGAAAAGAGAGACAAACATAAGATGACATATGAAAACCAAAGAATAAAACAGAGGAAATAAATAGTGTATTTTCAGTAATATCATTGAATGTGAATGGATTAAATTCCCCAATCAAAAGATACAGGCTGACAGAATGGATAAAAATATATGAGCCATCCATATGCTGCTTACAAGAAACTCACCTCAGGCCCAGGGATACAAACCGGCTGAAAGTAAAAGGTTGGCAAAAGATACTCCACGTGAATAGTAAACAGAAAAGAGTGGGGGTAGCTATACTAATATCAGACAAAACAGACTTTAAATGCAATAAAGTGATAAGAGATGCGGAAGGCCATTAAAAATTAATAAAAGGGACGATCCACCAGGAAGATATAACAGTCACAAATATCTACGCACCTAACCAGGGTGCCCCAAAATATATGAGACAAACTCTGGCAAAACTGAAGGGAGAAATAGACATTTCTACAATAATCGTTGGAGACTTCAACACCCCCCTCACATCATTAGATAGAACAACTAGACAGAAGATCAACAAGGAATCAGAGAACTTGAACAATATGATAAACAAGTTAGACCTAACAGACATATACAGAACACTGCATCCAAACTCAGCGGGTTATACATTCTTCTCAAGTGCCCATGGATCTTTCTCCAGGACAGACCACATGTTAGGTCACAATACAGCTCTCAATAAATATAAAAAGATTGAAATTATACAAAGCACCTTCTCAGATCATAATGGAATGAAACTAGAAATCAATTAACAGACAGGAAAAAAGTAAACTTGCAAATGTGTGGAAACTGAACAACACACTCCTAAATATTCGGTGGATCAAAAAGAAATTGCAAGTGAAATCAGTAAATATTGAGACAAATGAAAATGAGAACACAATGTATCAAAATTTATGGGATACAGCAAAGGCAGTCTTGAGAGGGAAAGTTATAGTCCTAAATGCCTAGATTAAAAAACAAGAAAGAGCTAAACTCAAAGATGTAACTAAACAACTTGAGAAACTAGAAAAAGAACAGCAAACCAATCCCAAAGCAAAAAGAAGGAAAGAAATAATAAAGATTAGAGCAGAAATAAATGAAAATGAGAACAGAAAAACAATAGAGAAATCAACAAAACCAAAAGCTGGTTCTTTGAGAAGATCAATAAAATTGACAAACCCCTCGCTAGACTAATAAAGGAAAAAAGAGAGAAGATGCAAATAAATACAATCAGAAATGAAAGGGGGAAAATTACAAATGACCTCACAGAAATAAAAAGAATCATAAGAGGATATTATAAGAAACTAGTAATGCAATCATACAGTATTTGTCCTTTTCTGTCTGGCTTGCTTCACTCAACATAATGTCCTCCAGGTTCATCTATGTTGCCATATGCTTTATGACTTCATTTCTTCTTACTGCTCCATAATATTCCATCGTGTGAATAGACCAGAGTTTGTTTATCCATTCATCTGTTGATGGACACCTGGGTTGTTTCCAGCTTTTGGCAACGGTGAATAATGTGGCTATGAACATCGGTGTGCAGATGTCTGTTCGTGTCACTGCTCTCAGTTCTTCTGGGTATATACCCAGTAGTGGTATTGCAGGGTCACATGGCAAGTCTATATTCAACTTCTTTAGGAACTGCCAAACAGTCCTCCATAGTGGTTGTACCATCCTGCATTCCCACCAACAGTGAAGAAGTGTCCCTATCTCTCCACATCCTCTCAACACTTGTGGTTCTCTGTCTTTTTAATAGTGGCCATTCTGATAGATGTGAAATGATATCTCATTGTAGTTTTGATTTGCATTTCCCTAATCATGAGTGATGTTGAGCATTTCTTCATGTGTTTTTTTGCCATTTGTATTTCTTCTTCAGAGAAAAACAACAACAAAAATTTACATGTATCCATTACATTTAATTGAGAAATGCATATATTTATTCATCTGTGTTTACTTTTTAGTTTTTAATTGTTTATGTTTTCAATTATTAAATGTACAAAATTTTAAAAAAATTTAAAAATAAAGAAACTATATGCCAATAAACTAGACAACCTAGATGAAATGGACAAATTTCTAGAAACTCATAACCAACCTACACTGACACAACAAGAAATACAAGAACTTAACAAACCAATCACAATTAAGGAGATTGAATCCGTCATCATAAATCTCCCAGCAAAGAAAAGTCCAGGACCAGATGGCTTCACAGGTGAATTCTACCAAGCATTTCTAAAAGAATTAACACTAATCCTGTTTAAACTCTTCCAAAAAATTGAAGAGGAGAGAAAATTACCCAACACATTTTATGAAGCCAACATCACCCCAATACCAAAGCCAGATAAAGATTCCACAAGAAAAGAAAATTACAGACCAATCTCTCTCATGAACATAGATGCAAAAATTCTCAACAAAATACTTGCAAATCGAATCCAACAGCATATCAAAAGACTTATACATCACGACCAAGTGGGATTTATTCCTGGTATGCAAGGCTGGTTCAACATAAGAAAATCAATCAATATAATACACCACATTAACAAATTGAAGGAAAAAAACCACATGATCATCTCAATAGATGCAGAAAAGGCATTCGACAAAATCCAACATCCTTTTTTGATAAAAATACTTCAAAAGATAGGAATAAAAGGAAAATTCCTAAGTATGATAAAAGGCATATATGAAAAACCCACAGCCAACATCATACTCAATGGGGAAAGGTTGAAAGCTTTCCCCCTAAGATCAGGAACAAGACAAGGATGCCCACTGTCACCATTGTTATTCAACATTGTACTAGAAGTTCTAGCTAGGGCAATTAGACAAGACAAAAAAATCAAAGGCATCCAAATAGGAAAACAGGAAGTAAAACTCTCACTGTTTGTGGATGACATGATCCTGTATTTAGGAAATCTGAACAACAAAGCTACTTGAACTAATAAATGAGTTCAGCAAAGTGGCAGGATACAAGATCAACATGCAAAAATCAGTAATGTTTTTGTACACTAGTACTGAACAACCTGAGGAGGAAATCAGGAGGAAAATTCCATTTTCAATAGCAACAAAAAGACTCAAATACCTAGGAGTTAATATAACCAAAGAAGTACAGGACCTATATGCAGAAAACTATAAAACAATGCTAAAAGAAATTTAAAAAGACCTAAACAAATGGAAAGACAGTATGTGTTCATGGATTGGAAGAATAAATATTGTGAAGATGCCAATCTTGCCCAAACTGACTTATAGATTCTATGCAATACCAATCAAAATCCCAACAGCTTACTTTACAGAATTAGAGAAGGCAATTACCAAATTCATCTGGAAGGGTAAGTGCATCCGAATAACCAAAAGCATTCTAAAAAAGAAGAGCAATGTGGGAGGAATTTCACTGCCTGACCTTGAAACATATTACAAAGCTACAGTGATCAAAACAGCATGGTACTGGCATAAAGATAGACATATCGATCAGTGGAATAGAATTGAGAACCCAGAAATATACCCTCACCTATACAGTCAACTGGTTTTTGACAAACCTACCAAGCCCACGCTGATGGGAAAAAAACAGTCTCTTCAACAAATGGAGTCGGGAGATTTGGATATCTATAACCAAAAGAATGAATGAGGACCCCTATCTCACCCCCTATACAAGAATCAACTCAAAATGAATCAAATATCTAAATATAAAAGCCAGGACCATAAAACTACTAGAAGAAAATGTAGGGAAACATTTTCAAGATCTTGTAGTAGGTGGTGGTTTCTTGGACCTGACACCCAAAGCACGTGCAACAAATGAAAAAGTAGATAAATGGGACCTCCTCAAAATTCAACACTCTTGCACCTCACAGGACTTTGTGAGAAGGGTGAAAAGGCAGCCAACTCAGTGGGAAAAAATATTTGGAAATCACATATCTGATAAGGGTTTAATATCCAGGATATATAAAGAGATGTTACAACTGAACAACAAAAAGACAAATGACCCAATTAAAAAATGGGGAAAGACTTGAATAGACATTTCTCCAAAGAAGAAATACAAATGGCTAAAAAACACATGAAGAAATGCTCAACATTACTCATGATTAGGGAAATGCAAATTTAAACTACAATGAGATATCATTTCACATCTATCAGAATGGCCACTATGAAAAAGACAGAGAACTACAAGTGTTGGAGAGGATGTGGAGAGATAGGAACACTTCTTTACTGTTGGTGGGAATGCAGGATGGTACAACCACTATGAAGGACTGTTTGGCAGTTCCTAAAGAAGTTGAATATAGACTTGCCACATGACCCTGCAATATCACTACTGGGTATATACCCAGAAGAACTGAGAGCAGTGACACGAACAGACATCTGCACACCAATGTTCATAGCCACATTATTCACCATTGCCAAAAGCTGGAAACAACCCAGGTGTCCATCCACAGATGAATGGATAAACAAACTGTGGTCTATTCACATGATGGAATATTATGCAGGTTAAGAAGAAATGAAGTCATAAAGCATATGGCAACATGGATGAACCTGAAGGACATTATGTTGAGTGAAGCAAGCCAGATACAAAAGGACAAATACTGTATGAATGCGTTACTGTGAACCAAATACATTGTGTAATATATTGTTTGATTCAAAAAAAAAAATTTATATGTATCCATTACATTTAATTGAGAAATGTATATATTTATTCATCTGTGTTTACTTTTTAGTTTTTAATTGTTTGTATTTTCAATTATTAAATGTACAAAATAAAGTTTAAAAAATGTTAAAAAAAAAAAAAAAAAACAGTTGAATCAGCTGCACACATTTAGAAATCAGGAAAATTCCCATGAAATTTATATTTCTGGCTTCTCCTGAAAAAAACCAGACTATCTGGCAACACTATGTCCATATTCCCAAATGTCACAAACAGGCTAGTGCCAAAAGCAGCTGTCTCCTAGGTCAGGCAGAGTGTCTCTGTTTCACTGCAAAGGCCATGTTCATTACTTGCGTGGCCTCCTGGGCTTCTGAATATGTTAAAACATTTCTCCTACTGTAAGGGAGTGAACTTTTTGGTGAAACAGCCATGTGCATAGAATAGCATTTATTTGTAATTCCCATTTCATGCTAAATTCCCTACAGGCTTGGCAACTCCCAAACTGGAATAACTACCAGAGCTTTGTTTTCTTTGATCAGTGACACATTAAATATGGCTCTCATCCCAATCTATTCTGTGAAAACTAAATAAGCACCCCATGTTGTCTTTGGGAGAAAACACAAACATGCCCCTGCAAAGATTAATACTGTGGGCCAAAAAGAATCTTACACCCTACTACCCTAAGAGTAGTTGGTTCACCTTCAAAATCATTAAGGTGTTAAATCAGGCTTTCAATACTTGACAGATGTGTATCTTTTTAAAGTTTTTTTAGGATGTCTTTTTTTTTAAGATATCTCCCTGTCCCAGAGAGCCTCAAGTTTAAAAGCCTTCAGCATCACCTCCAGGGAGTCCCTAAGATATTTTTGGATCACTCGTGGACTGAGGACAAGCCAAAGCGAAAGGGCTTAAATAAGATAATTGTGCCAGGATGGGTCAATGAGCAATTTGTGCTTGTGAGGGTTTCCATTTGCACTTACTGGTACTCCATGACCATGGAAGCGTGGAATATCTTCTTCAGGAAGAGGGATGGGAACAACAAAGTATGCTGGCAACCTAGAAGAAAAAAAGGCCATCAACTTTTTTTTTTTAATTAGAGAAGTTATAGGTTTATAGAAAAATCATGCAGAAAGTACAGAGTTCCCTTATAACATCCCATTATTAACACCTTGCATTAGTGTGCTACATTTGCTGCAATCGATAAAAGAACATTTTTATAACTGTACTATTAACTACAGTCCATGGTTTACTTTAGGGTCCACTGTTTGTGTTGCACAGTCCTACGGATTTAATTTTTAAATTTTTATTCTGTTACCATATATATAATCTTACATTTCCCCCTTTTAACCACATTCAAATATATATTTCAGTGCTGTTAATTACATTCACAGTGTTTGGTTACCATCACCACCATCCATTACCAAAACTTTTCCATCATCCCAAATAGAAATCATGTACAATTTAAGGATTAACTCCCCATTCCCTAACCCCACCCCAACCCATGGAAACCTATATTCTAGTTCCTGACTCTGTGAATTTGCTTATTCTAATTATTTCATATCTGTGAGATAATACAATATTTGTCCTTTTGTGTCTGGCTTATTTCACTCAACATGATATCCTCAAGGCTCATCCAAGTTCTTGTACGAATCAGAACTTCATTCTTTTTTATGGCTGAATAATGTTCTATTATGTGCATATACTTCAACTTTTAGTACTAATGTTAATCTATTAAATATGAAATCTCAACTTCAATGAACACAAGGAAGCAAGAGTGTTAGGACAAGGACCATATTTCAAGAAGAACCAACTCAGATGAACTGTCTCCCTTAGTTTGATATAAAGTACTCTGGCCAAGTCAGCTGGGAAATCTGAATTCAAATCGTAGCTCTGCCCCAAATTCTGTGTAAAATTACACAAGTTACATACCTAAGTCTGTTTCCTCACCCATAAAATGAGAGGACTGAAACAGATGAAATCTAAAAATATACGAATTCCGAACTGTGGGAGTGATCTTCCTCATCACATAGCAACAGCATACGCACTTATGCTGCTTTCACTCAGACTAATATGGAAAACCAACAATTATGAAGACTGCTGCCCAGACATTTTATCACATGCTCTGCTAATAACAACCAACACTTAAGTATTTACTATGTGCCAGATACTGGTTTTTTTTAAAGATTTATTTACTTACTTTTATCCATTTTAAAGCCCCACCCCCTGCTGCGTTTTTGCTGTTTTTGTGTCCATTTGCTGGGCAATTCTCTGTGTCTGTTTCCTGCCCTCTCTTCTCATCCTTCTCCTTCTATCTTCACCAGGATTCGATCCTGGGAACCTCCGATGTGGGAGAGAGGCGTCCTACTACCTGCGCCACCTCAGTTTCTGGTTTTTCAGCATGTCTTGGCTCTCCCCTATGTCACTCTCCTGTTACATCATCATCTTGCTGTGTGACTCGGTGGGGCCTGGGGGCTTGCCCGCTCGCAGGGCCTGATGACACATCCACGTACCTTCTATATTTTTTCTTTACCAGGAGGTCCTGGGGGTCAAACCCAAGTCCCTCCATATGGGAGACAGACGCCCAACCATTTGAGCCACATCTGCCCCCCAGATACTGTTGTAATTACTTAACATTTATAAATCTTTTAATCCTCCCAACAACCTTATGAGGTATATTATTTCCCTTTTACAGATAAAGAAATAGAGACACAGTGCTACTAAGTCCCTTCCCAGGTAATACAACTAGGAAAGTATATGGTGGAGCTGGGACCTGAACCAAGCAGTAGGACTTCAGTTTCCATATAAGAAAATTTAGATTCTAAAGCAATAAACCTGTTAAATAGTAGGTTTTCAGAGTTACAGAAATCAAACATATGCAGGCATATCTTGGAGATATTGTGGGTTTGGTTCCAGACTACCACAATAAAGCAAGTATTGCAATAAAACAAGTCACGTGATTTTTTTTGGTTTCCGGGGCAAATAAAAGCTATGTTTATACTATACTATAGACTCTTTTTTTTTTTTTTAAAAGATTTTATTTATTTGTTTGTTTATCCCCCCTTGCTGCTTGTGCTTGCTGTGTCCATTTGCTGTGCATTTTTCTGTGTCTGCTTGTCTCCCTTTGTTGGGTCGTCTTGCTAAGTCAGCTCACCACGCCGCACGGGCTGGCTTGCCTTCACCAGGAGGCCCCAGGAATCGAACCCAGGGCCTCCCATATGGTAAACGGGAGCCTCATTGATTGAGCCACATCCGCTTCCCTACTATAGACTCTTAAGTGTGCAATAGCATTATATCTAAAAAAACCAATGCACATACCTTAATTAAAATGTGACAAAGAGACACAAAGTGAGCACATGCTGTTAGAAAAATGGCACCCATAGACTTGCTTGATGCAGAGTTGCCACAAACCTTCAATTTGTGAAAAACACAGTATGTGCAAAGTCCAATAAAGCGAAGCACAATAAAATGAGGTATGCCTATATGGGGATATCACTTCTTTCTCTGGTCAACAGACACATGCTTCTATTAGTAAGAAACCTTCCTAAGTTCTATCACTGTGGAGCTGTAAACATCTTTCTCTCCAAGTGCTTGAAATAAGGCCTCACAAGAAATAAGAAGAGCCTATGGTGTTAGAACTACAATAAAGTGGTATTTGTAAGCATACTGCATATCTGAAGTAATCTCATTAAATATCAGGTCATGGAAAAGATGGATTTTCAGAGTTGGAGAGCTCAGAACAAAACTGTAATCAAGTTGATAGATCTAATCAATTCACAGGGGATGGAGCAACATGTTACCACTACCATGGGGATGTGATCATCAAAATCCGACTGTGAGAAACTTTCAGACAAATGGCCTTGTTTTCACAAATAAATTTCAAGAAAAAGGGGAGCAGATGTAGTTCAAGTGGTTGAGTCCCTGCTTCCCATGTACAAGTTCCCATGTACAGAACCTCCTAAAAACAAATATATAAACAAAAAAACCAACTCTCATTGGGGAATGGATTTAGCTCAGTGTTTGAGCACCTGCTTCGCATGTATGAGGTCCTGGGTTCAATCACCGGTACCTCCTTAAAAATAAAAAAATAAATAAATAAACAAATAAATAAATAAAGGTTTTTTTTTTTTTTTAATTTACAAGAAAAAAACGATGGCGAGGGAATTTATGGATTGACACTTGAGAAACAAATATAAATCAATTGCAAGATGTCAATCTCATTGAATCTTAATCAAAGATAAAATGATTAAAAAGATGAAAGATAAATTGTTTAAAAAATTTATAAAACAGTGGGGAAAATATGAACACTGACTGGATATTGAATGATATTAAGGAATTAAATTTAAAAGGTATGATAAGGTTGTATGGTTATGTTTATAAAGAGTACTTAATTTTCAGAGATATATATTTAAATATTTACAAATGAAATATGATATATGGGATTTAATGTTGATAATTGTTAAAGCTGGTGCAAGGGAATTCATCATATCCTCTTTTGTACTGCTTGAAATTTTCAATTTAAAAAAATTGGGGGGGGAAAAAAAACTTAAAGAAAAGCTCCTGTAAGACTGTGATGTAAAACCACTTGAGTGGGCTTCTGGTCAAAGGTAAGACATTTCAACCATCAAAACTATAAAGAATATTTCGTTTTGAAGTGTTTGAAATATTTTCTTGTATGTCTGCTTGAGTGGGTAAAGTATCCCTTCAGATGCAGTCACTGAAATAAGATTCCTCACAGATCAGTGGCTCTCAAACTCAGGCTGCCCATTAACATCACATGGGAATAGTCTAAAACTGTCAATGCCCAGGCTCCACTCCAGAAATTGTAATTCAGAAACTCTGGGGTTAGAGTCAAGCGTTAGTGGTTTTTAAAATCTCTCCAAGTGTGTGGTCAGGATGAAAACCCTTGTTCTAGAAGACCCTGCTTCTCAAAGTATGCAGCAACACCACTGGGAAACTTATAAGGAAAGCAGATTCTAAGGCCTGACCCTGACCTACTAAACCAGAATCTGCATTTTAATAAGATCCCCAGAGTATTTACAGGCACATTAAACTTTGAGAAGCACTTCTGTAGATGATAACTTGCAAGTAGGCCAGGAGAATCACCTGTGGAGTTGTTTAAACTAGATTCTCAACTCCTTTCCCAAAGTGGCCCATTCTACAAAGCTGCATGTCTTTCCTTACTAGTGAGGCTGAATATTTTACAATATTGGTTAGCCAGTTAATTTCTTCCTTATAAATAGTTTTTCACAGAAAAAAAAAATTTAGAAAAGTGTATTTACCATCCAGTCACTCAACAGAGGAGGCTGTACAGAGGTGAAGAGCAGTGCAGCCAATGAGGGATGTTTAAGATGTATTCTCATGTCCCAATTAATTCTAGATGAATTCTACAGAGTCCCTATTATGAGATTCCCAAATAATACAAGCAATTATTCCTAACTCCTTGGAAAGCAGTCATTAGGATGAATTTTTTTTTTTTTTTTTTTTTTAAAGATTTTATTTATTTATTTATTTATCCCCCCTTGCTGCTTGTGCTCGCTGTGTCCATTTGCTGTGCGTTTTTCTCTGTCTGCTTGTCTCCCTTTGTTGGGTCATCCTGCTGCGTCAGCTCACGGTGCCGCGCGGGTGCAGGCGGGCTTGCCTTCACCAGGAGGCCCCAGGAAACGAACCCCGGGCCTCCCATATGGTAAACGGGAGCCCTATCAATTGAGCCACATCCACTTCCCCATTAGGATGAATTTAGAATACAAAGTAAACAGCCTCTCCAAATGCAGGGTGACTTAATTAATGGAAAGTTATATGAGCCACTGAGGCACAACCTTAGTTAGGGTGACAGAACCCCCAGACTCACAACACTAGAGAAGCAAATGTCTTCTTGTGCCAGCATCAATTCACAGGTTCCTCTGTGTGATAAACATCCTACAGGGTTACATACCTTCCTATGCCTTCACAGGGAGGTGGAATGAGAGGAAATGCTTTTCAGGAGGAGAATAAAAAAGGAAAAAGAATGGATTCTTTGGTACTGAAATTGACAGCTCTCAGCCTGGAAGAAGATGAAGTAGATGAAAAGTTTCTTATTCTTATCCAAACTGATTGGGGTCTCCTCTAACTACTCATGGGGAATTTATTAATTTACTCATTCTCTCTCCTATTTACTGAGCATCTATTATAGGCCAGGCACTGTTGCTGGTACTGAGCATTTAATGATGAGAAAATCAGACCGTGTGTACTTGCTTTCACAGACGTGACACATTGGGAAAACAAGTATTAGGTAAATCATGATACAAAGAAAAACTCACAACTGCAGGAAAGTGCTCTGAAGAGAAGGCATACAGTGCAGGAAAGCTCATCACAGGGAGACCTGACCTAGTCTTGGGAAGGCTCCCTAAAAAAGAAACACCTGAGCTGAGATCTGAACTTCTGAAGAAGAGTTAACTTCACGTGTGCAGCTAGAGGCAAAAGGAGCATCCCAACAGAAGACGGCATAAGCAAGGCCTATAGTAAAGGGGTCAGTGTGGCTAGAGGGGTGTGACACGGAGTTGGGGGGTTAGGGAGGAGCCAGACCATAAAGGGCCTTGTAGTGCTCATATGGGTTTTGTTCTATAAAGAACAGTGAGAGCCTCTGAAGCAGGGGACAACATGATCAGATGCATCCGGAGAAACACTCACTCTGCCTGCTATGTAGAGAATTGATGCACAGGGCACTATTGTCGATGTGGGGAGAGAAACCATTTAAGCAGTTGTTATAGTAGTCCAGGTGATAAATAAAACACAACTTCTCCTTTATCTCCCCCATAGATCAAAAAAGCATGGAGGGAATGTGTAGCTGGGAAAGTCCAAGAGGTATGTGTCTATACTGCTTCCAGCATCAAAATCTTGCTAAAGCTCCATTCTTTCCATTTACCTTGAATTAAAAAGTTTTCCCCTCTGCTTTCTCTATCAAGTATATTTTTGAGTTGTTGAGACCTATGTAAATAGTAACTAATTCAATCAGTACATGGCAGATTTTTCAAAAGCAATTCTGGAAATGGGGATGCCTTATATCAGCAACAATGTCACATTACAAATAATCACCTCCTTGGGGTAGGGATTTCTAACCTCTTTCTAAGCATGAGCTAGCTTTCCCGTTCAGGCTTTATGACTGAGAAAGGGAGAAGCAGGGTGGAGCTTACAGAGAAGTTATATGGTAGGGGGAGGATTGAGAGGGTGATATTACACTTGCCTTACAGGCTCCTCCCCACCATCCTCCCAGCTCAAACTGTGACAGGGGAGCTAACTTGACCCAAATCAAACTGATTTGCTGGGAAGCAGATGTGGCTCAAGCGACTGAGCTCCCAACTGCGACATGGTAGGTCCTGCATTCATTCCTGGTGCCTCCTAAAGAAGATGAGCAAGACAGTGAGCTGACACAACAAGATGACGCAACAAGGGACACAAGGAGGAAAACATAATGAGAGATAAAACAAAGCAGGGAACAGAGGTGGCTCAAGCGATTAGGTGCCTCCTTCCCACATGGGAGGTCCTGGGTTCGGTTTCTGGTGCCTCCTAAAAAGGGAAGATGAGCATACAAAAAACAGATGCAGCAAATGCAAACAACAAGGGGGTGGGGAGAAATAAATAAATAAAATAAATAAACAAAACTGATTTGCTGCAGAGTCCAGTCAGAAACATGAAACTGTTAGGAGGGTCACTGGGAACATGTTCCAAAATAATAAGATTCAAGTTTCTAAAAATGGATTATGCAGAGTCATCCTTTAAAAATGTAGGTTGGATCACGTCACATCTCTGCTCGAACTCCTCACTGTACTCAAAGTCAGAGAATAAATTCTTAGGAAAGCCTCCAGGCCTATCACCATCCACACCACCCCTCCCTCATCTCCTACTATCTCTCCCTGGCTTGCTCCTTTCCAGGTCCTGGGCTCCTCACTGTTCCTCACACAAGCCAGGCAAGATTCCACCTCCAGGCCTTTGCCCTTACTGTTCCCTCTGTCTAGAATGCTCTGCCCCCAGGTATCTTCTGACCCAGTCCTTCAGTTCCTTCAAGTCTTGCTCAAAGTCACCTATTAAGTGAGGCCTTCATGACCAACCCTCCCCACCAATACCTCCAGCACTCCCTATTTCTGTGGGTGAATTTTCTCCATAGCAGTTATTACTTTTTAATATACTATATCCTAACTTATTTATTCTGCTATCATTGTTTTGTCCCTAAAAGGTTGAAAGCTCCATGTGGGCATGGATTTTAGGCTTTCTGTATTTCTAGTAGCACATAGTAGGCACTCAAAAATTTTTACTGAATAAAAGAAGTGCTCAATGAAAGGAGAGAAAGCAAATAATATAAATTCAGAAATGCCTCTGGAAGTTTTACACTTGGATTACAGATACAATAATGGCCAAAAAAAAAAAACAAGAAAAAATGTTCAACATCATTAGTGATTAGGGAAATGCAAATCAAAGCTACAGTGAGATATCATTTCACATCTATCAGAATTACCACTATTAAAAAGACAGAACTATAAGTGTTGGAGAGGATGTGGAGAGATAGGAACACTTATTCACTGTTGGTAGGAATGCAGAATGGTACAGCTACTGTCAAGGACCATTTGGCATTTCCTAAAGAAGGTGAATATAGATTTGCCACATGACCCGGCAATACCACTACTGGGTGGTATTGCACATCTGCACACTCATGTTCCTAGTGACATTATTCATGATTGCCAAAAGATGGAAACAACCCAGGTGTCCATCAACCCATGAATGGATAAACAAACTGTGGTGTATATACATGATGGAATACTATGCAGCAGTATGAAGAAATGAAGTCGTAAAACATATGACAATATGGATGAACCTGGAGGACGTTATGTTGAGTGAAGCAAGCCAGACACAAAAGGAGAAATACTGTATGAATGTACTACTATGAACTAAATACACTGTGCTATATGGAGTTAACAACTTGAATATGGGTCACCAGAAAATAGAATGAGGTTAAAGAATTGAAAGCTGAGGGTTAACTAATGCAGAATTGGTAAAAAGGATGTGTGTTAATCTTTGAAATGAATAGAAAAGGAGAAAGCATAACATGATGTTTGTAACTAGCAATGCTATTATATGGATATGACAGTGGTTGAAAGGGAAAGTCTAAGTAATATAAATTACTAAAAGGAAAGCTAAAAAATGTAACATGGGGCTGTATAGCATAGTAAAACCTCAAGTGAAATATGAATAAGGGTAATATTGCATATATAAGACTGTTTTTCTTTAAAACTGAAAAATGTGTGTAATGCAACAAGATATTAATATCAGACAAAAAAAAAAAAGCCATTATGCTAACTGAAAGAAACCAGACACAAAGTACTATATATCGTTATGATTCCATTTATACAATATTTAAATATAAATCAATTTATAAAAATGAAAATAGATTAGTGATTATGCAGGGCTGGGGAAGGACAGAGGGACTGAGAGGTGACTGCTAAAGGGGTGTGGAGTTTTTCTTTATGGAGTAATGAAATTGTTCTAAAATTTTTTATGGTGATGAATGTGCAACATTGTGATTATACTAAAAGCCACTGATTATACACTTTGGATAGATCCTATGGTATGTGAATATATCTAAATAAAACTGCTTTAAAATAAATAAATAGATAAATAAATAAGCAAGAATAGCCAGAAATAGCAGCTATATACAGCTATGTATAAAGCTTAGAAAGACTGGGAGGTGATGAATTTTTTTGTCTGTTTTTGTTTATTATTATTATTATTAATGAAATAATGAAAATGCTCTAATAATGACTGAAGTGGCGGATGCACAACTATGTGATTATGCCAAATACCATTGACTGTACACTTTGTAGAGATTATATGTTTTATTAATATGTATCAATAAAATTGATTTGTTAAAATAAAAAGACACAAATTCACTTCTACGTATTTTAAGAGATACTTTGAGTGTTTCTTTAAAAAGCAAAGTATTGGATCAAGATGGTAACGTAAGAAGCTCCAGGATTCTGTTCCCCCACAGAAGTTTTAAACAACAAACAAGATCCAGAAAACAGTTAAAGGGTTGCAATAATAGGGTAAGCACTAAATCAAAAAAAGAATAACTTAAAAATGATAGACTCTCAGGGAAGCGGCTGTGGCTCAATCAGTGGGGCTCCCGTTTACCATATGGGAGGCTCCGGGTTCGGTTCCCGGGGCCTCCTGGTGAAGGCAAGCCCGCCCGCACGGCGTGGTTGGCTGACCCAGTGAGCATAAGCAGCAAGGGGGGGATAAATGAATAAATAAATAAAAATTAAAAAAAAAAAAAAAAAAAAAAAATGATAGACTCTCATGGCTCTCTTGTTGGCCCCTCCCCCATCCCCACACAGCCTTGGCACCAAGCCCACCCACATCCCCAGTGCCGGGGGCAGAGTAACCTTCATGCACATACAAAGAGCACCTTTTTCTTTCTTTCTTTCTTTCTCCTTCTCTTGCTCTTTCTCTCTCTCTCTTTTTTCCTTCCTTCCTTTCTCTCTCTCTCTCTCCTTTCTTTTTTCTTGTTAGCTCTTGACACTCAATGAATGTTCTGTCATAACACAAGCTAGATACAAGCTTAAGGTACAGATGCCTCAAGGTCTCAATTCCAGAAATAACACATTAAAATATAAAAATGTCCAGGTTACAACAAAGGGACACAAAATATAAAGAAACAGGAAATGATGGCCCATGCAAAGGAGCAGGATAAAGCATTAGCAACCATCCACAAGGAGGACCAGACCAGGGACACATCAGACAAAGACTTTAAAAAGTGGGAAACTAAATATGCTCAAGGAGCTAGAGGGAAATATGGACAAAGAACTAATGGAAATCAGGAAAATGACAAACACAAAGAGAAAATAAAGAGATAAAAATCTTAAAAAGGAAACAAACAGGACTGAAGATCACAGTAATAGAAATTTAAAATTCCCTAAAGAGGTTCAATGGCAGATTGGAGCGAGCAGAAAAAACAATTAATGACCTTGAAGATAAGACTATTGAAATCATTCGGGCTGAAAAGAAGAAAGAAAAAAGAATGAAGAAAGTGAACAGATCCTGAGAGACCTAGAAGACACCATCAAGCATACCAATATACAGACGGTAGGAGTCCCAGAAGGAGAAGAAAGAGAGAAAGGGGCAGAAAGAAAATTCAAAGAAATAATGCAGAAAACTTCCTAAATTTAACAAAAGACAAAAGACATCAAGAAGCTCAGTGAACTCTAGGATAAACCCAAATAAAACCACACCATGACATATCATAATCAAACTATCAACAACAAAAATAGAAAACTCTGGAAGCCATGAGAGAAGCAAGGTGTCATGTACAATGGAGTCTTAATAAGATTAAGTCTGGATTTCACATCAGAAACCATGAAGGCATGAAGGCATGAAGGCAAGAAGGCAAGAAGGCAAGAAGGCAAGAAGGCAAGAAGGCA
>JAKSZT010054470.1:9965747-10031242 GCA_026826555.1 Tolypeutes matacus
GAAGGCAAGAAGGCAAGAAGGCAAGAAGGCAAGAAGGCAAGAAGGCAAGAAGGCAAGAAGGCAAGAAGGCAAGAAGGCAATGGAGGGGTTCAGGTGTAGCTCAATGGTTGAGCCCCAGTTTTGCATGTACAAGGTCCTGGGTTCAATCCCCGGTACCTCTAAAAAAAAGAAAGAAGGCAGTGGCGGGAAACAGATGTGACCCAAGTAACTGGGCTCCCGTCTACCATATAGGAGGTCCAGGGTTCAATTCCCGAGGCCTCCTGGTGTAAAGGTAAGCTGGCCCATGCAGTGAGCTGGCCAACGCATAGTACTGGTGCACTCAGGAGTGCTGGCCTGCGCAGAGAATGGTGCAGCAAGATGATGCAACAAAAAAAGACACAGAGGAGAGACAATAAGAGATATAGCAAACCAGAGAGCTGAGGTGGCATGAGACTGAGTGCCTCTCTCCCACTCTGGAAGGTCCCAGGATCGGTTCCTGGTGCCGTCTAAAGAGAAGACAAGTAGACACAGAAGAACACAGAGAGCAGACAGTGAGCGCAAAAAAAAAAAAAACAAGCAAGGGGGGAGGAATAAATAAATAAATAAAACCTTAAAAAAAAAAAAAAAAAAAAAGAAGGATGCCTAAAGTGCAAAAAGGGAAAAGCTGCCAACCAGGAATTCTATATCCAGCAAAACTGTCTTTCAAAATGAGGGAGAAGGAGTGGCTGTGGCTTAAGCAGTTGAGCACATACCTCCCACATGGGAGGTCCCGGGTTTGGTTCCTGGTGCCTCCTAAAGAAGACAAACAAACAACAAGCAGACAATGAGTGAAAACAAATGAGCAGGGAGTAGATGTGGCTCAAGCAGTTGAGTGCTCGCCTCCCACACAGGAGGTTCCAGGTTCAGTTTCCGGTTCCTCCTAAAGAAAAAACAAACAGAAAATGAGCAGACAATGAGCAAAAAACAAACAAACAAACAAATGAGCAGACAATGAGCAAAAACAATGAGCAAACAAATGAGGGAGCCATCTCAGGAGGAAAAAAAGGGAGAGATTAAGACATTCCCAGATAAACAAAAGTTGTGGGACTTCATCACCACTAGAGCAGCCCTACAAGAAATGCTAAAGGGAGTTCTTCAGGTTGAAAGGAAAGGACACTATATCATAGATCAAAGCCACGTGAAGAAAAGAGCATAGTACTGATGTGGAGAAATTGGAATCCTCATACACTGCTGGTGGGAACGTAAAATGACGCAGCTGCAATGGAAAACAGTCTGGCAGTTCCTCAAATGGTTAACAATTGAGTTACCATAAAACCCAGCAATTCCACTCCATGGTTATATGCCCATGAGGAATAAAACTATATGTCCACTTAAAAACTTATACACAATATATAGTTTTTTAGGAAATAAGGTATGTCCAATTTTTTAATCTTAACTGCTTTTGGGGACTTCCCACATCTCTGGGATTTGAATGGGGGTTGTGTCCCATTTTATCGTCTTTTTACGTTTACATTTAACATGTTTCTCTTCTCTACTCCCCTTGCCCACTGGGGACTCCTCTTTGGCTCCTTAAAGTTTGCTGCTTAGAGTGGAAATACAGCAGGCAGGTGATCATGCTGCAAGTTCTTTCTGGACCTCTGGCAAAGGGAGTGATCAGTGAATGCCATTGCTACCTTGGATCTGCAAGGCTGCAGTGATTTCGGTACCTGCTGTCCACAGCTCTCCACTGCTATTGGAACGCTTTGCCAGTGCACTAATCTCTTTGGAGATAAATTCATTAGTGCATTACTAAATGTTAATTTTCTTTTGCAGAAAATACAGTACCATGACTGATTTAATTATTAATATTTAACATATTTCATTCCTTAACTTTCCCTCATTTGCTTTTGCCCACAGCCTATTCAGTCCCTGTGTTTCACAGAATTTTGCAAAATGTGTGTCACCCACTACTGAGATTGTTCAGCCCCTGATGTATTTGTACTGATTTGTTTCTGGTGGTAGCTTGTCCTAAAATGTGTGTAGAAAGCAGGTATTTTATGATAAAAGTATTGTGTGTAGTGCATGCTCTGTGTGGAATTCAGAGGAAAACCCAGATTCAGTGATTAACAATGCCAAAAAAATGCAAGTAACTAGACATTGTTCAAATGACAGTGGTGCTATTTCTCTTTTGTGGCCTTTTAGACTTTTGTTGCCCTAAAATTCCATTTTATTGGGAACCCATTTTCTACCTGGTCTTTCTTGACAGGTTTTTTTTCTACTTTAAACAGTTTCTAAATAAAATTCTGTATTTCAAGAAAAAAAACAAAAAAAACAAAAAAAAAAACATACACAATGTAATGTACAAGTTTAATGTACAAGTAAGTGTAAATATGTGGTAATGGATGGCCTTGATGGTAACATATTATAATGAATGTAACAAACACTGTTGGTTTATGGTTGTGATTGTGGCTGAAACAAGTAGTCTAGGGAGATTAATGTTAGTTGGAGGACAGCTGGAGGATAATATAGGGAATGTGTAACAGTGATTTTTGGCAGTAGATGAAGATTGTGAATAACAATATGATACAGGAATGTTCTTCTACTACAAGGTGTTAAGAATGTGATGATACATGGGAAAAACATAACTAATGTAATTTATAGAATATAGTTAACAGCAACATTGTAATTTTTTGTAGCAAAAGCAAAGTTGGCACTATATATATATATACACATATGCTAAAGGTAAAAAAAATAATATGGGGTTTAGTTTTGTGAGACATGAATATGATTAAGCATTTTTTTCTCTTATTTTTTTCCAATAAGGAGACCTTGACTATGTCATTTAACTAACCTGTGCTCATCTGTGCATCTTTCTGAACACTAGAAGAACAACTGAGTTAGCAGTTGGAATTAGATGAGATAAACATGTCTGGTTAGAACTTATTAGGAATAATGCTTCCATAACTTTTTTTTTTTCCCATAACTTCTTGAGCTGCCTTTTTCTGCTATTTTTTTTTTATTTCAAATATAGCTATTAAAAATAAAACTTGTACACAAACATACATAGCAGCATTATTCATAGTAGTCAAAAAGTAAAAACAACCCAATTGTCCCATCAACTGATGAGAGGATAAATAAAATGTGGTATATCCATATGATGGAATACTATTCGGCAATAGGAAAAAAGAAAAAAAGTAAAGCTCTGATATGTGCTATGATATGAGTGAACCCTGAAAACATTATGCTAAGTAAAAGCAGTCATATTATTTGATTCACCAGAACAGGCAAATGTCTAGAGACAGAAAGCAGATTAATGATTGCCTAGGGCTTGGGGGGTTAAGGGACAATGGGAAGTGACTATCAGTCAGTATGGGGTTTATTTTGGGGGTGATAAAAATATTCTAAAATTGACTGGGATGATGGTTGCACAACCCTTTGAATATACTAAGAAACACTGTAGACTTTAAATGGGTGAATTGTATGGCAAGTGAATATATCTAAATAAAGCTGTAAAAAAAAAGCACAGTACTGAAAGCTTTGCACTGATTACCTTTCACAGACTGTATAGCCTTCATTGACACTCACTGCCTTGTACTTCACGTTGCCTTTGGTCCGCTCTAATTCCCAACACCAGTCCTTGAGTGTATCAAACATTACAGTATGGTTCTTGGCATCTGTGGCTAAAAAAAGCAAATTAAAAAGACAATAAAATATTTTCATGACGCACTGGTATTTTAATTATGTGAAAGTGGCTCCTCCAGCCCCAGTTTCTTTCACAAAAGCCCATTTTTATCCAAGCAGAAAGAATTCACTGCTTAATGCTTGTTCCATTTTTTCCCATTAATTCAAAATCACAACTTAGGCTCTGTCTTTTTATATTGTAGGAAAGAAGTTGTTCTTGTTCCATTTCTTGCAAAAGCAATTTATAGCTCCACTTTCAGTCATCTGACCATGCAATAATTTATATAACACAGACAAGATCCTGTGAAGCACTAAGAGACAGGCTTGGCACAAATGCTAAAATAATAAAATATTTTTAGCTCTACCAATATGTGCATAAGATGGCAAACTTATTTGAATACCATGTCAGGTTCTAGAATGTAAATCCTCCTTTAATTTGAACAGGCACTGCCAACAAAGGGACTTCCAGTGAAACACCTGGTTTCTGACAGCCATGGTGAGGGTCAAGGCTACTAGTCAAAGGCCGCATTATGGTGTCAGGTGCTCTTGTCCCTACCTCGGCCCTGCCACTACCTGCCAGGAGGAAATGTGCAGGAGCACCACCCTGTGGCGCAACAGACCTGTCCTTGGTTCTCTCCCAAGCCACAGCACAACCTGCTGGGGTGACATGTACCAAAACAGTCTCAGGTATTGACACAAACTTTATCATAATCCAGTTATTTCAAGCCTTTGCACAGCTAAAAAACTAAGCCTTCTGGAAAAATAAAGTATTTGATAAAATTCCCAACTGCTCCTTTTAATAAAACCAGATCACAGCACAAATGATAATAATAATAATGATAATAAGAATAGCTCATCTTATGTAGCATTTATTATGGCTAGGCACTATTCTAAGCATAATAGATTTTATTAACTCAATTCTTACAACCTTATAGGGTAGGTAATATTGTTTTCTCCATTTCACAGATGCAGCACAGAAACGTTAAGTAACTTGCCCAAGGTCACAGGGCTGGTCAATGGCACAACTGGAATTCAAACCCAGGGAGCTATAAATGAAATTTCCATAAAGTACTAAACACACAGAAAAAAAGTTTCCCTGTGGACATAAATAATAACATCCAATTTCAAGCATAGCAGACCATTCCCTTAGGAATACAGGAAGGCCCTTTCATAAAATGCCATGTCATAAACACTTAGGACCTTTCAGCCAAAACACATTAATCATTAAGCCAGGGAATAATTAAAGAAGACGTCAGATTGCAAAGCATCCACCTCCAGGACTCCTGCTCAATGAAAAAGCTAACTGGTCAGTTAGCATTTATCAGTCATAACCATTACTTCTCAAACAAAAATGGGGGCTAGAAGGAGCAGAAGAGAGGAAGGATGGAATTAAAATAGAATAAAAGATGCTACATATCCTGGGCCTTCTGGCACAGAAAAACCACTACAGAATAATGAAACTGCCAGGGTCAATCAAGGTAAGAATTCTGGCAGCCTGACCAACATATGCTAGCAAGCTGAGATATGGTGCTACAGTGAGTCTAGACCAAGAAGCAGGATATAAGAAAAAGGCAGAATTTTTAAAGATAGAGTATAATTTCTCAAATGTAAACCCCCAAAAATGTTTATATAATCAACAAAGAAATCATATTTGTATATCATGTACTGCAAAAACCCAGTTAATAAGCACTTTAACACACATCTACAGTAAAAAGAGATCAGTAATTCGTAAAGATGAACTTACTGAATTAAGGAACAAATTTCATGTTCAGCCTAATATTAGTGCTGTGTATTTTATGTTAATGTAATTCTCTGAACATAACCCATCCTGAATAATGTGCAGTTATATTCTCTATTAACCAGAATACCCAATTCTATAACAAAAGCTTATTCAAACTGATCACAGCTTTTTATGCCTGGATTGAACCTTTGGCATACTCCAGCCCAAGCCCTTTACCTTACAAGTTAGGGCACCGAGGCCTGCAGCTGTGACTCCTTTCTGGCTACTGCCTCTTCTTTCTCCCACAACCAAACTTCTTGAAAGCAGAGTCTATGTTAGCTGCTCCTAATTCTTTAGTTTCCATTTACTTCTCAATCCACTTCAATCTGATTTGCCTCCCACCAGACTCTCAGTCCAATGAACTGGGTCTTGCTGAAGTCATTTATGACTTCCTAATTGCCAAATCGAAGGGTCTCTACTGAATCATTATGTTATTGACTTTGCAGACTGTGATTCAGCTGAACACCATCTCTTCCTTCTTTAACCTCTTTCTGTTCCTTCCTGGCTTTCCTTCTGCATCTCTAAACCCATCTTCTCAGGGTTCTCTTTTTCTACCTGTCCTGAAATGTGTGTGTTCCCTCTCAGTCTACACCAAGGGTTCCATGGACTCCCAAGGGGTCTGTAGCAGTTTGATATTATTGATGAATTCCAAAAAGAAATATTGGATTATGTTTGTAAACTGGTCTTTTCTTCTGGGTGTATTAGAGTGTATTGGATTCAGAGGTTTTACTTTTACTTGATTAAATAATGATTAAGACTCTGACGGGCCACATCAGTAGGATGTTGAGTCCCTGCTCCCTTGATGGGCGGAGACTCACAGAGAAACTACACGGCAGAGAAGGGATGCTGGAATTTTGAGCTGGAGCCGGGGAAGTAAGCACGCAGAGGAGCAGAGCAGCTGAGCCTGGAGAGAAACACACCCCTGGAAGAGAAGAACCCAAGAAGCCTGAACTCTTGGCAGATGTCGACAGCCATCGTGACCCAACACATGGCAAGAGACTTTGGTGAGGGAAGTAACTTATGCTTTATGGCCTGGTAACTGTAAGCTTCTACCCCAAATAAATACCCTTTATAAAAGCCAACAGATTTCTGGTATTTTACATCAGCACCCCTTTGGCTGACTAATACAGGGTCCATGGAAATATTTTGGGGGTCCATGAGCTTGAAATGAAAAAAGTCAACTTATTATTTTTATTTTGTCTGACCTCTAACTGAAATCTAACATTTCCTTCCCTTATGAATGTATGCAATAAATAAAGAACAGTAGTATTCATTTCACCTGACTGGCAAAGGGGTCCGTGGAACAAAAAAGGTTAAGAACCCCTGGTCTACAAACTCTTTTTCTTTTTTTTTTTAAGATTTAATTTTCTGCTATACTGCAGATTTAATGTATATTAACTTTTTTTTTTTTAAGATTTGTATTACTTATTTATTCCCCCCCACCCCTCTCATTGTTTGTGCTTGCTGCCTGCTTTCTGTGTCTGTTCATTCTGTGTTCATCCTCTTTTTAGGAGGCACCAGGAACCGAACCTGGGACCTCTCATGTGGGAGGGAGGGGCCCAATGGCTTGAGCTACTCCATTCCCACTTGTTTTGTCTGTCATTGTGTTTCCTCTTTGTGTCTCTTCGTTGCATCATCTTGTTGTGTCAGCTTGCCACACCAGCCCACTGCATCAGCTCACTGTCTTGCTCATCTTCTTTAGGAGGCACCGGGAACCAAACCCGGGACTTTCCATGTGGTAGGCAGGCACCCAATTGCTTGAGCCACATTCATTTCCCTACACACTCTCTAACAATTACATTAACTGCTGGTACAGGCTAGTTACCAGGTTTTACCCAAGATATGCATAGATCATTTGTTGTTTCTCCTGGTTTAATTAACTCTCTAAAAATTTCAAAGATCCCATTTTACCCAAATAAAAAAGGGAAAAGGGAGAGAAATGACTAATAACTAAAATTATAACCTTAAACTGACTTTTCATAGCTGCAATTTCTAGATTATAGAACTGCACTGCTATCTATACAAGTATTTCAAATTCTTTCTTTCTTGACCCAATCTAACTAGACATCTGAATATTTCACAAATACCTAAAATGTTCAAAAAGGAACTCCATATGCCCCCAAAGTTCCTCCTTCTAATATTCCATGAGTAAATGGTACCACCATCAACCCAATTAACAAACCAAAAACATGGAAGTCATCCTTATAGTCTCCTTAATCTTTTTATAAAATAACCTTTTCAAAACCACAAAATAACACATGGCAATACCCTGTCTCCCCGTCCCAAATACCAACTTCCATCAATTCCAACTTCTAAATCTTGAGTCTGTCTTTTCTCTTTTCTCCTCACTCTGTTAGCTAAAGGCCCTGGGTCATTTCTTTCCCATTACTCTTACTTAGCTCACAGCTATTTTATAAGTGTTTTGACTCTTAACCTTTTACTAATGCCGTCACCATGACTCTTAGCCTTTCACTAACGTCATCACCTTAGTGTGACAAAAAGGCCTTTCCTTACCAGCCCTACCTACCTCTCCAGTATCACCCCTATGATATCCCTTCCAAGTATTCCTGTAGACTAGCCATATTAATCTTACCATCATTTAATAACTGCACCCTATATGCCATGCATTTCATAAGTTATAACCCTCACAACACTTGCAGGTAGCATTAACACTGCTGTTTTTAAAATGAGAAAACAGAACCTCTAAAAGTTAAGTGTAATCCTCAGGATCACAAAGCTACTAAGCACCTGGGCAAGGATTTGAACTCAGGTGGGACAGACCCTGAAACTCACCTCTTTCTATTAAAACACAGTTCTCAATAGGCAATATGCTGGGGGACCGATATGGCTCAAATGGTTGGGTGTCCGTCTCCCATATGGGGGGACCCGGGTTCGATCCCTGGGACCTCCCGGTAAAAAAAAAAAAAAAGGCAATATGCTCTCTGAAATATCTGTATCTTTCCACATCTAATCCTTCTGCCTAATATACTCCTCTTTGCCTACCAGATACCCCCACATCCTTCCACTATCAATTGAGGCACAGCCTTCTCTCTCCGATAGTCTTCCCTCCCCAACATGGTCGGGTACCTCCTCCTTTCTGCTCCCATGGCCTTCCATCAGAAGACACATCATTCAGCTGCCTCTTCTGTTTAACTTTACGCTCTTTAAGGGTGAGGATTTAGTCTTGTTCACATCCACATCCCTCCAGTGCCTGGCCCATAGCAAGCATTCAGTAAATTTTAACTATATGAGCAGTTAGTGAAAAGCAACTCTGCATTCCAGAAAGCCTCACACATGCTTTGAAATTAACACAGTGTTTCCCTGACAAAAAGCAAATGGCACATGGGATCTCTAAATGTTAAGAGTAATGAAAAGAAGGAGCTGAGGTGGCGCAGGTGGCAGAATACCTCTCTCTTACATCGGAGGTCTCCAGGATCGAATCCTGGTGAAGACTGGAGGAGGAGGATGAGAAGAGATGGCAGGAAACAGACACGGAGAATTGCCCAGCAATTGGACACAAAACAGCAAATGGGGAAGGGGGTTTAAAATGGATAAAGTAAATAAATAAATCTTAAAAAAAAAAAAAAAAGAGTAATGGAAAGAGCATGTGAACACACTCAGGGGACAAGCAACTAGGAGAGAGGACTAGAGAAGGAAGAAGTCGGTTATCTGTGAAAACATTGTACAATGCTAGGTATTATTAATAACTAATGCAGATGACTAAAGTTTCTTTCTTAAAAGAGTTTTCCCTTTTACAGGGAACTGAATGAAAACATTTGGAACCTTGAGTTTTCTCTTAGCACACTAGTATTCTGATGTGCTTTTTAAGTATAACTGTTCCATTCCACCCCATCCCCCTTATTTGCTATAAAGCATGCTCTGGTTGTTTAAAAACTTTCTAGAATGTAAGACATTCTCTAGAGTCTTATGAAATGAAATCAAGCGTATTTAAGTACCAAAAAAAAAAAAAAAAAAAAACCAGGGACAAACAGAGTTTTTGTTTTTTCTTTTTTCATGATCCAGTGGCTTTTATTCCAGGCATGCAAGGGTAGTTCATCATAAGAAAATCAATCAGCGCAATACACCATATTAATAAATCTAAGAAGAAAAATCACATGATCCTATTGATTGATGCAGAAAAGGCATGCGACAAAATACAGCATCCTTTCCTGACAAAAATACCACAAAAGATAGGAATTGAAGCAAACCCTCTAACATGATAAAGGCCAGACATGAAAAACCCACAACCAACCCCGCACTCAATGGTGAAAAGACTGAAAGCCCTCCTGTTCAGATAGGGAACAAGACAAGGATGCCCACTGCCACCACCATCGTTCAACACAGCACTAGAGATTCTGGCTAAAGCAATCAGGCAAGAAAAAGAAATAAAAGGCATACAAATTGGAAAGGAAGACGCAAAACTCCAGCTATCTGCAGATGACAGGCTCCTATACCCAGAAATTCCTGAATAAATGAATTCAGCAAAGCGTCAGGACCAGAGTTATTTTAAACTTGTCTCAATTTTGTTACTCTATAGTTTGACATTCCCAGTTATAATACGTTGATTTTATCTTTCATAAGAAGCAACTTAAATAAAACAAAACAAAACAAAACAAAAACAAGCCTTTGTAAAACCATGCAAACAGCAAAGATCACAGGAAAAAAAATAGAAACCTTCTGAGTGAATCATCCAAACTAGGGGTAACCAATTGCTAGAAGGAAGGGAAAAACAACAACCCATGAATGGGTTTTCTCCCACTAGTTTCAGGTAGGAATTGTGAGGGGTTCTGCCTACCCTCAAATTAAAGCCCAGAAAACACTTACCTATACTGTTTTGCGCAGCAGTTGCATAGGAAAACAGAAACAAACGTTTAAGCAGTTTAGGAGCTTGGGTATGATGAATTATGCCACTGACAATCTAGAAAAGAACCAACCAAGATAAAGTTATTAATTAAGCCCTGAAGATTTGATATAGTCATGCTTTTATTTAAAAGGTAAACATTAAAAAAGCAAAGTTGCTTATGTTTTCAGGCATGCTAATGTGGCTCCTTTGGACAATAGGTTAACTCATGTTGAGGTCTGTATCTATGAAGTTACCTCTTGGAAGAATGCTAAATCAAGAGAATGCTAACCATTTTGTCAGATTTTCTAAGAGCTTTGGATTTCTAGGGAAATTTTTAAAATACAGTATGATTCCTCAGCAATAAAGTGCTAAAATTAAAAGTCTTAAGTGCCTTATTAAGTCAGATACTCCAACAATGTGACATGCCAAAGACTTACTGCTAATATCAAATAAAAACCAAGACACTTAGCTATTCTGATCCACTTGTTATGACCTTTAGGACCTTCTTCCAGAGATTAAGAATAGAAATAAATCTCTTGTGCTTTTTGTTTGAAGTTCCAAATAGAAGTATGTTTAAATACATGACTGAACCTGTTGTCTGAAATGAAGTTTCTGGATTCTCAGAGAACTTTCCATATCTACACCACCTCTCTTCCTGCTCAGAATATATATGAGTCATTTTTATAATTCTAACTGACCTACTATACTATCTGAAAGAAAATTAAGGGGTTACTTTTAAGTATGCATAACTCATTGTGACCAAAGACAATATACATGAACTGCCCTCTTGTTAGGTTTCCCTTGATGTATTTACCATGGAGTAGGGCAAGTGTGAGACTTTCAACATCTTGATAAGAGAAATATTGGAAGTTATATGTGCATCAAATTGGTAAAGCCACTTTCTGAATTCACCCAGTTACACATCTCAATTTGCTCTGGCACTGGAGATTACGTTTACTTAATCTTCAAAAGCACCAGCCTCATTTGATGATTCAGCTTTGCTCATCTGACTTGTATACCTCCTCTGCCACACACAACCACTATTGCCAGATGTAAACTCATTTATTCATAGGATTTGGGGGTCACTGCTATAGTCTTCTGGAAAGGCTGTCAGAAGAATGTTACTTCTGGTTGCCCCATTCTTCCCTTTCCCCAACTGCCTCCTGACTTTGGTTTTCCACCTTCAACCCTTGAGGCTCCAGGAACAAAAATATTATGAACTGAAGGAGCAAAAGTAGCATGTGCTAAGATACGACACAGGCATGCTTTACCAAATTAACTCCCATATTCTAATCAAAGCATCTGGGATTACAACCAATTTTAACATTACAGAGTGAAAGGCTCTACTCCTCTTTTGTGTGATGTAAGCAGAAACTAGGGTTAGTGGGGAAAACCAGATGGGAAATAAAACCTAAAAACACTGCAAGTAGTTACCCTTTTGACTTCCTCTTCCTTTGTGTACCTCAGACAAAAGTGGAATACTCGGAAGTCTTTGCAGTGGATGATGAGTTTCTCAGGATACTTCTTCAGTTGTCCAAAGAGAGTTTTTTTTTTCTCATCAAACACTACAAATCAACAATGAAATCAGGAAGGGAAATTATGGAATAAGATAATAAGTTAATGGTAAATAAACAAGGGTGACTGTTAACTTCTAAGGGTACCTCTCAAAAGTAAGAGGAAAGGAACCATCATATACCTTTACATAGCTGTCAGCAGGAGCCCATTCCCACCCAGCAAGGGCCCTGGCTCTCTCAGAGCAGTTAGTTCTACATTTTTTTGAAGTAAGCACAAGACCAAAATGAACTGGCCTTGTTGGCAGAACTGACTTCACCAATCTGAATCTGAGCTTACAAAAGATGGAAGGGAGATTACCAGAGACATGCTCTGTTTGGACAGCCAACCCCTGGGCTTATGACCAGGGCCCCTTCTGGCACTTCTCTGTCTCCCCAAGTTTGGAACCACTCAGCCCTTACTAGTGTTGAGACCATCATAAATGTCTACTAAATGATTTCTGGAAAAGCCCTAAATATGGGGGGAAAAAAAAAAAAAAAAAGTAGAAGAGAGAGAGGTGTGGCAGGAGAGACTTATTCAGTCAGCAGAAAAGACATCCTGGTGCAATACAACAGACTTTTCACCTAAGCGACTGCAAACAAGTCACTTTACTTCTCAATTTTCTCATCCATAAAACTGATTTAAACAAGGTAATATATGTAAAAATAATTTTAGCAAACTATAAAGGACCATAAAAATATTATCATCGTTATAAGCTATACTTTCAAATGCTGGCAACAACTCAGAAGAAGACAGACACTTACCTCCATAAATCTGATCAACACAGTGGAGTGTAATGTCATTTTCTCCTATAACCTTATTCTTAAATTGAGTTTCCTAAGATTAAAAGAAAAAAACAAAAACAAAAACAAAAAAAACAGCTGTGATTCTTTTCATCATTTTCTACTTGCACTTAAAGAAAAATGGGGAAAAGCAGCCATATCCCTGGGAGAAGGTAGATGAAGAATGAGAGAAAAGATTGTGAGCATTCATTTTCCAAATCCAGGCAAATGCCAAATGGCATTTTCCAAGGGCCATTTCTGGGCTCTCCCTGGCAAACCTACTCTACACAATCAGTTTAAGAGGTACTGGGGGGCACGGACGTGGCTCAAATGGTTGGGCGTCCGTCTCCCATATGGAGGGACCAGGGCTCGATCCCCGGGACCTCCCGGTAAAAAAAAAAGAGGTACTGGGAAATAAGAAAACACTGGGCAATTCAAGCTTCTAGAAAATGCTGTCTTTGTTCAGGACTATAAACCAAGCCCCTACAGTGGACAGCAGCTCAGAAGACCACACTCTGAGAAGCACTGAATCTGTAGTTTAAGAAGCAAGGGTGTAGGGGAGAGGATGCAGCTCAAGTGTTTGAGCACCTGCTTCCCATGTACAAGGTCCTGGCTTCGATCCCCAGTACCTCCTTAAAAAAAAAAAAAGCAATGGTGGAGAGGATTGTGGGAAGATGGAGTAAGAAACTCCTGGAATAAATCCCTCTACCAAAAGAAATATTAAACTGGCAGGAACTATCCGAATCAACTATTTTGAAACTCTGGAGTCCAGTGCAACACTGTACAGCATCCAGGAAAGAGCTGGACAAAGAGGATGGTAAATTGCGATAAAGATCAATGAATTTTACCCCCCAATGCAGTGCTACACCTCCCCTCCCCCTCCTCTGGGGCATCACTTTCAATTATTGATAGAACATCTAAACAGAAGATCAATAAGGAAATAGAGTACTTCAACAACACTGTTAACCAAGTAGACCTAATGGACATGTATAGAATACTCCACTCAATAACAGCAGAATACACATTCTTCTCAAGTACACATGGAACATTTTCCAGGATGAACCACAGGTTAGGTCATAAATCAAATCCTAATAAATTTTAAAATATTGCAGTCATAGAAAGTATTTTCTCAGATCACAATGGAACAAAGCTAGAACTCAACAATAAAAGGAAAACTGGGAAATTTACAAATATGTGGAAATTACATTTGATCTTAGCCAAAAGGCCGAGAAGCGATAAATATGTGGAAATTAAACAAAAAACAACCAAGGGTCAAAGAAATCACAAGGGAAATTAGGAAATATCTTGAGATGAATGAAAACAAAAACACAATATACCAAAACTTATGGGATGGCGTGAAGGCAGTACTTAGAAGGAAATTTATAGCTCTAAATGCCTACATTAAAAAAGAAGAAAGATCACAAATCAATAAGCTAACTTCATAACTAAAGAAACTAGAACAGGAAAAGCAAACTCAACCCAGTCTTAGTAGAAAGAAGGAAATAGTAAAGATAAATGAAATACAGACTAGAAAAGCAATAGAGAGAATCAACAAGACCAAAAGTTGTTTATTTGAAAAGATCGATAAAATCAACAAATCTTTAGCCAGTGTAGCAGTTTGATATTGATGAATTCCAAAAATAGATATTGGATTATGTTTGTAAACTAGTCTGTTCCTCTGGACATGATTAAATTATGATTAGGGCTTTGATTGGGCCACGTCAGCAGAGCATTGAGTCCCCACCCCTTGGTGGGTGGGGACTCACCTATAAAAGACATGGCAAAGGACAGAGTTGGGTTTTTGATGCGAGTTTTTGAGCTAGAGCCCTGGGAAGTAAGCACACAGAGGAGCTTGGACGTAAGGAAGGAGAGAAGGGCCCAGGAAAAGAGACAAGCCATTTGCCTGATAGTCTACAGCTGGCCTTGTGGAGAAAGAGCACAGCAGCTGAGCCCAGAGAAAAATGGAGCCCTGGGAAGAGAGGAACAAAAGAAGCCTGAACTCTAGGCAGACATCAGCAGCCATCTTGCTCCAACACGTGGCAACAGACTTTGGTGAGGGAAGTACTTTATGGCCTAGTAACTGTAAGATTCTACCCCAAATAAATATCCTTTAAAAAAAAAACAACCAATTTCAGGTATTTTGCATCAGCACCCATTTGACTAATACAGCCAGACTGACAAAAAAAAGATTTAGACAGGATACAAATGAGTAAAATCAGGAATGAAAGTTGGAATGTTACTACTGACCTTACAGAAATAAAAAGGATTATAAGAAGGTACTATGGGAGAAGATGTGGCTCAAGCATTTGAGCACCCGCTACCCACATGGGAGGTCCCAGGTTCAGTTCCCTGTTTCTCCTGAAAAAAACAAAAACAAACAACAAGCAAAACAAACAATAAAACCAACACAGGGAAGCTGATGTGGCTCAGTGGTTGAAAGCCAGCTTCCCACATACAAGGTCCCAGACACCTCAAAAAAAAAAAAAAAAAAAAAAGAAGGTACTATGAACAATTATATGCCAATGAATTAGAAAACCTATATGAAACAGACAAATTCCTAGAAACATTCAAATTACCTACTCAGACACAAGAAGAAACAGAAAATCTCAAGTAGGAAAGCATTTTCAGAACCTTGTGCTAGGCAATGGTTTCTTATACTTTACACCAAAAGCATATGAAACAAAAGACAAAATAGATAAATAGAACTTTGTCAAAATTTAAAATTTTTAGGCATCAAAAAACATTATCAAGAAAGTGAAAAGAAAACCTATAGAATGGGAGAAAATATTTGGAAACCACACATTTGATAAAGGTTTAATAATATCCAGAATATAGAAGATACTCCTACAACTCAACAACAAAAAGACAACCTAATTTAAAAATGGCCCTACGATGTGACTAGGTATTTCTCCAAAGAAGATATTCAAATGGCCAAAAAGCACATGAAAAGATGCTCATCATCATTAGCCATTAAAAAAATGCAAATTAAAACTACAATGAGGTACCTCTTCAAACCCAATAGGATGGCTGTTATTTAAAAAGCTGAAAATAACAGTGTTGGTGAGGATGCAGAAAAATAGGAAGACTCATACATTGCCGGTGGGAATGTCAAATGGTGCAGCCACCATGGAAAACGGTTTGGCATAAACATAGTTAAACACAGAATTACCATATGACCCAGCAATTCCACTCCTAGGTATGTATCCAAAAGAACTGAAAGCAGGGGTTTAGATATTTGTACATCAATGTTCATAACAGCATTATTCACAATAGCCAAAAGGTGGAAGCAAGTTAAGTGTCCATCAACAGATGAATGGATAAACAAAATGTGGTATATCCATACAATGGAATATTATTCAGCCATAAAAAGTGAAGTGTTGGTACACGCTATAGCATGGTTGAACCATAAAGATATTATATTGAGCGAGGTAAGCCAGGCACAAAAAGACAAATATTTTATGATTTCTCTTAATGTAATACTTAGAATAAACAAATTCATAGAGACAGAAAACAGAATGCTGGTTACCACAGGTGAGGGAAGGGGGAAATGGGGAGTTATTGCTAAATGAGTATGACTTTTGGTTTGGGATGATGAAAATAGTCTGAAAATAGATAGTGGTGAGTTACATAGTATTGTCAATGTACTTAACATCAAAGAATTGTTCACTTAAAATGTTTAAAATGATTTTTACGTTATGTATATTTTGACACAATTAAAAATAAATTATTAAAAAAAAAAAAAAAAAAAGCCAAGGGTGGTCCAGAATGGCTAACACACTGGAACCAGGAAGTACCAGGGCAGGGTTTCCATTCATGTAGTGTTCTTCTAGTCCTTATTTGACTGCATATTCTTTTTTTTTTTTTTTTTTTTTTTTAAAGATTTTATTTATTTATTCATTTATCCCCCCCCTTGCTGCTTGTGCTCGCTGGGCCAGCCAACCACGCCGTGCGGGCGGGCTTGCCCTCACCAGGAGGCCCCGGGAACCGAACCCGGGGCCTCCCATATGGTAAACGGGAGCCCCACCGATTGAGCCACAGCCGCCTCCCTATATTCTTTATAAGTAGAGATTGAGTCCTACAAGGTTTTATGTTAGGTTCAGACTAACATAAAATAAGCCCAAAATCGAGTGCTGCTTTCAGCATCAGTTTCATTATTAAACTCGGTTCCTGAATTTGAGGAAGTACTAAGTATAAAATATGGGGAACTAGTATATTAGGGGACGTATTATTCCAATGAATGCTATATACTGCACTGAAATACAGAAGAAAATAAAAAAGTTGGCAGTACCCACCAATGAAGTCAAATGCAAACCAGCATGACACGAGGCACAGACAAGAACTTTCAGAATAGTCCTACTACTGCAAAGAAAGCGTGAGGAGTTTGGAGCAGGACCAGTGGTGAGAAGGACTTTTGTTCTTTGTGTTTATGTGTGTTGAGAGTGAAGGAATAATTGAGAAACTGGGAAGAAAGACAATGGAGCCACAATTGCACTCTTTCCCCTTGAAAGCCAAACGTAGCTCATACATACATCATTATCCAATGCTGATTCATCATCACTCAAGAAAGCAATCTTGAAGTCTGTGCAGACAAGTCTTCCATAGATCCCACGCTGACATGAATCTTCTTGGACATACTTTAGTACTGTGCTGGCTTCACAAAGCAGCTGTTCTCCTGATTGAAACCAAAACATGTATTCCTTAGAGTCCTCAGAGAATATACAGTATAAAAACATTTAAAGTTTTCTAGCTCCATATACATAAGGACAGATACACAATACAATGAAGTACTTGAGGACTTCACACTTCCCAGAATGGCAGGAACTACAAAACCTAGAAGAGAAGATGAAGCAGTGTGGTAACCAAAGCAAAATCAAAAGGGCTTAGATAGGAAGCAGATGTAGCTCAAGTGGTTGAGCACCTGCTTCCCATGTATGAGGTCCTGGGTTCAATCCCCAGTAACTCCTTTAAAAAAAAAAAAAAGAAGGTTCAGCTATATCTTCACACTGGCATTTTTCTCTATCTTCTCACTGTGAATAATGGAAGTTTCCAGATAAGTGGTAATAATCTCAGCTATACTTTTGAGCACAGATCTTAACCTTTTTATTACTTTGACCCAAGCAGACATTCCACAGAAGCATTGCCCTAAATGGGCAAAAACAGAAAGCTTGCTGGCATACTTTATAATCTATTATAACATGGATTCCAAGGCCCCTTTCCTGTAAGAGTGACATTCCTAACTCTGAAATTGCTAAATTAAAGCAGTGTTGTCTCCCTGGCTACAGGGTTTTCAGGCATTTCCTCAGGCACAAGAGGTGCTACAATCTTCTGCAGCATGACCAAGCTCATTTTGGCTCCAAAGACAAAGATAAGAGGAAAAAGGAGGTCAAGGGTTTGTGGAAAAAAGGTTTCCTCCTTTTCTTAGTTGAGAGTATTTCCTCTCAATGTGTCAACATTCCTGTTCTATCTGCAGGCACCAGCCCATGTGAGAAGCCATATTTCCTGGAGGCAAAGAGTACTTCTCTTTACAGTTAAAAAAGATTAATATTTGGGAATAGGTAAATACTCTCTGCTCCCTTGAAGCAAAGCAGCTCATGAATGCTAGATGTCTGGATAAGTACAGAAAAAAAGAGAAGCATATGGGGGAAATGAAAAAATTAAGTGTAAGTATTTTGCAGTGAAAAAGAGATAGAAATTTCTTCTCCCAATAGATAACTATCTTTCCCTCTCCCTCTGGATGTCTCCTTCAATGACTTTCTTTTTTGTTTGTTTTTTTCAGTCTAGAATTACATCACAACAGTACGTAAATACAAGGGTGAGCCTAGTTTAGAAATTAACCATAACAAAGGTAAGGTCAGTTTAATAATTTCAGGTATTGACTTTGGCTATTCTTAATATACTGGAAAAGAAAAAGCATTTATATTGTTTTTCAGTAATCATAATTATTTAATTCTTTTTTTTTTTTTTAAGATTTATTTACTTTTTTTTTTTTTTTTTAATTTACCCCCCTTCCCCCCCCCCCCAGATGGTTCTCTCGTCTGTCTGCTCATTGTTTGCTCGTCTTCTTTAGGAGACACCAGAACCTGAACCCAGGACTTCCCATGTAGTAGGCAGGCGCCCAACTGGTTGAGTCACATCCACTTCCCTATTTGTCAATTCTTAACTTGGTTACAGTTTCAGGCTTCATTTTCACTTCAAAACAAGCCGGGCACTTGTTTATCAACTAAACAACTAAAACTATTTTAACATTAGGTTATGCCTCAATCAAGACCCTGGTGTTTACAGAAACCAAGGTGGGTGAGCAGTTTGAGATTATTTTTATGAATCCCAAAAAGAGAAAGATTATGTTTGTAAATTAATCTATTCCTCTGGGTGTGATACCCTTTGATTACACTAAATTCAGTTGAAGGGCCTTTGATTAGATTACTAACTTAAATCGATTAAGGGCTTTTGATTGGACTGTATCAGTGAGGTGTAACTCAGGTTCAGTCTCTGCCTCCTTGCTGGGTCTGAAATAAACAGACACACAGAGAGAGACAGACAAGAAAAGAGAGTTGCCATATTTGATCCCACACAGAGGAAAAGGGAACCAACATATTTGATTCTGCAATGTGAGAGAGGACTGCAAGGAAAACAGAAACCCCGAAGAGGCTCAAAGAGGCTGGGCCCAAAGAGCATCCCAAGAGGAGATGAATCCTGCTATATGACTAGTTGCCCTCAACTGAGCTCAAACCTCGGCAGAGATCAGTGGCCATCTTGCTTCAGTGTGTGGCGGCTGACTTTGGTGAGAAAGCACCTCTGATGGTGCCTTAATTTTGACTTTTTAAGATCTTGCAACTGCAAGCTCTTACCACAAATAAATCCCCTTTATAAAAGCCAACCCATTTTTAGTACTTTGCATTGGCAGCCCTTTAGCAAACTAAAACAGTGGGGCTGGATTTAAATTGCTGTGGTCCAGTTCCCCCCTGAAATAGGCTCATTCACCAATCTTGGGAAAAGGGATGAAGACCGCTCTTAACTGCTTCCTGCTGGCAAGGGGCGGTATAAGGGGTATTTCTGATGAAAATTGAGATCCATGCAATGGAGATACCGTTGATGGGACATTGCTTTTATTGGGTCACTGGTCTGGAGAGGGAGGTATGCTACAAATAGTCCAGTAGCCTGCAATCTCTTAGAAATAAAAAGATGGCATTAGTTTTAAGATAACTGTAGCAAAGAGCAAAATGAAAATAATAGTTATTACAGGATCAGGCAAACTAATTGATGAGTTAGGATTTCACGGAAGAGAATCTTTTATTGATTCCCAGATTGTCTGGGCAGAGGGGCTGTTAAAGTTATATAGTCAGGTTGATAGTTTTCATATATTGTAACTTGTTGATTCCTTTCCCTAGGTTAAGGCTTGTGAAGTTTTAATAATGAAATCTTTTCATTTACTCATGAGGCAAAGGAAGCTGTATAGGGACAGAATTTCAGGAAACAAAATGACAGGAGCTATTTTGGTATTCAGTGGGATTTGTTTATGAGGAACACCCAAAAGTCTAGTTTAGCTAGGCTCCAGGTAATCCCTGCCACTAGGAGAGACTAGAAGGAGAAAGCAAGGCCAGCAAGGTTGCCAAGTTAAATATTCAAGTTGGGGTGTTTCCCTGGGCATCCAGGGTGTTTCCTGCAAAGTAATTTCGTCTCCACCCTGGAATGTCTGTCGTTTCACCCTGGTGTGGTGAATCCGTGGTCTGTTTCCCCACAACTTGAGAGAAGAATGAGTGACACTAACACTAGGTGGAGCCTGGCTCACTTGGGGCTGAGGTGACATTCAGGATGGTGACCTTTTAGAAGCAAAGCCACACTGAGTCTCCTGGTTCAACGCTATGCAGTGGGATCCCTGTGGGGTTAGAAGCAAAGCTTTGGACCTCATTCAGGGTTGCACCCAAAGACCTAACATATTGGATAGTAGTTAATTCAGAACTAGCATGCATATTACCTAAATACTCATTTTTAAGAAATGGCCTTCCATAAATCATTTTATAAGAACTTAAAGCAAGTCCTCTTCGGGGAGCAGTTCTTACTCTCAGCAGGGCAATGGGCAAGGCTTTATCTCACTCGAGGTGAGTCTCTAAATAAATCTTAAGCTATGGCTTCTTTTAAGGTGTGCTTCATTCACTCAGCCTTCCTTCAATGACTTTAAATTTACTTTCTGGCTCAAAATTCATTCAGTCCAACTTCCATATGAAAACAAAGAAGTGTTTTGGACACTAAGACTAGCAAGGAACATATATCATGGAAGTTTTTTCTGTCTTTCAAGAGGTTACCTCTGGTTGAAACACCAAGGAAATACCAGAAGATGGCTCAGTCCCTGGGGTCAGCCTCTACAGAGACTAGAGTTTGAAGAAAACAATGAAGTTAGGCCCACTTTAGGGTTTAAAATAGACCCAGAAAATGTCTCAGCTAAGTCTAAGGTGAACGATGTGAACAAGGCTTCCTGTGTTTTAAACTCCCAATGGGAAACGTTTTTTTAATAGCAAGACTCCCCTCAAGATCAGGCAGGCCCTATCCCATGGTCATGTACACTGGGAACAAGGAATTAGCAGGCAGCAGCTACTATAACATTCCCCAGTGAGACTCTCTACAAGCATCCCATGCTGTGGCAGAGTTATCAATTTGTGTATTCCAGACACAGAGTCTACAATCATGGGATTTGAAAGCTGGAAAAGATTAGTCAAGGAAACTCAGGCTCAGATAAATTAACTGTGTGCTCCTCACTGCACACTTGGAAAAGACCATCAGGTAATCCAGGTGATGGTAGAATGTATATAACAGTAAACTAAAAAAATAAAAAGTTAATTTCAGAATTTATAACCCAAAGAAAAGGAGAAACAATAGGATATGTGGATCAGGGTTTAAGCCATCATTAAGGAAAAAGCCTTTGAAATTTAAAAACTTTTTTTTTTTTTTAAGTTAAAGGATTCTAATATATTTAACCAAATAAGGTCAATCTGTCAGAATCTGTGCATATTCTTATTCACCAAATAAACTGGAATAAAATAAGAAGAATCAGAATGAAGCCTCTACTGTCTTTGTTTTTTGGGTTTTTTTTCTTTTTTTATGGGTGAAAACAAAAGCTATTTTGGATTGGGAAAAATAAACTAATCCAGACTCCTTCATAATGGCCACAGAGCAAAGCCCTGGCAGCCCAGAGTTGGTAAGCACCAGCATGCCTGGACTTAGGCTCAGGTGGACTGAAGGGTAAGGCCATGCACCAAGGCTTGTCCTGGGATGCCCAAGCAGCTGCATTATTCAAGGACAGCTACAGGTATACACAGTAAGAAGAAAGTATGGGGTATAGAGCTTGACATAGAACTGGGCTTTTCCAGATTTGGCGCCTGAGAACAGAACAAAGCCAAATAAGGCCACCTGATAAAGGTCTCATTTGCTTCTGAAATTGGTGGGCAACTCATCAGTTTGGGGATCAGGGGGTGGAGGGCAAGCAAATTCTTTGCAGATGTTGTAATATCCAGACCCAGGTGTGTAGTTATTAAACTAAAGACCCTGATATTTTTGGCCAACTCATTGTTGTTACATACTCTCTGGATGAAAACAACGGAGTTTATATACAGCAATGTTAGGGATGAGGTAATTTATCATTGGCTTTGAGATGCACATGAGGTAAAAAGCTAACATGACTGTTACCTGGCAACAAGTGAAGAGTTACTTCCTTCTCTGTTATTTCCTTTTCGTTTGTGTGAATTTCCTAGAAGAGAAGAACAAAGGGCAATATTTGTCTTTGTTTAAGGGCTCAAAATGAATAACATAAAGCCATGCTTTCAGAATGTATAGTAAAACATTATACACTACTCAGGGACTTTTTGTTTATTTGACAAGCTAGTTATTTTTTTAAAAAACATGTTTTTAACTAAAGGAAGATGGAAAATTGTAAGCTAGGGATATTCAGTATATTAAACTACTATTTAGATTGGTAACTATTAGTACCCCAAGCTGAGAGCAACAAGTTGTGGTGTCACATAGCAAAATAAGGCAGCTCAAACACAGAGTCAGAAATAGAAGACATTCTACCAAATGATTCCCCTCTTTCTCCAGTGAGAATTAAGGGTTGGAAACAAAAGAAGATTGTATGTTCTTGAGAAAAAAGAGACATATGTAAAGGGCTTGCAGGCACGAATAGAAAATATGAATGTACTGATTCAATATTGATCCATTTACTCTATAGCACACCACAGCTCAGGGAAGACAGCTGTGTACATTCTCTGGCCACTCTAATCTAACACCAGCCAGAGCCAGAGTGCAATCACTTCTACAATGAAATCTAGGCCAAGTTCTGAAACACTGGTTCTCAATGAAAACATCTTCAAGTGCTCCTGTTTTGGGTTCAGCATTTATTGGATAGTCAAACATAATTATCAATCCTGAATGAATTAATGATCAAAACAATGAAGATAAATGGCTGTTAACACAACAAAGAGAGAGGTACTGTGGGGCCTCCTAATAAAGTCTACCACACATATATGAAATGCCCTTGCCAAAGTATCTAACCTTAATCTGCTTGATCTTCTATGTCAAACTACCAAGTATAAGAAACACTGGGACAGGGAAATGTGTTAAGTGACACCATGGGGATGCAATCAGTAAAATCCCAACTGTGGAAAATTCTGCGAGACATCAACCAATTTTTCAACAAATAAACTGCAAAGAAAAAAAATCAGCAAATGCAGATGGCTCTGTGTGGGACGAATTTTCAGAATCTGTTAATTCAGATTGAAATATGTCATTGGAAGAAGCTTGGGTACAGTTTAGGCAGGGTGGAGGGACTAGCTAGCCAATCATGAGCCTGAAGAAGAATATCATGGCTTTTTCAGAAAACCTACTTTGAGCATGGTCTACCTTGGAGATGACTAGAATTACCTCAGGAGAAGTCAACAAATCAAGTCCCTTTGCGGCAGTGGTTCTCAAAAACTGGAGGAGCATCAGAATCATCTCATGAGCTTGTTAAGTAAACAGACACTCAGGCCCCACCACAAACTATGGAATCAGAAGCAAATCTAAGGAATCAGTAGGGTGGAGCTGAGCATTCAGTTTTGTAAAAAGCTTCACAGGTAATTCCAATGCATTACTATGGGGGTTTAAGCAAGTCAGGGAATACTTTTGCAACTATAAATGCTATGAGTGTTTTGGTAATTTAGAATTTCTCATTGTTTGAAAGTTTTCATTATCTTTCAGTGGCAAAGAACAAAATTGAAGCACAATTACTTTTGACAGGTTTTATCATCTTTGAGAGAGAGCTAAGCTATTCATTAAATGCAATCAACTGTTAGACAACTATAGAGTTCATCTTGATTGGTGCCTGGAATTCACTTCAAACACTGGAGCCAGTTTAGAGAAAACTAGCCTATTAGTACATCAGCAATATCAGAAATACCATCACCTGAGGAAGAAGAATCATATTATCCAAAACTACTGTGATGGTTAGGTTCATATGTCAAGTTGGCCAGGTGATGGTGCCCAATTGTTTGGTCAAGCAAGCACTGGGTTATTTGTTACAATGAGGACATTTTGTAGACTTAAATCCTCAGTAAGTTGACTGCATCTATTACATCTGTAGTCAACTGAGGAAATTGCTTTCAGCAAAGAGAGACTTCTCATCCAATCAGCTGAAGGCCTTAAGAGTTGAAGTGATGATTTCAGCTGTCAGAAGAAAGAATTTCCATCTCTACTTCAGCCAGTCAGCTTCTCCTGGAGAATTCATCAAAAACCTTCATTGGAGTTCCCAGCTTGTAGCCTGCCCTACGGAATTTGGACTCACAAAGTCGCATGAGACAATTTTATAAAATCTCATAACATTTACAGAAACCTCCTTGTCAGTTGTTTCCCTAGGAAACCCTGACTAATACAACTACCTACCATTAATTCTTGAAATGGTTAGTGAAATTCTTTCTTTACATTCTATAAACAAACTAATCAGGAGGCACCTTTTAGGATTTTGTCCTACCCAAAACTCCCTATTTCCAGATTACTCCCTGGGGCTCCTCCAACCTCCTGGAATAAACTACTCCCTTCCATAAACTACAAGGAGGAACAGAGAGCTGTCGTCCCACAGTGGACTAAATCATTTCATCTCTCCAATTTGGCTGAAGAGCAAAGAGATGTTAATCAAATTAGCTGCTTAAACTACAGACATATAAACTCAGCCACAAACACAGAGAAGGAGAGAAAGCTGTCCTGCTGAGAAGACGACACATGAAGTGGATATGCAGAGATAAAAGTTCAACCCAAGAGACACAAACAGTCCTGGCCTGGACTCCCATCAGCTTTCCAGACCTTTGTGAGGTCCAACCACAAATTCCAACCACAATTCCATGAGCTACACCCATATCTTTATAATAAATTCTCTTGCTGGCATGAGTTAGCTAGAAAAGGTTTCTGTTAATTGTCACCAAAGGTATTGAATTAGGTTAATTGCATTAATGATAGAGAAACCACAGATGCCTAGAATCATGTCACCCAACATGTCAATGAACAACACAACCAGGGCTACAGGATTAAAAACCACTGTCATAGCCACCACCTCATTAGGAAGATTGGCAGGGAAAAGTCCATGCTAGAAGGAGCATCTACTACCTCAGGTATGTGGGTTTAGGTGAGGTGAGGACTTATAAGACCTCCAAACAGTAAAGCCTCATAGGATTTTGCCATTATTCAACTTATGAAAACATTCCCGAGTCTTTCCTTGGCTGCTACCACCACCACATTCCCTGCATGGCCTCTCTTGGTATAGAGACACATATCTCCTCCTGCACCTGACACACATACCTGGTAAAGCAGAAACTGACTTGAAAACAGAAAAACATACCTTACTGATATGAAATAATTTAAATAAGCAAATTCATAGAATCTAGAATATAGGTTACCAGGGATTGGGGTGGGTATAGAGAATGGGAAGTTGAGGTTTAAAATATACAGGATTTGGGGGACGGATGTGGCTCAATGGTTGGGTGTCTGTCCCATATGGAGGGACCTTGGTTCAATCCCCAGGACCTCCCGGTAAAAAATTTAAAAAATTAAAAAAAAAATTTTTAAATAAAAAAATATATATAGGATTCCTATTTGGAACAATGGAAATAAATGTTTTGGTAATGGATGCTGGTGATGGTAGCACAACATTGTGAACATAATTAACAGCAGTGAAATATATATATAAATGTGGTTAAAAGGGGGAAATGTTAGGTTGTATATATGGTAAGAGAGTAAAATAAAACTTTAAAAATCCATGGAACTGTACCACACAATCAGTGAATCCTAAATTAAACCATGGACTATAGTTAAAAATACAATTATAAAAATGTGCTTTCATCAATTATAACAAATGTAGCACACCAATGGAAGATGTCCTTAATAGGGTGGTATATGGGAGATCTGTATATTATGCACAGGTGTCCTGGGCCTCAGTGTCCCCATCTAAAAAAAAAGAAGTTAAGATCTGTACTGCCTAGATTTACATAGTCCAAATCATGACATGGAAGTGAGTATGGTTACTTGTGTCCAGAATGGAGGCAGGGTCCTTGATGGCTTTCGCTCACTGAAAAGAAAGGCTCCTGTGGGCCCACACTCTCCATTCAGAATCAGTCACAACATGTAAACATATTCTCAGAGGGAAAACACCAACCTATTAAAGCAGTTCCTGGAAGCAGAAAGAAAAAGTCTGGGCACCTTCCCCACTCATCCTCATATTTGCCAAATGTCCCCAAAGCTGAGTACACATTTTTCATTTTAAAAAAACTAATTCCTCTTATTCACTAGACTACCATTAAATATGCTTTGATGTTGGCACCAAGCTGCTGACCAAAATTCTATCTCATAGAGAAAAGGGAAAACCCAAAAAGCAACCCAGAAGCCATATATTTTATCAAACATGGGGTAATTTCAACACTGGAGGAAGATAACAGCAAAACCACCAAGACTTCTAAGGTGCTCAACATCCAGCTAAAATTGTCACTATTCATTACATTTCCTTCAGCGCTGCAGACAGGGAAAAGGAGAGATCAGAAAAGCACAACAAAACATACACTGCTGAAAAATCAATGTCTAAGAAAAAGTAATCTAACCACCAAATGTATGCGAGGTCCTGTCTTGAATGCCACTAAGTAAATTATAACAATACCTTATTCATCCATAACATAGATCATGCAGCAATCTCACCCATTTGGAAGACTGCCGAAAATCATGAGTCAAAAATGTTTCTGAGCAGTAGAAACAGATGCATCCAAGTTTGTGTGTAGCAAACAAAGCCCTCCACGTTCTGCTTTTCAGTGTCATCTTCCACCTCAACTGCATGCTTTTAACTATAATGATAATAATAGCTAACATTTATTAAGTTTCTATTATATGCCAGTTAAGAACTCTGCATTAGTATCTCATTTAATCCTCACAACAACTCTAGTACTATCATCTCCATTTTAGAGATGAGGAAACTGAGGCTTAAAGAGGTTCAGTACTTGCCTAAGATTTTATAGGAAGTCACTAACCAAGGATTTACCTCAAGCCCCATTTAATTCCAGAGCCCATGTTCTTCATTGCTGTCCACTAGAACTCTAACAATCATCATGAACCAGTATTCTACTACAAAACCAATTAGAACATGTACTCAATAAATGGGAATTGTTACACTAGCTGGACATCACAGTATCTGCTGCTTCTTGATTTCCTTTCTTTTTCCCCTCCATTCTTTTGATGAGTAAACACTAAAATCAAATATACTTTTTTTAAAAAGATTTATTTTATTTATTTCTCTCCCCCTACCCCTCGTTGTTTTGTGCTCGCTGTCTGCTCTCTGTGTCCATTCATTGCGTGCTCATCCTCTTTTTAGGAGATACTGAGAACCAAACTGGGACCTTCCATGTGGAGGGAGGCGTCCAATGGCTGGAGCCACTTCCATTCCCACTTGTTATATCTCTCATTGTGTTTTCTTGTTGTTGTCTCTTCGTTGTGTCATCTCATTGTGTCATCTTGTTGCATCAGCTCGCTGTCTTGCTTGTCCTCTTTAAGAGGTTCCAGGAACTGAACCTGGGACCTCCCATGTGGTAGGTGGGCACCCAACTGCTTGAGCCACATCTACTTCCCAAAATACTTCTTAAGAGTTGCAATTATTCAAGATTCTGTCACATGAGTACAATAATTTCTACTTCTCTCTGTGCTTAATATGTCCTCAGGTGATTCTGATGCACACTAAAATTTGGGAACAACTGATCTCCATTCTAGATCTAGACCAATGCTTCTCTAACTTTGATAGGCATATGAATGAACTGTGGATTTTGTTAAAATGCAGATTCTGATTCAGTGGATATGCGATAGACCCTGAGATTCTGCATTTCCAATAAGCTGCCATGCAATGCCAATGCTTCTGGTCCAAGGACCAGACTTTGAGTAACAAGGGGATAGGACAGGGCTGTCTAATAGAACTTTCTACAATGATGGAAATGTTCTGTACCTTCACCATACAAGAAGAAAGTCACTTACCACATTAACTATAAGACATTTAAAATGTGGCTAGTATAACTGAGAACTGAATTTCTGAATTTAATTTTAACCAATTTAAATTTAAATAACCACATGTATTGGACAGTGCAGGTCATCATCTCCCTGTTTCTAGGACTAAATGCTATGTTTTGCAAAGCTTGCAAGGTGTTTACCTTTTGTTCATCTGAATGATCCACAATTTAGTAGTCAGAACTGGCAGTGTACCTTATGCGGAACTGTGTATGCTTGGTAATGTATTAGGAGCCACTGGAGAACATAAAATAAACAGATTACAGCGTCTCTGCCCTTAACAAAAAAAAAATTTTTTTTTTCTATTTCTCTCTCCATCCTGTTTGCCATATTAAATTATACTGACTCTACTCAGGAGGCCTCTCAATTTTTTTTCCCTGAGGGATCAGGAACTCATGAAATTAGCAACAATCAAATTGGCCTTGATGTCTTAAGATTTTGATTACACAGGAATATCTGAAGCCATGGAAAAAGAAATGGCATTTTTCAATCAATAGCATCTCTTATCTAGAAGACCACAATGATTAGTTCTGGCCATTTTGTGTCTTAACTTTTGCATTACAAAGTACTTTGAACCCACTTATACAAGATCTAAAGAGTAGACTAATGGCTTTCTCAAGAGAACAAAGCATCTGAGGCAAAGCATGTTGCACAAAAGAAAAGCTATCTCAACTACTGACTTTATTAAAAGTGGACTAGGTTGCTGAAAGTTGTAAGAAATTAAGAATAAAATCCTTTATAAGCACTTGAGCACTGGAATTTAAGGAGCATGCTGTACTCAATGATCACTAATATCTAACTTTTCTCTGGTTAAAAGGTAAAAAAATCATAAATATATATTATCAAATTCTTAAACAACACAGTACCCACTACTCAACTCAGGAAAAAAGTACCACAACCAGCCCCTTCCCCAAATCAAAAACTATAACATCCAGAAAAAAGAAATAACCTAGAGGATTCCAATATGTCAAAGTATACATAAAGAAATCAAAAAGGATCCATCCCCTCAAAAAAACTTGCTAATTGAATTTCTTCTTTTGATTTGGTTTTCAAAAGATATCTGTTCGGGTAGTGGGGAGAGGGTTTAGGAGGAGAGAATGGAGAGTATTTGTTGGCAATGTCTTATAGTTCCTTCATCTCCATATTTTACAAGTCTTTTGAACTCTTCAAGAAAAACAAAGAAAGAACAAATATGAAGGCACTATTTCAATATTTTTGCGGAAAGCAAAATAGTTGTAATATCACCGCTTGTTGATCCCAGGAGAATGAACTTAGCTGGACAGAGGAGTGCAGAAGTGGGTACAAGAGTTGAGGAGTGGGAAGCGGCTGTGGCTCAATCAGTGGGGCTCCCGTTTACCATATGGGAGGCCCCGGGTTCGGTTCCCAGGGCCTCCTGGTGAAGGCGGGCCCGCCTGCACGGCGTGGTTGGCTGACCCAGCGAGCACAAGCAGCAAGGGGGGGATAAATGAATAAATAAATAAAATCTTTAAAAAAAAAAAAAAAGGGTTGAGGAGTGCCCACGCCTGGATGTGCTGAGGTCCTGGATATGGATCTTGAAGTGAGTCACACAGCAGGATGAAATTATACACCTGATTATGATGTGTTCTCAATGTGTGTAAGATGTCATCTTCATGGGCAAATTTGTTAAACAAAGGATTACGGTTGTCCAACTTGACCTTTAAAATTGGATGAGTAAATACAATCTCTTCCTTAATAACATTATAGATTACTACAGACATGACTTAGGGGTTGCTTGTAGATTGTAGAAATCACAAATGTCCAGTCAGCAAATGCCAAAATCTACCAACCCTCTTTTCAAAGTGGGAATTTTCAAGGACCAACCCTTACTGAGGCAAAGAGGTAAAGAATAAAAAAAAATATTTAGTGACTCTTAATATGTGCCAGGAATTATTTAAAGGACTTTATATTTATTATCTCATTTAATCTTCACAGCACCCCTTTGAAATAGGGTTATTATATCTATTATTATCTCCATTTCACAGGATAAATCTTCTGATTCACCACACTCCAAGAAAGACTCTGACTACAAATAACATTGCTATGTATTACCTGGGTAATCCTGAGCTTCCCTTCAAGAGTAAGAGTCTCCCTTTCCACCCCCTTCTCTTTTACCCTCCATATCCAAACTATCACCAAATTCTATCAATATTACCTAGTAAATGTACCCAGAACCCATCCATCTCTCATATCTCTACTAGCACCACCTAAGTCCACACTATTATCATCTCTCGCCTGGACCACGGCAATAGCTTTCCAACTGGTCTACCAGCATCTGTCCTCTTTCTAATCCATTCTCCAACCTTAGGCAGGAGTGATCTTTTCAGAACACAGCCTGCTCTGGATTATTCAGGGAATGAAGGCAATGCCTTGACATGGCCCCCAATGCCCTGAACAGCTAAGTCCCTTCCTACTTGTCCAGTCTGGTCTCCTACCATACTCGTCCTTGGTTTGTACTATTGCCACAGTGGCCTTCATTCTGCCTCCAGAACCTGCCATGCTCTTTCCCATTTTGTGTCATTTCCACAGGCAGTTCCTTCTGCTTGGAATGCTTCTCCCTTCCCTCTTTGTCCTGTGAATTTTGTGTATCCATCAGCTCTCAGATCAAGGGCCATTTCCTCAGGGAAGACTTCTCTGACCTTCCTGACTACATCAAACCCTATTACCAAGTTCTTATAGCCCTGTGTATCTCTCCCTGTCAGCTTTATGAGATTTATGTGATTATTTGTTTAACGTCTCTCTCCCCATCAATCTATAAACTCTTTGAGGGAAGATTTATTATTTTTTTGCTAGCCACTATATCCCCAGGATCTAATACAGGCCTTGCATGTGGTAAGTGCTCAGGAGATTTTGCTGAATGAATGAATGAATGAATGACTTAAGTAGTGAGAATTTTTAAAAACACTCCATACTTTCAGGTAATTTGAAATTTCCTAATCGCTGATTCTAAGCCACAGAGATAACATATGGAAAATTAAGATACTATATCCAGGCTTGGGGTCCAATACAGATAAGCATCACTAAATGTCCTAAGTACCTCATAAGGCACTGGAGAAACAGTACATTCCATTAAAGACTGCCATGTGTGTGATATTAATCCTGAATGACTAGAAATCATGAAGTCTGTCCAGTAATAACTATAGGAGCGCAACAGCCATGGATGGGCCTGGTCTCATCTCAGGTTCTCCCAGCCAAGTCGACCAATGTGAAGTGACAGCTGCTTCTATACTATCCCTGTTCTCTGGGGCGATGGGGACTTCTAACACCTTCATCACTCATCATCTGGTTTCAGAGGAGAGCCCAGAATCCCCATTAATCCTCTGTTCCTTCAATCCCACTTTCAACTCTGACATGCCCTGCCCAGCTGCCTAATCAAGCAAATGGTGACAATGGTAATTCCTCAGCTGTGAAATGTGAGTTAAAATTCTTCACTGACCCCAATTTACTGTCATGTTCAATGTACAAGGAAAAAAGGTACAAAAGGCATGGTTCTTTAATAATCAAGGAGAACTGATTCTATTAGTTGACAGATTTTTCTCAAACTCTTGCAAGACTCCTGAAAACTAACTCATTTGAAAGCAAATTTTCAACAAATGCATCATTTAAAAATGGCCTATGAGCTCTGCACAGCACCTCTTGCTACTCTATTTGAGTCTGGACAAAGCTTGCCGTTATTGTACAAAACAATGGCAGAAACTGCTGGCACTCAATCACAGCACGTCCAAGTTTTCAAAACTAGGATATCTCACTCTGGCTTGAATTCAGTTAGAATGGTGACATGACACAAATGAAAAGTAGTTCTGTCAGAGTGGTAGAATCAGGGCTTTCTTTTTAATTCCTTATTTCAAAGTTTTCTCCAATGTTATATCTATTTTTTGTTTGTTTTAACTTAAAAAGAGGATGAGGCATGTGATGGTTAAGTTCATGTTGTCAGCTTGTTCATGTTGTTTGATCAAGCAAGCACTGGCCTGATTGTTACTCTGACGATATTTCATGGATTTAAAATCATCAGTCAATCAATTGCAACAATGGCTGATTACACCTACAATCAACTAAGGAGATTGCCTTCAACAATGAGACAAGTTTCATCCAATCAGTTGAAGGCCTTACAAGAAGAACCGATGATTTTAGCAGTCAGAAAAGAAGAATTCTATCTCAGCTTCTTCTGGGGAATTCATTGAAAACCTTCACCAAAATTCCAAGCTTGCAGCCTGCCCTACTGAATCCAGACTTGCCCAACCACACAGTCCTGTGAGCAAATTCCTATAATAAATCTCAAAATATTACAATATACATGTGCATATGTGTGTGTATGTGTGTGTTTATAGCTCTTATCCGTTCTTTTCCCTGGAGAATCCTGACTAATATTTATAAATTTAAATAATAAATTTATTATTTATTATTGGAAGATAAATAATAAATCTTCCAATTTCCACAAGTTTTACCTCCCAGATCAAAAGGAGCTACATCATGCAAATATTCTTGCTATCCTGATTTTGTGATAATCAGAGTAGGCTAAACATTAGCTATATTAGAAACCATGCACGTGTCCCAGACCTAGTTTTTCTCCCTAGGTCTGGTTTTGAGAATGTTGTTGATAAGCTAAGCCTGATTTATAATATGACCATCCTGTATGGGAAAAGACTGTAACTTTGGGTATCTTTGGTCAACCTTAAGAGATATAGCAGGGGGACGGATGTGGCTCGGGTGGTTGGGTGTCTGTCTCCCTTATGGAGAGACCTGGTTTTGATCCCTGGGACCTCCCAGTAAAAAGAAAAAAAGAAAAATATAGAATGAGCGTGGGCCACCAGGCCCCGTGCACAGATGCGCCACCAGGCCCCACAAGCGGGTAAGCCGCCAGGCCCTGTGAGCCATGCAGCAAGATGATGACGTAACAGGAGAATGACACAAGGGAGAGCCAAGATGAGACACACCAAAAAAACAGGAACTAAGGACACCTCTCTCCCACATTGGACGTTCCAAGGATCGAATCCCAGTGAAGACAGGAGGAGAAGGATGATAAGAGAGGGCAGGAAATGGACACAGAGAGTTGCCCAGCGAATGGACAAAGAAACAACAAAAACAAAGGGGGGGGGATAAAAATGGATAAAAGTAAATAAATCCTTAAAAAAAATGAATAGGGGAGGAAGATACAGACTATGGTTAGTAGTAATACTTTGACGATGCGCTTTCATGATTTGTTAACAGATGTTTCACAACGTGGGGTGTTTGTGGTGGGTGATGTGTGGGAGCCCTGCATGATGTTATGCATGTTTGTTTTGTAAGTTCACAATGTTTACTGAACACTTATAGTTTATGTATGTTCATGTATGAATGATATATTTCAATAAATTGTTTAAAATAAAGAGCTACATCTGTTCCGGCTCCCAACATGAGCATCAACAATTCCCAGGACCCACAGCTGCCATTATCCCCACATCATCTAAGAACCTCCACACATGCTGAGCCAGGAAGCACTCCCAGCCAGGCAGTGTCTGTGACAGGACAAGATGGGAGAATTGCCACCCATTATTGAGCAACGTTATGGTCCAAGGAGGACACTCCTACTGGAACCCACATCATAAAGCTGGCCCAGCCCTGAAAAAGTTGTCAATCCTGATCTCTTCTTAGAACTATATTTCTGAAGAGTGGCCCAAATCACAGGCTGCAATGGGCCTGAGGAGTGAAACTAGAGAGTCAATACTCAACCTGCATGTCTGCTTACTCAAGGCTGCAAGACGATTCATCTCTAATATATACCAATTCATTTCAACAAACAGCTCTAGAATATCCTAAATACTATTGCTAGGATTAGAAAGATGAATAAGAACTAACTTTTGCGTTTGCACCATTCAGACAGACAAATAAAAAATAATAACACTGAGTAATAAGAGCAATAAAATTAGATGTCCATGCATCTCTCATTTAATCCTCTCAACTCTGCTAAATACCATTATTATTACATTTTAGAGATCAGGAAAACAAGGCCAAGCAAGGTTAAGTGAAGTGGGATTCAAGCCCCATTTACCTGACTACAGTCATGCTCTTAACTACAACACAACCTGCCTCTCCCTGCTGACCACATCTTCCTCGACACTGTCTCCTCCTAAACTTTCATACACTCTTTCATTTACTGAATTATCATTTCTTCTGTACCCAGTCTCTTCCAGGCATTAAGTAGAGTCAGCAAATACAGGAGTGGACACAATGCACAGCTCCTACCTTCCCAGAGTATATGGGAGTCAGGCAACAATACAAACAATAATAAAGAAACATGCTATGTGCCACACTGGGGAAAATATAGGACATGACAATAACACAGCAGAAAAACCTAATCGCATTCAGAAAGGGTCAAAGAAGACTGCTTTCTCAAGAAAAGCATCATTTATACTGAGACCTGAAAATTAGCAGAAATCAGCTCCAGGGAAAAGGACCAACACTCTCTCCAGTCATTCTTCCTCAAGTCTCCTTTCTGGGCAGGGTCCTCTTCCCTCCTTACAAATCTGTGCTCTGTGGATGAACTTTCCCACTCACACTGCTTCAACAATATATGCTGATGACCCCCACATCACTCTTCCCTTCAGAGCTCTAGACCTGGGCACCCAAACAGCTTCCATGCCACCAGTACTAGAATGTCCCTTAGGTCCTTCAAATTCACATTTCAAAAACAGAGCTCATCACTTCCTCCCTGGCCCTCACCAAGCCTGTTCGTCTTCCTCAGGACTCTGTCTCCATGAATGGTTCTACCATCCACCCAGTTAGCCAAGCCAGAGACCTGGGAGTCATTCTTCACTTTAATCATCAGTGAGTTGATTGCATAGATGGCAGGTTACATCTACAGTCAACTAAGGAGAATGCCATCAGCAATGAGTGATGTCTTGTCCAATCACTTGAAGGCCTTAAAAGAGGAAGTGATCTATCTTTACTTCAAACAGCCAGTATCTCCTGTAGAACTTATCAAGGACCTCCATCGGAGTCCCTGGTTTGCAGCTGGCCCTACGGAATTTGGACTTGTGCATCCCTACGGTCGCCTGAGACAATTTTATAATATCTCATACTATTTAAAGGTATCTCCTGTCAGTTCTGTTTTCCTAGACAGCCCTGACTAATACAAGAACCTATAGCTATGACCCCACCAAATAGATAACTGGCTTGGTTCTTATATTCTCATGTGTGAGCTACACCAATCTAAAGATGGATTAAGGAGCACCTTGGAATGACCTCTATGTGTCACCAAGCTTGTGGTCACAGTGCTTTACATCTTCCAGGTCTAGACAGTCCTCTCTGAAGCTACCTGAGAGATACATGACCCTCCTGAGTAGCCAGCATAATGCCAAGTATGTTGCCCATGACCACAGGCAGCTTACAATTCTGTTGTTTCTCCAACAATTATATACAAAGGAGTATAAAATAAATGCGCAACTACGTCACTAAGAACTCAGAGCTACGAAAAACCTGTATTGTGGACAAAAAGAAAAGCAGAACGCTGGGGAGTGGATGTAGCTCAGGTGGTTGAGTACCTGATTCCCATGTACGAGGTCTCAGGCTTGATCCCCAATACCTCCTAAAACAAACAAACAAACAAACAGGAAAAACCAACTCTCATTGGGGAGTGGATGTAGCTCAGTGGTTGAGTGTCTGCTTCCCATGTATGAGGTCCTGGGTTCAATCCCCGGCACCTCCTGGAAAGAAAGAAAGAAAAAAAAAAAAAGGAGAATGCCAGTTACAAGGAAAGACTTATGAATGCCAAGGGGTTGAAGTGCCAAGGGCTTTTACAGAGTGCCTGGTCAGGAGCTTTTCAAACTGTGCTCTTAACACCCTTTCTCTTCTTTTCTCTCTCTCTCTCTATTTTTGGGTTCTCTCTATGATTTCATTTGAAATAGCAGTTCTCAACAGAGGATGGGTTACCTGAAAAAAAAGTTTTTTTTTGAGATACTGGGGCCGGAGATTGAAGCCAGGACTTCGTATACAGGAAGCTGGCACTCAACTATTGAGCTGCATTAGCAACCCTGAGCTAGTTATTTCATTTGTTTGCTTGTTGTTTGTTTTTTTGTTTTTAGGAGGCACCAGGGACCAAACCCGGGGCCTCCCATGTGGGAAGCAAGTGCTCAACTGCTTGAGCCACATTCACTCCCCTACCTGAAAATTTTGTAAAAAACAAAAAACTGCAGATTCCTACTGCAGGTGCCCCCTCCTCAGCTCACATCCACACCCTTCCCCATTCCTAGGGCATATGTGAATCTCTAAAGCAAGACTTGGGACAGTATATTTTGAAAAAGTTCCCCAAAGGACCATTGCTTTTTTTAAAAAAAAAGTTCCTTGGATAAAATATGTTTGAAAACACTCACCTAATTCAACTCTTTCTATAAGTGAAATGATGCCCAAAGAGGTAAAGAGGTTCACTCAACATCACACAGAAAAGAAATGGCCAGAACCTGGGCCTCCAAATTCCAAGCTAATGCTCTTTCAACAAAACTAAGAGCAGGTAGGCTCTGGGGTGAGCCTTAGGATTTGGATCAGTGGAAGGGGCAGGGGGAGTGGAGGGCTCTACAATAGGAAATGACATAATGAAAGCTTGTTCAGAGAAAGGGGCTTAGTTGTGGTGTACAGTTATCTTGGGTGGTGTGGTCAGGTGGTGCAGGTGGAGAGGTAGGTTAAGCTATCTGTGGTACGTGTTTCCAGGCACACGAGAGGATGTTGGACAGGGAAGGTGGCAACAGAAATGAAGAGAGGACACTGCAGGACCCACTAAGTACACCCTGGGGACTGTGGCTAGAGTGGAGTATGTGACTGGGAAAAGAGGGATGCTGCTGGCTTTAGAAGCTGGGAAGACTGCACTCTTCCCAGAAGAGAAAGGGGAAGCAAATGTAGCTCAAGCAGTTGGGAGCCCACCTACCACATGGGAGATCCCACGTTTGGTTCCCAGTGTCTCCTAAAGAAGATGAGCAAGACAGCGAGCTGACATGACAAGCTGGCAGGGTGATATGATGCAGCAAGCTGACACAGCGAGATGATGCAACAAGATGACACAGCAAGATTATGCAATGAAGAGATATGGCAAGGAAACACAATGAGGGACACAACAAGCAGGGAGCAGAGGTGGCTCAAGTGATTGGGTGCCTCCCTCTCACATGGGAGGTCCTGGGTTCAGTTCCCAGTACCTCCTAAAAAGAAGACAAACAGAGTAGACAGCAAGCACAAACAATGAGGTGGGTGGGGGAGAAATAAATAAATAAAAATTTAAAGAAATAGATTTCTATTAAAAAAGGAAAAAAGAAGAGGAGGAAAGGGCAAGCAGATGTAGCTCAAGTGGTTCAGCGCCTGCTTTCCATGTATGAGGTCCCAGGTTCGATTCCTGGTACTTCCTCAAAACAAAACAAAGAAACAAAAAAACCAACTCTCATTGGGGAATGGATCTCAGTGGTTGAGCACCCTGCTTCTCATGTAAGTGGTCGTGGGTTCAATCCCCATTGCCTCCTAAAAAAAAAAAAAAAAAGACAATGACGACAAAGAGGGACGCCAAGCTGAATTGGGGTATCAGGCCTGGACATAAAACACTGCCCAAACCTCAAGTCCTCCTAGAAGCATTGACTTAAGGGAAGTCACTGTTAAAGGAGGACAAAAAGGAAATCCATGAAACAAATCACTGAAAAAAGAAAACTGCAGGAAAGGGGGCCGTCTGGGTAGACAGCAGAGGTACCCATTATAGGGATGGTGTAGTCCTACAAGAGGGACAGCATTCCTGGCTCCGGACACAACCTTCAGGAAGTGCAAGTGAAGAACAATGCTGAAATGGAATGCAGGTCAAGACTCTGCCACCATTGACACACATACACACACACACACACACACACAGCTTTTGAGGGTGGTGAGGAGTAAGAGCAACTACAACCATTAACTTATAATAAGTGTTTACTACATGCCAGACACTGTATTAACAGCTTCCATGGATTGCTTCACTTAAGACTAACAACAACCTTATGGGCTAGGTACTACTACTGTTATTATCCCCTTTCACAGATCCAAAACTGAGGCTCAGAAAAGTTAAATATCCAGTCTAAATTCACACGGCTATTAAGTAGCAGAGCTCTGTCTGACTGCAAAGTCATGCTCTTAACCACCACATTATACTGAAGATAAAGAGGGGAACACTGGGATGTGTACACATGCCAGAAAGTGTCAGGTGGCAGCTATGTGACTGTCATAGTCTTATATTTTATAATTTAAGCTAATGGATGTGACTAACAGCAGCTACAGAAACACGGTGTTGCCTTCCAGCCTTCCCCTCCACCACCTCCAGAACTGCTATAGACATGCTAGGTTAGCTGGAGCGGAGTTAAAAGCCTTGAAGCAGGATGAAAGCAAGTGGAACGAGAGGACAAATGAGAAGGTGCCTACAGGCTCTCTAATGGACAGACTGACCTAATGGTAAAGAAGCATGTCAGAGAAAAGAGGAAATTCTTAAAGAATTTTGGAAATAATCCTGCATGCCTTAGTGGTGCCCCTTGGATTCTATTCTTCAGGAATTATCTCTTTCTCACCCACCCACACACCTTATATAAGGAACAAGGTCAGATTCTCTGACCATCCAGTCCCAGTATGCCTATGAGCCTTTCATGCCTAATGTTGCCTGTCTGCTACATTAGCACTTCTCTTTTGCACAGCAAATCCCACTTGAATGCTGACCTTTCAAAGTCAGCATTCAAATTAGCCCAGATGCTGCCCAGGTTCTTCAGTGCGCCTTTCTCTGTGCTGAGAGCATTCTCTGCACTTCCCTCTCATAAACAGACAGCACCTATATTAGAACCATCAGTTTACTTGCTGTCTCCCCAAACAGAGCGCAAGCCTCCTGAGTCCATGGACCATCTTCTTGACTCAGCAGATGCTCACAGACATTAATCGACAGTGGCCATATTAAAACAAGAAGCAAAAAAGTCGCTGCTTCACCTTTCTAGAGTAGAACAGCGTAAAGGGTTTAGTTGAGGCAAAAGAAACAAACAAAACAAAACAAAGCAAAGCTGGGGGAGAGGGGCAGTCAGATGATAGGTAGGCAGGTATGGAGAGAGGAAATGGGGTAATCAGACCATATGTGGGGTAAAAGGAAAAAGTATGAAGTGTAAACACATAGTCCAGCCCAGGAGCTTCTGGGAAATAAAATGAAGATACTTCCAGATGCCAAACAATTCATCGCCAGGATCAGCCCCAGTCTCTTCTTTACGTAATAAGACCTCCAACACCACAGACTGAATGGACTCAGTGGTTTGTGCCAACAGGAGGCACATATTCATGGAGAACTCCAAGAGGTGAGGGAGTGAAAGAGAATCACTACTTCTCCTCAGCACAGGAACACAATGCAAAATTGTTCTCAAAGGATTAAAGCAAAATAGGAATTCAATCATATGCATGGAAAAAAGGTAAGAACACAGTGATGATTTTTGTACCAAAAAACTGGCCTCAATCCCTTTAAGACATTCTCAGGTATTTTAAAATTCTCTTAGCAAAACAAACAAAAAAATAAAAAACAAAAACCCAGCAGCTGAGAACCATACTGTCTAAAACAGGGGATGGTAATCTGTCACATGGGAAAAGACAACTTCAAAATATTCACTGGTTATGGCCAGAGCTTCCCTTGCCCCAGCACATACAAAAGACCCCCCTCTTTCTTTTGGCTCCCTCTCCCAAAAAGCAAACAAGCGAAGGCTTAGAATGTCATCTCTAAAAGGCTGCCCACCAGGCTGGTCTACAAGAAATCATGATGGACAGGGGCACAAAATGAAAAAGCAATGACAATACTATTTTAAGAAAAGTATATAGGGAAGTGGCTGTGGCTCAATCAGTGGGGCTCCCGTTTACCATATGGGAGGCCCCGGGTTCGGTTCCCAGGGCCTCCTGGTGAGGGCAAGCCTGCCCGCACGGCGTGGTTGGCTGACCCAGCGAGCACAAGCAGCAAGGGGGGGATAAATGAATAAATAAATAAAATCTTTAAAAAAAAAAAAAAAAGAAAAAGAAAAGAAAAGTATTTAAATATGAAATCAAAACTGCATGGTCTTGCAACTGCCTTTGAAATAAACCGGTTTATTACTCTCAGAGGTAATTTGATTTTACTCATTCATATCTTAAGTGAATCACTGAATGGATAAATGTGGTCTTTAATAAAGAGACCCCTCAGAAATTAGGAAAGAGAGAACAGAAAAAATAAGTCCACAGTATGAAACTAGCAAAATGTCAAAGGCCAAATGTTAAAAATGAAAAAATTCATCTACTAAGTAGTCTCATTAAGTTGAAATTTTAATATAATCAAATCATTCTCAAATGTATAAAGGAACAAAGAAAAGAGGAAAGGAAAGGAAACTTTAAGAGACAGTGAAAAATATTCTAAGAAAGAGTTATCATGCAGTGAACTTTTCTGGCATGATACCATGGCAACAACCACCAGGAAAAAAAAATATCTCCACTTTTACTAGTATCCTAGCTGAAAATGATTCCTGTACTCTAATGTTCAAACACTTTCTGAAAGCATCCAAGTGGCTCTGACCAACAACTTCTCACTAAACCTAGATAAAAATAACAATAGCCCACATCTATTGAAGACTGTATATGCCAAGTACTCTGCTAAGTACTTGCACAGTCATGTTTAATGTTCATAAATGGGGGGGCGGATGTGGCTCAAATGGTTGGGTGTCCATCTCCCATATGGAGGGTCCTGGGTTTGATCCCTGGGACCTCCCGGTAAGGAAAAAAATAAATAAAAAGGCTTGTATTAAAAAAAAAAAAAAAAAGTTCATAAATGTTTAAATTTTTCCATTTCTACCTCCCTCTTATACCTCCCAAATCTACAGAAGATTAGAGGTTACAGAAATTACTCCAGGGAAGCAGATGTGCAGATGTGGCTCAAGCAACTGAGCTCCTGCCTACCAGGTCCCTGGTTCAGTTCCCGGCATCTCCTAAAGACGACAGTGAGCTGGCATGACAGACAGTTGCGGCAAGCTGATACAACAAGATGGCACAACAAGAGACACAAGAAGAAAAAATATAATGAGAGACACAACAAAGCAGGGAGCAGAGATTCCCAGTGACTCCTAAAGAAGACAGCAAGCTTACATGACATGACGGGCAGGCACAGCGAGCTGACGCAATAAGATGATGCAACGAGAGACACAAAGAGGAAAAACATAATGAGAGATACAACAAAGCAGGGAGTGGAGGTGGCTCAAGCAATTAGGCACCTCCCTCCCACATCAGAGGTTCTGGGTTTGGCTCCCAGTACCTCCTAAAGAAACAAGGAAGATGAACAGAAACAGCAAGTGCAAACAACAAGGGGGTAGGAAGGAACAAATAAATAAAATAAATCTTAAAAAAAAAAAAAAAAAAAAGAATTACTCCAGTTCAATCCAACTTCCCACCCTATCTCAAGAGGTTTATTTAAAATGATTCAATCTGAAGATTTAGAAGACATTTTTATATGGGTCCCATCCACCAAAAAACCTGCTTAAGTTAGAGTAAACATACTCAGGGTTTAAGACTGAGACGACTCTGCCTTATCAATGTTGCTGAGCATGTGTTTGATCAAAACTCCATCTACCCTGACATCTACCTCTGGTAATTGTTAAATCTCACATAATTGATTTAAATCTCTGCTGGCTACCGTGGGTTAACCCTGACAAAGCCAAGGTAAAGGCTTCGGCTCTTTCTGAACCCATATGTTTTCTTGTAAAAAACTACAAACCCACTGCCCTCCTTGTTGTCTGAGAAGAACAAACCAGAAGTCACAGGGTAACTTTATGAGAAACCAAGGGTGGTTTCTGCTGAAAAAACAAGTCAAAGTACATGCTCTCCCACTATCAGCAGTGTCACCCTCAAACATGACAATCACACACAAATTATACATGTTTACATGTATTATGATTGCAACCCTATGAGATACATGCACATGAACAAAGCCTAGAAAAACATTCTCAAAAATGAAAATAATTGCCTTAGCTAAGGTAGCATAATTAAGGAAAATTTTTTTCTTAACTTCCAAAGATTGCAATTTTTTTTTTTTTTTTTTTTTAAGATTTTTTATTTATTTATTCATTTATCCCCCCCCTGCTGCCCGCGCTCGCCGGGTCAGCCAACCACGCCGCGCGGGTGGGCCTGCCCCCACCAAGAGGCCCCGGGAACCGAACCCGGGGCCCCCCACATGGCAAACGGGAGCCCCACTGATTGAGCCACAGCCGCCTCCCAAAAGATTGCAATTTTTTTTTTTTTACCGGGAGGTACCGGGGATCGAACCCTGGTCTCTCCATATGGTAGACAGACGCCGAACCTCTTGAGCCACATCCGTTTCCCAAAAGACTGCAATTTTATTACATTGTCTTTATCTTAAAAATAAGGTCTACATATTTTTTTTTACAGTGATTTAAAAAAAAAATTTGGCCTCTGAAAATCTACTTCTCTCTAAAGCACACTGTCACACAAGATGGTTTAACAAGAAAATATTCCAAGAACATCCTGCATCCTGTTTGAGTATGTTCAGAGAAAGATCTAGAACTTTAAACTTCAATGTACAGGATCCCCATAGCCTAAGAGTCTGATGGCAGCTCTGGTTTTAACACTGGAGACAGAATAGGGAGCAGAAGAGCATCTGGCTCTAAGATGGTAGCTGTCCATGTGGCAGATGTTTGATCAGATTGCAGGAAGTACCTCCCTGACACAGCCCCATGACACCTCCTGATTTCCATCTGCAGAAGTTGTGTGGTATTGGAAATGACCCAGGGAGATGCCACAGGAAGCATATGCAGGAGGGAAAAAGCGGAAGCTTTGGTCAGAACATCAGGCTAAATCCACAGCTAAGAAAGTGATCATTTTAGGAAGAAACTTTTAATATCCTTTGATGATCTCCAAACACAAGGAGAAAATTTTGCTAGAAAAAAAATTTAGAGTAGAGAAACAGTTATGGATTCTAGACTTTGCTTTTAAGGTATTTTTATTGCTAGGACTGGGGCAGGGGACTTGTTTTAAGATAAACCAACCTCTTCTTTTCATGTATTCACCAAAGTCACCGAAGCTAATGGTCCAACAAAGTAGCATTCCACCAAAATATAAGCTTAGTAATTCATCTGTTTTGTAGATTGATGTAACCCCCACACCTAGAAGAGTGCATGGTACACAGCAGATGCTGAGGAAATATCTGCTAACTATATCTTTGAAAAGAAATGCCTCTAGAGACTAAAACATCCAGAGGCTCCCTGTGTCCGCTGTGGCTGGTAACCTAACAAAAGCCAAGAAACAGTCTGCTAGTAGAGAACACAAACGAAAAAGCACTCTGGTGTGCAAACACTAATCATTGCTATAAGTATGATTCACTAATAATATTCCTTGTATTCATAAATAAAAGAAAAAAAAAAGAATGAGTACTGAAGTCAAACAGTCCTAGTTTAAATCCTGGTGCCAACCCCTGCTAGCTGTGACCGTGGATAAGTTACTTAACTTCTCTGAGGCTCAGTTTCCATACAGAAAAAAATTTTTAAAGGGGGAGGGCAATAATAGCATCTACCTCATAAGACTGTTGAAGGGATGAGATGAGATAATTATTACCACAGTTCCTGTCACAAAGATATACCTTTATATTATTTATATATAACATTTATTAATATTAGTAAATGATATATGATTATTTATATATCCAGTCATATCTCTGGGATCATAAGTTCACTTCTTCTCACCAAAAGAAGTGGTCTTAAATAAGGACTAGGCAATTGAATGCACTCTTTTGCCTGACAGAGAAATGAAAAGAAAGAAAAGAAAAACCACATTATATGGCCCTTAAGTACATATTTTTTACCCTTCTCAATCTTTATCTCTCTTATTGCCTTTTTTCCCAATATAACATAAAACCTTTCCTGAGCTCCTGATGGCTATTAGGAGACAGTTCTTATCTCTGTTCTGGGAAGGATATTTAACCTTCTATGCTTCAATTTCCACATATGTATAATAAAAGACAATGGAACAGTAGATTATCTTTCAATTCTCTTCCACATCTAAAATATCCACAAAGTTGTTGATTATTATTAGTAAATTCCAATCAAATACTGACCTAGACTCTACTATTAGAATGTACATTTTAACCATTTTTGGAATACAACACAAATATGGGCAAGTATGACACCACAAAAGCTCAATTTTTCCTGGTATAAGTACAAAGAACAACAGGAGAATACCTGAAGCTTTGATTCAATTCCCTCATCAAAATGGAACGGGCTCCTAGTAAACCAGAACTTTCTCTTAGGACCACTTAATAGTCCTTTATTTATAAGATTCAGAGTACAGCCATTTAGCACTTTTAATCACTATAACTTACCAAACTAGTGCTTACAATTTCAAGGTAACTGGGCAGAGAAATGACAGTTGTGAATAATCAGAATTGTCATTCAGCACCACAAAAAAACATTTAAAAATCAGACTAGCTTCTTTGGCTCTTTGTGCTACCTAACCTCTCCCCATCACACCATGAACTCCTGTTGAAAAACAAGGGTCTAATTTAGAATGATGTAGGTCTGCGTCCTGGGCCGGGCCTATGAGAGCCCGCGGTAGTGAGTTTGCCTCACTTTCAGAAATGCTGTTTTCTTTTGTTTTAAGTTATAAGAGCTCATTGTTGAAGATCTGGAATTTAAGAAAAATGAGAAAGAATACCACACCTAGTGAAAAATAAATAAATAAATAAATAAAATGTAGATTAGCAATTGACATGGAAGGTTGTTTACAATATATATATTCGGTGAAATGGGCAGATTATAAAATAATATGATCAGAAATATTAATCCCATTTTAGTAAAAAAATACATATATACCTGTGAGCATATCCGATAGGCTACATTCCAAACTGTTAATAAGTTGATAATTTTTAAAAGTTTAATTTTTTGGCATATCTGTATTTTCTTATTTTTCTGCAATGAACACATGGCTTCTGAAATAATATTTCAAACAGTTGTTTTAACAAGAAAGACGGATCTAACACCCAAATTTTAACCAAATACCACCCTGAAGCTCAGCAGCTAGCGGTTCTGCTGCACAGAGGTACTGACAACCTTAGGACCCTGTGCCTGCAGCTAAACTGGGGTAGGGGTGCCAAGATGTTTTTAGGTACCAGCCAACAGGGATTACCAAGATGGTCCCAGATCTCTCCTTCCTACTTACTCATTTTCCTGAGCCATCAGCTTCCCACTTATCTGCTTTACCGATTTGTAACTCTCTGAGAAGAGTTTACAAACCATGACCAAAGGTTCTAAATTATGTATGATTCAGGGGTTTTAACTTTCACATTCACTGATTTAGGAAAATCAATGGCAGAAGAGCCCAAGTTACTCCGGCAGAGGTCCAATTTTACAAGGTGGAATTAACTACAACCCCTCATTTTAATTTTCCCAATGTCAATCCTTTCTGATAACAAGAAAGGAAAAAAAAAAAAAGCACAAGATGTTTAAAAGCATGATTTTCCAATCCTTTATCATTTTAGCACTTAAGTTTTTAACACAAAGTGCTGACCCTAGGTAGACTCTTTGGCATACTGGAGGCAGCCACGGTTGAACTTTCTGAGGTATCAGCCACAGATGAGTTCATTGCCAGGGCCAGGTATCATCGCAAGGCTCCGAGGTTGTTTTAGCTCCTCAGTGATCTATCAATATCTGAGAAACTGTGATTTCAAAACAAAAAGTGTGCAAAAGCAAAGTGTGTACAAAGAAATAGTAAGACATACTCTGAAGCAAATAAAGATGAAGGCAATCTGAGGGAAAGAAGAGTTGAGGCAGATGAATGAAGGTCTTCAGAAAAGTGTTCTGAAGGATTCCTGCTACAGCATGAGCCAAGAAAGAGGTTACCAGATCAGTGCTCTGAGAGGCACAGAAGCCATGTCTCAATGCTGCATTTCCAACAATGTGATAAAGAAAAAAAGATACAACCCTCATTAGCAAAAGCTATATATATTAAAAATAATTTGCTTTCTCATCCCATTCTACACTTATCTTTAAAAAGAAGCATAGTGTCTAGGCATCATTATTCTAATGCAAGAAAACAAAACAGCCAACTATAAGGATCTGAAAAATGTGACCACTTCAGGCTTAATCTTGGGTGAACCATTCCCCTTCCCTAATTACCCCTCAAAGGAAATATATCAGGCCCTAGAGGCAAAGAGCGAAAACATGTCTAATTACAATATGTGCACTTGGTAGATGAAGAATTTGAACATTCTTGAACTCTTGAAGTGGAAGACTTTCCACTTGCACTTTTAACCTCACTGAAGAGGAAAGGTTAAAGATCAGTTGCACTTCAACTAGGGCTCAATCAAAAAAGACACAAAGAGAAGCCGACCACATTACTTACATGTGATATAAAGGAGGCCTACTGAAAATTTAAGATGACCTGACTCCATATCGTGTTAACAGAGGAAGTGGTTTTTATTTGAAAATTAGGGCTAAAAATAAGACTTGTTTCAAGGGTATTCTCCACAGGAGAAAATACACACATTTTGAATTTGAAGATACATATGCAAAGGCTTCAGGCCCCAAGAGGTCTTACAGAAGCAGTCCCTGCTCAAGACCTCTCTTTTGTGGCCTGCCTGCCTCTCGTTTACTCAAAGAGGAAGACACCCAGAGACCAAGAATTCTGTAGTGCTCCTACACATAGCTGATTAAAGTGCTGGAGAGAGAGAGAAGCAGAAACAGCCTTCACAAATACAAAATGAGTATATAATTAAGCATTTGGGTAAGGAGCTATTGCTCAAGAAGCCCTTAGCATGCCTACTAGGTCTGACCTCTCTAGCCGCCTCTCCTGACTCTCCTCTCCCCAACCTAGCTTCTGCCCTTGGTCTCATCCCACACCCCAGAAACACTCCCACCCCAGGATTTTCACCTTGGCTGTTTCCTCTACCTGGACTACTCTTTCCTCAGAGCTCTCACATCCTTTAAGTTTTTACTCAAATGTCACCTTTGGAATGAGGAAAAAGATGCGTTTTCTGAGTGGTATCTATGGCCGTCTAATATTCCATGCAATGTACTTATATGTCTATTGTTTACTCAGTTTCTCCTCTCCCTCTCAAGTAAACTCCTGGACAGCAGGGATCCTTGTTTTGTTCACTCCTGGATATCCCAAGTTAATAGTGACAGGGACAGAGTAAGAGCTCAAAATATATTTTCTGAATGAATGAACTTTTTCTTTTTTTTTTTAAATATACTTTATTTTTATTTTTTAAAGAAACTTAGATTATATAAATGTTACACACACACAAAAATATAGGAGACTACCATATGCCCCGCTCTTGAACTTCTTGACAATAAAATTCCATGAGGAAAGTATTTGAAGCATAAGCAAGAAAGAGGGAAAGGGTGACTGATGATGAAGGGGTGAAATGAAAGGGAAAGAAGCGCCGGAGGGGAATATCATTGGGAGACTACTGGCCCAAGCCAGAACAGCACCCCCAGTTTCTCCCTCCAGTGCTGTTGAGTGGCGGGAGGTGGTGCCCTGTATCCTGCCAGCAGCATCAAACAGCACTCTTAGGAGCAGCGGCCGACATAGGCGAGCTCCTTTCAAGAGTCGCGAAGAAATTCCAAAGGCAGGACAGACCCACCCGGGTGGCGGGCTCTAGGCAGGCCCACAAGGGGGTGCGGAGCATCCAGCCAGCCATTCCTCTTCCGGAGGAGCCCAGAACCCCCGTTCCTCTCCACGGTAGCGGGAGTCGTCCCAGGCCGCAGGACCTCTCCCGGCTGTGGCCCCGCCGCCCGGCGGAAAGCGAGCCGAGTCCTGCGTTCCGGCACCTGCCTGACCGCCGCGAGGTCTCCACTCCGGCCTGCGGGAGGCCTCAGCGCGCCCCGCGAGCCTCACCCCCCAGGCTCCCTGCACGCAGGCCGCCAGGAAGCACCCCGCGGGCCTCCCTGCGGCGGGGAAGGGGTTGCCGGCGCCCCTCAGACGCGGCCCCTCCGTCCCGACGCCCCGCCCGCGCGGCGCCCTCTCACCTCCGGTCGCACGTACGACACGAAAGAGGGCTTAGGCGCCTTGGTACCGCCGCCACCACCGACTACCCCTTTCCCCAGCATACCGCCGCCCTGGGAAGCAGCGACCCGCGGGAGCAGAGGCGGCGGCTCGGGCTCCGGCAACGGCAGCGGCCGCGGCCACCAGCATCAGCGGCTGGAGCTCCGCCCATCCCCAGGGCCGCGGCAATCGCGGCGCCGCCCGTATCCGGCTCCGCCGCTGACACCGCTCGCCCCGCCCAGGCCCCGGGCCCCGCCCACTCCGCGCGCCAGCCCCGCGCCGGGAACCGGAGGCCACGCCCCCTCCCCGCGGCAGCAGGGCCGACTGGCGGAGTTTCGCCTTCAGAGTTGGGCTCTACTCCTCCCTCCAGGAGCAAATCCCGCCCCCAGACGTTCTCTAATTGGCCAGAAGACCTTTCCAGCCGAGCCCCACGCCAAGCCCCTTCTTGAATGAATCTAAAGAGATGTTTTCTCTGACCAATCCAGAGAATGTTATCTTCGGGACTTCCAGATGATTGGATAACGAAGATGTTGCCGTCGTCCAATGAGCCACTAAGTTGTCACTAAGCTGTCCTAGGCAATGGCTCATTGCAGTCGTTCCCTTCCCTTGCTTGTTGCTTTGGTATCGAACGTCCAAAAGTGTCATGCTTTGAATCTTACCGTATTACTTGATACGCTCCAAATTCACATTGGTGACATTTAAGCTTTGTTGTTTTTAATGGAGACAAAAATTAGACAAATCCAAAAGTTAACAGGGGCTAAGGAATAAGTTTGAGTGTTTGATCATAGTAGGCATCGTCGACTTCATTTTTCCACTGGCCGTTTCTGTTTCTAACAGGTAAAATATCAAAAACCCTTAAGAGACTTCTTTTATCCATTTTCCCAAACTACTGACCAAACCCTCATTTTCAGTCAAGATTACAAAGGAAATTTATTTAAACTCCACATTTGGCGCCAAGCATTATGTTGGACGCAGATCAATTAGACAGGATCCAGCTCGCAAGAAATTCAGTCTAGTGAAAAAAATAAACATTTGCAGTTAATTTTTTGTCAGGCAGTGTATTAAGCATTAGTCTCACCAGTGATCTTTACTCTCTACTCTCTTAATCTCCATGAGCTATCCACCTACCACCAAAGTCACTCCAATAAACATAAAATCTAACTGGAAACGAATGTGCTTCCTTTGTATGCATAGTTTCAAGAAAAAAAACCTGTTGCCTTGTTTCCAACCAGATTGTCATCATTAACCCTATCCCGTACAGCAGCCCAGTTTCATATCCCCATTTTTAGATGAGAAAACTGAGACTTCGAGATACAAGTAATTCACCCAAATCCAAAACTAGAGCTGGGCTTCCAACCCTTGTTTGACTCCAAAGCCCAAGTTCTTAACATTATAATTATACAAATAAAGAGGTAACACAAGGAAGGAGTGGACAATTATATCTGGGAAGGCCAAGTAAGGTTTCATTTAAAAAGTTCTCCTTATGGTGATATTAAAGAATGAAGTTATTTGTCAGGACTAATAATATTGCCTTATATTTCAGAGCAGTTTTTACTTTTCAGAGAGTAATGGCATGTCAGATTTTTACAGTGTGAGCTAATTTTTACTTTCTCACTTTTCAAAGTACTTTTCATTTCCCTGATCTTCGGTGAGAATCAGTATGTTAGTGTGGGTAAGGAGTGGGAGATGGAGGGGGAGATACACTGGAGCCTACCTGCGACCAGGTCTAGCTTCTTGGACGAGAGATTAGCACAGTCGCACAGGGCTGGCACCCAGAAGGGTTTGGGATTAAGGGTCCCCCACACAGAGGTGTTTGAGGTTTAATACCCTGCGGTTGCTGACTTGAAATTCTTTTTTTTTTTTTTTTAGATTTTATTTATTTATTCATTTATCCCCCCCGCCCCCTGCTGCTTGTGCTGCCTGGGCCAGCCAACCATGCCGTGCGGGAACCGAACCCGGGGCCTCCCACATGGCAAACGGGAGCCCCACTGATTGAGCCACAGCCGCCCCCCTGATTTGAAATTCTTAATAACTTCGCACAAAAATAATTTGTGTTTTGTAAGTGAAGTTTGATGGGACATTGAAGCATTGCACAGGAGACTTGGAGCTCATATGCAGTATCACTTCCCACCGCCTCCCTGCCTACCCTAGAAAGGTAGGGCCCCACCCCGTCTGCCACCCCCTGCTCCGCGGCAGTAACCAGGTCTCGTGATTCACCAGCAACATCTACCCACCGTGGGTGTCTGGGCACTGGATCCGGGAAGATCAGAGCAGGGCAGAATCTCCCTCCGCCCCCACCCCAACGCTAGCGGGGCAGTGACTCCGTGACTTTCAGGAGCCTCTCGCCCACTCTTATCCAGGTACGGAATGTGGCCTGGCACAGAGGGTGCAGTCCCTGGAGAGCCGCCCATCCACTGAGGAAAGGGGAGGTTGATTTCCCTGCCTCCGCAAGGGCCCCATGTTTTCATTTTGCACCGGGCGGGACATTTTAGGTAGCCCACCCTGACGAAGCCCTTGATTATATTTGTGACCCTGGGCAAATTACTTCATCTCTTCGTGTCTCCCCTTAAATTGAGGATGATAACAGTAACTACTTCCTGGTGGTTGGGGGATCTTTACACTTGATCTTAGCCAAAAGGCCGAGAAGCGATGGTTGGGGGATCTTTGTGAAGATTAAGTAACTGGAGCCAGGAGAAACATTTAGAGCGTGCCCAGTAGGCAGCAAGAACTAAATAGGTGCTACCTTTTGATCCTCAGTACAATTCGCAAAGCAGGACATATCTCACCCCATTTCAGGGACTGTAGGAGAAACAAAGTGACTTCTCCCAGTTATAAGCTGGGAGGGTTTTTGTTTGTTTTTAACATCTGGCCCAATTCTTGGACTAGAAATAATGGTTTTGTTGTTGTTGTTTTAATATGAAACGCTTCACGACTTTGCGTGGCATCCTTGCGCAAGGGCCATGCTAATCTCTGTATCGTTGCAACTTTAGTATATGAGCTGCTGAAGCGAGCACGAAATAGTGGTTTTTAATTTCTAATCCATCTCACCAAATTTCCCTCCCTTCTAACCCTTCTGCATTATAATAATCACTTTACCCAGTCATTCAGCATCCATTTGTAGTTAAGTTGGTTTGCAATGTGATGATTCTGGAAACTTGACACTATCACTGGATTCATATACTTCCAGAATACTATAGCAACAAGGGGGGGGGGACATTTGTCAAAACTGAAAGGGCAGCTGCCTTCCAAGGCAATTTTGACTCAATGATGACAACCTGTACTTTTTTAAGGAGCAGTAAGAGAATGAGGACAGATAAGCTAAAATCTCTGCCTATCTGCCTATTTTTGCTTGATCAATTGCCTTGGGAGAGTCTCTCACAACTGATGAAAAATTTCAGTTTGGCTGAGGTCAAATAATTTTCTATCTATCAATAAACATGGGGGCAGATATGGCTCAAATGGTTGGGCATCCATTTCCCATATGGAGGGATTGGGTTCGATCCCCAGGACCTCCCAGTAAAGTAAAGAAAAATATAGAAAGTGTGCAGGGCACGCCATCAGGCCCCGCAAGGAGGTGAGCCCCAGGCCCCACCAAACCAGGCAGCAAGATGATGACCTAACAGGAGAGAGATGCAGGAGAGAGCCAAAACGAGACGCGCTGAAAAATTAGGAATTGTGGTGGCGCAGGGAGCAGAATGACTCTCTCCCACATCGGAGGTTCTGGTGAAGACAGGAGGAGAAGGATGAGAGGAGTGGGCAGGAAACAGACATAGAGACTTGCCCAATGAATGGACACACACACAAAAAAAACGGGAAAAAATGGGGCGGGGGGGGCAGGGGGGTTGGGGAAGGGTGGGATTTAAATGGATAAAAAGTAAATAAATCTAAATAAATAAATAAACATAAATGGTATCCCCTGGACTTTGAAGTATTTTCATTTACATACAATAATTTAAGTTCACTCTTTTCTCCTAATTTTATCCTAAGGTTTCTTTGAGAATTATAAATAGAAAAAAGTCTTAGCTCTCATGAAAACACTTCCAGACCAAAGGCACTCGTATTTCTTCTCACAGACAGCTAAAAGCAACAGATAATAGAGTACCCCCGAATGGGAGAAACATCTTATTCCAACAGATAATTGGAGCCTACCTATTTGCATTTCCTCTTGTTTTGAGTCACTTGAAGTAGCCTACATGTGTGTACTATTTATCTTTATCAGGAGCCTAGCACATAGTAGGAACTCAATACATATTTGCACCTGACTGAGTAAAGTGGTATTAGAAGAAAAGCAGAGAGGACAGCAATCAATTAGTAAGGCTGGAAGCAAGAAGAGAATTCAAACTCAGGCATTCTGGCTAGAACCTGCACTTCTAAAACAGGTTCACTTGGATACAAATTAATATTTACATATAATAATGACATATTATATTTAGTATATATTATATTGTATACATAATACTATATCCAAGCATTAAAATGCATGTTATTTTATTTAATGGCCACTTGCCAAATTTCAATTTTAGCAAATGGGTCCTGTACTGGCAGACCTTCCTCTCCTTTTCACTGTAAATAGAAAGTTCTTTGGCCTCTGGCTACAACTAAGGTCTTTTCAATCCTCTTCTGAATGATAAGAAATGGGCCTGGATTTTTCTTAATCTTGTGGTGCCATAATATAAGGGCCTACTGAAGAAACTAAGCAATTATGAACAAGGACTATGAGGTGGTTTTTAAAAAAATATTTCACAAAACACACAGTCCAGGCTGGTGATATGGTGGGGGCTTGATGAATATATTATTTGTGATATGTTCTCTGCCTTCCTCCAAAAATAAATTGATGACCTGATTGGTTTATTCTTTAAATAAAGGTTTGGTTATGGTCCACTGTAACTCATCTCCCAACCTCTTCCAATAAGACCGGAAGTTCTCAAGAGCAAGGATGAAATCCTTTATTACTAGAAATCTTCTCTTAGCACTTAGCCAAGCACTGGACACTATAATATTAGATGAGCCCTGGACGAGGATAAGAGTAATAGGGAAAAAAAAAAAAAAAAAAAGAGTAATAGGGATTTTCATCCATTACTGGTGAGAGGGAGAAAAATTTTGCAATATCTGTCAAAAATTGTATCAGGATTTCACTTCTAAAAAGTTATCCTACAGATATACTGGTACATGTGTGAGATGATGTATGTCTAAGCCTATTCAATTGCAGTGATTTTTTTTTCAGAGCATAAGATTGGAAAAAAACCTTTATAAGCGTTTATCAGTAGGAGATGGCTTAAATGAATTATGGTATAACCAGACAATGAGAAACCATCATCTATAAAAAAGAATGAGACAGTTCTTTATGTAGAGATTGTGAAAGATGTGGAGATAAAAGCAACCTTGGAGTCTGGAGTCAGACTGCCTGGGTTCAAGCCATAGCACCACCAATAACTAGATATGTTACCTTTAGCTAGTTGTTTCATTTCTTGGACATCAATTTTCTCATCTATAAAAACGAGGGGTGGGGGGCAGATGTGGCTCATATGGTCTGCCATATGGAGGGACCTGGGTTCAATCCCCAGGACCTCCCAGTAAAATAAAAAAATAAAAAAATAAAAATAAATTTTAAAATGAGGGTTATGAGGATTATAGTGACACCTACTTCACAGGGTTGTTCTGAGGATTAAATGAGTTCATAAATATAGCGCCTTGAGTGTTGGTGCATATGGTATGGGAGTCAAGATATGGCAAGTGATTATGGCAAGGTGCAGAACAGTATGTATTACAAGCAATGATTTGTGTAAAAAAGAGTAGGAAAAAAGACAATAGGTACCTACTTTGGTATTTGCATAGAACATCTTCAGATACAGACAAAGGGGACTATAAAATTAAGAGGAGTGTTTGGAGGATAGGTTGCAAGAAGACTTTTGAATGGATAACCATTTTTACCTTTGAATTTTGAACCATGAAAATTACCTACCCAAATGATGAATAAATTTTAATTTAAAACAAGAGCCTTTAACAAGACCTTATCATTTTCTGTCCCTGCTTGTCTTGCCATTCCATCCATCAAGGTCAAGTTCCAAAGTCACCACCTCTTTAAAATCTTCCTTATCTAGCCATGTTGGAAATCGTCTTTACCTTTTCTGAATGGCTCAGCATCTAGTATCTTTATGCTTCTTTGGCCTATTAACTTCAATAGTCTCATGTGTCTTCTTCCCCAGAGCTTTGCCAGGAGCTTCTCATGGTGAGAGGCCCCTCCTGTGCTTCCTGACAGTTCCTATAGCACTGACCTAGGTGCTTTGAATAGTCTGTCAGTTGGATAGAAAAGCCTTAGTAGTCACTGAGCAACTGAATATTCGTGAACCGTGGAAGCCTCAGGGACAAGGAAACTGTGCCATCTACAGGATGGCTTAAAAAGTGGTGAGGGAGGAAGGTATTCTCAGCACAGATTGGAGAGTTGTTCTTCCACTCAGCTGGGGTACAGGATAAAGGGAAACTGAGAGAAGGATGGGCCCATCCCCTGCCTGTTCCACTATGCCAGGTCTCCCCTGGGCACACTTACTGTATCCACAACCACACAAAGCATGGTTAGAAACAATGCTTGAGTTGGGACATCAGGAAAAGCTATAGAACTGTACACTCCTGGAGCTGGAAAACACCTCAGAGTCAACACTCATTTTGAAGAGGGGGCTCCAAGGCCCAGAGAAGTAAAACAACTTTCCCAAGTTCACACCACTTATCAGTGCTCCCCTGGGACTTATTTCTTCAACATAGTCTGATCTCTGAACAATGATTCTAAGCCACAGAGGTCTGAATGGATACAGGCAAGTTAATCTAGTTATAGCTGAGCTTTACCTTTGATGCAGTGATTTTTGTCAAGTCAGGACATATAAGCTAGCCACTATATTCACAGCTACCTTCCATATTTTCTTCCTCATCCTCTCTAGGCTTAACTGAACACTCTAGGGGTACCCAAAGCCCAGCCAGGCCTGAGGTGGCAGTGGGGGAGATACCCAGTTCCTGATCTGGGATGCTTGTGCTTGCCCTATCTGTTCCTCAGCAGGGAAGGTGCCTGCTTCAGAGGGTGCTACCTCGGGGCTGCAGTCACTCCCTCCTCCTGAGCGGCTCACTAATGTGGTGATTCTTCAAAGATGCAGCTGAGTCCTCCCTCAGCCCTTGGATGGTCTACGCTGTATCCTGGGATAGGCCTGTCCATTTCCTTTGCTGGGCAGCCTCCCAATAGTCCCTTGGCTCTTTCCCCTAATTATCTTTATCATCTTGCTTAGGGGCCAAAGAAATCTTGTGGATCATATCTAAACCCCAAACGGAGACAAAGAAGCACCAATGGGGCTTTTGCAAGCTCTCTAGCACCCAGAAAGGCCATGCCACCATTTTTCCTACTCTATCTATGCCTCATGTAGGGGGGAACATCAGCAGGAATGCCACATTCCAAAACTCCCATAAGGGATGCCAGACTCTGGCCCACTCTTCTCTCAGATCTCTCAATTATAAGGAAACTGTGGACTACAGGGAAAAGTGTCTGGACACTATCAGCTTCTCACTCTGTTCTTTGTCTCCCAAGCTTAGTCTCTCCCCAGCTCAGAGCCTTAGATTCTGGTGTATGTTTGTATGTGTGTATGTTCTGCAAGCAGGCAGAAAAATCTGTTACTTTGGTTGGCTCCCCATTTCAAATTTTTCTTGACTCACTCTGGGTTAATAGAAATCAAGATTTGGCATCTGATTTAGAGGTGATTTCCAGGAAAGAGTAATATAAAAGGCTTGTAGAAAGGGCAAGGTGTTTTGTCTGTCTAATCACTGCTTTATCTCCAGAGCCTAGAACAGTATAGTATGTGTGGCATATAAGTACATGGTCAATAAATGGTTTTGAATGGAAAAAAAAAAAAAAAAGGCTTGCTGGTGATTCAAACTTTTAAGACACAACTTAATGCTTTACATATCATCCAACCATATGGAAGATGTATATCACAAAATAAAAGTTATTCCTTGATTTTTAACTGGGATCAAAACTGGCATCTTAGAATTTCTGGTATTGCCAAGTTGCTTAGGGAAAAATGAGGGACTTGGCCTCCAGTCTATTTATTCTCTAATTTGAAGGAAGAAGGCCCTGAGAGAATCTTCTCTTCCTTCCCAGTTCTGCTTGGAGCTGAATCTGGTTTGAATATCTGAAAGAGCATTGGGAGGACACCTCTTTTCCACAGTGGGGAGGAATTGGTGTTTGGAGCCTAATGACTCTAGAGGAAAGAAGGAGGTTGTAGGCTGTCTTAAAGGCCAGGAAAGCTTTCTCAAATCAAAACAGGCCAGGCCTGCCTCACCGCTGGGATATATGATTTGTGCACAAAGTGAAGTCAGGCCTATATTGAGCTTGGCCAACCATTCCCGAAACTCACTGAAAACCTGAAAGGTTTATTGTTCAGGTGGCTGTAATAGAACACAGAGATTGTAAAAGGCCCATTGTTTTATGTCTGAAATAGTCATCTGTCCCAGGGTTAAATTGTAATCAATGAAATTTTAAAAATGAATCTTTTTTGTCCAAAGGCAAAAGGAGAACATAAGGAATAGAAATTGCTAAGCTGCAAAGAAACAGCTCAGTATTTTTTACAGAGTAACTTCTGATTGAGCATTGTTAATGATCAACCATTTCCCTACCTACCTCCAGAACACTAGAGTCTATTCACCATTCATTCACCTGGTCTCTGGGACAGATTCTGAGGCAGCCAGTAAAGCACCAAACAAGGCAAGCCCAGACTTTACAAATCTTACCATGTTTAAGAAGTCCAAAAAGATGTTTTATGGCTCACCTGAACTGGGGGCCCAGAAAGGAAGGGAAGAAAATTTATTCACTTGCTCATTTCACTTGAGACAACATAAACTTAAGAAGAAAAAAAATTCACATTTCCTGCTTGGAGAAACTGGAATGACATAAGGTCAGAGAGGTAATCGATTCTTTTTTTTTTTTTTTCTTTTTTTAAAGATTTTATTTATTTATTCATTTATCCCTCCCTTGCTGCTTGTGCTTGCTTTGTCCATTTGCTGTGCGTTTTTCTGTGTCTGCTTGTCTCCCCTTGCTGGGTCGTCCTGCTGCGTCAGCTCACCGTGCCGTGTGGGCCAGCTTGCCTTCACCAGGAGGCCCCAGGAACCGAACCCGAGGCCTCCCATATGGTAAACGGGAGCCCTACTGATTGAGCCACATCCACTTCCCTCGATTCGTTTTTAAAAGGGAAGTCTCTCTGCTCTACTTTTTCCTGGTCTCCTCATATCACCATGGTGACACATCTTCACCCATCCCAAAGGAAAGGCTTTTGTCACTTTTGGTCCAAAAAAGGAACATCCCATGACCTCAGAGGCTGACCTCAGAGAGGAAGCAGGATGTGCAAATACATGCAGAGGTGAGAGCAAGAACTGTGCTCCAGAGGCTGCACTGGAGGTTACAGGAAAGAGAGTGGCTGGGTAGGCTGGAAGGACAGTTGGAGCTATAGTTTATATGGTCCTGAATGCCACGATAAGGATTCTGGAATTTATTCTTAGCATGTGGAGCTATTGGAGGGTTTTTACAACTTTTTATTTTTTTAAAGAATTAAGTAGTAAAGTTATTTTAGAAAAATTAGAAACTAGAGATTAGCAAACTTCCCAATCAAATAGAAATAAAAACATCAAACTAAACAAGCCATAATCATACTACACAGGGGTAACCACTGGGAACATTTTATGGAATTATCTATATATTTATACCTATCCATTAAAACAAAACAGGATCATACTTTACAGGTTTCCATTAAACATTTTAAAATAAATTTCTTCAGGTATTATTTCCTACAGTTTTTCCTCACCTAACATATCTGAGGGAGCTGGCATCCTCTCATAGGTAACAAGTGTTGAATAAGGCAGATTTCTAAGGACGGGGCAATTCCCTTAGAATCACTGGTCTGTAACATCATTTAGAAGAGTGGACTATATTTTACTAAATTCCTTATTGGACATTTTAATTGTTTCTAAGTTTACAAAATTGCTAATAACGCTTCAGTGAATAATTTGAATAAATAATTTTGTACACTTAGCTAATTAAACTAATTCTTTATGGTAAATTCTTTAACATCTGATTGACAAAGTCTATTACCTTCTTAAAATTTTTATTTATTTGGTTACTAGTAAGGTTGAGAATTTGTTTTCATGTGGCTATTTCTTTTGAGAACTAATCACCCATATACATTGCCCATTTACTTTTTTTTTTTTTTTTTTTAAAGATTTTATTTATTTATTCATTTATCCCCCCCTTGCTGCTTGTGCTCACCGGGTCAGCCAACCACGCCGCGCGGGCAGGCCTGCCCTCACCAGGAGGCCCCGGGAACCGAACCCGGGGCCTTCCATATGGTAAACGGGAGCCCTACTGATTGAGCCACAGCCGCTTCCCTGCCCATTTACTTTTTTAGAGAAAGAATTTTACAATTATTATTAGCAAAGTATTCCATATTCATTGTCAACTCATCTGAATCCATTGGCAGGGGAAAACCAAGGATCTCATAACCCAGAGATAGCCAATGTTAATAGTTTTGAGTTAGGACTTTTTCTAGGTGTATGTGTGCATATGTGGATGTATATATTGCAAGTGTGGATTATTACAGATACTGATTTTACATACATTATTTGTGAACATCTCAGCCTGCTGATACAAAGCTACATCATTATTTGTAATGACCCCATTTTATGGCTGTCTCATTATTTTTTTCCAATTCCTGACCATTTAGGTAGTTTTCAAATATGTAAATCTTAATGCCTGTATCCAATTATTTTCTTAGTGGAATTGGATTCAAATGATTTGATCATCTTTAATAATGTCTCTTTGGTATATTATGTAATGGTTTCCCTTGATACTCTTTGTCTTTTTATTTTAGGATACAGGACTTTTACACATTTAGTAGTAAAATTTATACATTGACTTTTGAATATTTGATCAGACTTGCATTTCCAAGATAAACTCCAATTGGTCATGGTGTATTCTTTTTATATACTGCTGGGTTTGATTTGTTAATGTCTTAAGGATTCCTGAATCTATAGGGTTTTTTAAATTAAAAAAAAAATTTTTTTTTAAAGCTTTAGATAACATAAATGTTACATAATAAAAATAATAGATTCCCATATGCCCCACTCCCTCCCCCTCCCACACTTTCCCACATTAATAACATCCTTCATTAGTGTGGTAGGAAGTGCATCAAGTGTATGTCTATTGCTGTTCCTTACATCAAGTATGGGTACATTAAGTTTCTTAGTGTATATGAGAGAAACACCTGATAACAGAGTTGATGAATTTTGGAACTGAAGATAAGTTTAGAGATTGCCTGTGCCTCATTTTAACAGATGTGGTTGTACACTAAAACTGTTCAGGGTCTGGCATGTAGTAGAATCAAATGCCCATAGGGCTAGCTTCATAGACAAATAGGGAATGGTGGAAGCTATGGTAAACTGTTCACAACAGGCTCTATCTGAAATCTAGCCTCTATCACTACTCTCAGCTGTAGATAATTGTTACCATGTAGGTAACAATCTGTCTCATAAGCGCTTCCAATTTATCAAGGGAAGTCAAATTTATATTTCCATGTGAAATCTGTTTTTTCTCAATATTGGTTCAGAGTACTTAAAACAATGTTTGGGCCAAATAAGATAGGAGGAATTTCACTGCCTGACCTTGAAATATATTACAAAACTACAGTGGTCAAAACAGCATAGTACTGGCATAAAGATAGACTCATCGATCAGTTGAATAGAATTGAGAACCCAGGAATAAACACTCACCTATAGTCAACTGGTTTTTGACAAACCTACCAAGGCCACACTAATGGGAAAAAACAATCTCTTCAACAAATGGTGTTGGGAGAACTGGATATCTATAACCAAAAGAATGAAAGAGGACCCTTATCTCACCCCCTAAACAAGAATCAACTCAAAATGGATCAAAGATCTAAATATAAAAGTCAGGACCATAAAACTGCTAGAAGAAAATGTAGGGAAACATTTTCAAGACCTTGTAGTAGGTGGTGGTTTCTTGGACCTTACACCCAAAGGACGTGCAACAAAAGAAAAAATAGATAAATGGGGCCTACTCAAAATTAAACACTTTTGCACCTCACAGAACTTTGTCAAAAGGGTGAAAAGGCAGGCAACTCAATGGGAAAAAATATATGGAAATCACATATCTGATAAGGGTTTAATATCCAGGATATATAAAGGGATGTTACAATTCAACAAAAAGACAAATGACCCAATTAAAAAATGAACAAAAGACTTGAATAGACATTTCTCCAAAGAAGAAATACAAATGGCAAAAAAAACACATCAAGAAATGCTCAACATCACTCATGATTAGGGATATGCAAATCAAAACTACAATGAGATATCATTTCACACCTATCAGAATGGCCACTATTAAAAAGACAGAGAACTACAAATGTTGGAGAGGATGTGGAGAGATAGGAACACTTCTTCACTGTTGGTGGGAATGCAGGATAGTACAACCACTGTGGAGGACTGTTTGGCAGTTCCTAAAGAAGTTGAATATAGACTTGCCACGTGACCCGGCAATACCACCACTGGGTACATACCCAGAAGAACTGAGAGCAGTGACACGAACAGACATCTGCACACCAATGTTCATAGCTACATTACTCACCATTGCCAAAAGTTAGAAACAACACAGGTGTCCATTAACAGATGAATGGATAAACAAACTGTGGTCTATTCACACGATGGAATATTATGCAGCTATAAGGAGAAATGAAGTCGTAAAGCATGACAACGTGATTGAACCTGGAGGACATTATGTTGAGCTAAGCAAGCCAGACACAAAAGCACAAATACTGTATGAATGCGTTACTATGAAACAAATATATTGTTCATAGTTTGATTTTAAAAAAATTTATATGTATCCATTACATTTAATTGAGAAATATATGTATTTATTCATCTGTGTTTACTTTTTAGTTTTTAATTGTTTATATTTTCAATTATTAAATGTACAAAATAAAGTGAAAAAAGCAAACAATGTTTGGGCCAAAAAAGATACAAATATATCCTGGATACAGTACTTATGGCATCATTTCTGACTTCTGGCTCAGGAAAAGGTTAGAATGCAGAACAAAAGAGAGAGATTCCCTTTTTTTTTTCTATTTAACTATCCACCATTAAAGGATTTTTAAAGGGGAGTGGATGTAGCTCAAGCGGTTGGCGCCTGCTTCCCACATGGGAGGTCCAGGGTTCAGTTCCCAGTGCCTCCTAAAAACAAAAAAACAAACAACAAGCAAACTAACGAAAAAACCAACTTAGGGGAGCTGATGTGGCCCAGTGGTTGAGTGTGGCTTCCTGGGTTCAATCCCCAGCCCCAGCACCTAAAAAAAAAAACAAAAAATTTAAAGGATTCTTAAGAATGAAGAGGGGGTAAAAAGGCTGATGGGTAGGTCTCTGGAGTAGATCTAAATTGGTACACAAAATTAATTGGTTACCTTAGCTTAAGCATTAAAACTCTACAGAAAGAGGCTTGGCTAAAAAGACATCTGTAGGAGGTAGTATAACATAAAGGTTAAAACAGGATTTGGAAATGATTTTAACCATGGGGAATATCTAAAGCTGGCAGGATAAATGAGATCATCCCTAGAGTGTAACTACAGAGAAAATGCTGATGACAGAACCATGTTAAGTGCTACTTATAAACAGGAGAAGCTGAGAAGGAATGTTCAGAGGTAGGAGGAAAAAAAGGAACTTCAGTGCCGTGGTAAACTAGAGTTAAGAAAGTGTAGCAAAATCATGACCTATTTTTCCAAAATCTTATTTATGGCCCATATTTTGGCGGGCATGAAATAATTCTTAACACCTTTTAGGTAGTTAGCCATTGAGATCTGCCCTACCTTTACTAGGTATGTGGACCAACAGTAAAATAGCATCTTTAACTTGGAAAAGATCATCTTTACATACTTTCAAACCATTAGGAATGTCTATGAAAAGAAAGGTGTCAGTTGAGAAAACACAGGCAGTATTACTTTACAAGCCACTCCCATCTTTATTGCTGAAGTTAAAATTGCTAAAAAGCTATTTCTTCAACTGACAGCTTTCTTTTCAGATGTTCATTTTAGAAGATAGCCATGATCCTCCCTCCCTCCTGCTGTCCTTCAACTACATGGCATGGTTTCAAACAAATTCAGTACCTTGGTCAGTCTCCTTTTAAGTATCAGTTTAAAATTAGTGCCCATTTAATGGACGGTGATGAGAGTACAGCAACATCATCAATGTGATTAATGCCTGGGAGTGGTTGAGATGGGAAAGTTTATATTGTATACATGTACCTGCAATTAAAAAAAAAAAAAAAAGAGCAACTAAAGAGATAATGACAAATGCAATACATGATCCTGGACTAGATTAAGACTCAAAAGGACATTAAAAAGGTCATGCGAAAGACATTGGATAATATATAGATTGTAAGCTTTATGTTAATACAATATTTCTTGAACTTGGTAAGTGTACTTAAGGTGAATATCTTTATTCTTAGTAACTTGATATGGAAGTATATGTGCTCATGGATCATGACGTATACAACCTACTCTCAAATGTTCTAATAGCCAGATAGATATAGACACAATGACATGGCAAATGTGGTAAAATGTTAAAATTGGTGGATCTGGTAGCTTATGGGGGGTATGTTGAAGTTCTCTATATGGGTTTTGTGTTAATTTTACAACTATCCTATAACTTGAAATTATTTCAAAATAACGTTTAAGAACAAAAAATAGTACCCCACACTTTATTCCAGGTATGGTATGACCAATGCCAAGTATAGGACTAATTTTTCTCTCTCTCATTTTGGTTATCAAAGGACAAAAGCAAGCTCATCTATTGAAGAGTTCCACAATGTCATGTCATTAATTTAGTAACTATATTTTATCTTCCCTCCAGCCCCCTACACCATGTTATTAGCAAAAGGAAGGTCTATCTGTTTTTGTTACGATTATAATGCACACAAGATTACACTAGCAGCTCAATGCAAAGCTCAAGGTAAATTACAACACCTCATCAGGAACCTGTCAAGTTGCACTGCTTTATCCTTTATTATCTATATTATAGGGCTCACTTTTATCTAAGCCCTAGGTATGCATCTTCTTTCCTTTCTATTTCTGAACTCTTTAATTTTCATGTAATTTAAGAGTGATTAACCTAAATGACTCTTTTTTTTAACTTTATTTTGTACATTTAATAATTGAAAACATAAACAATTAAAAACTAAAAAGTAAACACAGATGAATAAATATATACATTTCTCAATTAAATGTAATGGATACATGTAAATTTTTTTTTTTTTGAATCAAACAATATATTACACAATATATTTGGTTCATAGTAAGGCATTCATACAGCATTTGTCCTTTTGTGTCTGGCTTGCTTCACTCAACATAATGTTCTCCAGGTTCATCCATGTTGCCATATGCTTTATGACTTCATTTCTTCTTACAGCTGCATAATATTCCATCGTGTGAATAGACCACAGTTTGTTTATCCATTCATCTGTTGATGGACACCTGGGTTGTTTCCAGCTTTTGGCAATGATGAATAATGTAGCTATGAACATCGGTGTGCAGATGTCTGTTCATGTCACTGCTCTCAGTTCTTCTGGGTATATACCCAGTAGTGGTATTGCCGGGTCATGTGGCAAGTCTATATTCAACTTCTTTAGGAACTGCCAAACAGTCCTCCACAGTGGTTGTACTATCCTGCATTCCCACCAACAGTGAAGAAGTGTTCTTATCTCTCCACATCCTCTCCAACACTTGTAGTTCCCTGTCTTTTTAATAGTGACCATTCTGATAGGTGTGAAATGATATCTCATTGTAGTTTTGATTTGCATTTCCCTAATCATGAGTGATGTTGAGCAATTCTTCATGTGTTTTTTTGCCATTTGTATTTCTTCTTCGGAGAAATGTCTATTCAAGTCTTTGGTCCATTTTTTAATTGGGTCATTTGTCTTTTTATTGTTGAGTTGTAACATCTCTTTATATATCCTGGATATTAAACCCTTATCAGATATGTGATTTTCAAATATTTTTTCCCATTGAGTCGGCTGCCTTTTCACCCTTCTGACAAAGTCCTGTGAAGTGCAAAAGTGCTTAATTTTGAGGATGTCCCATTTATCTACTTTTTCTTTTGATGCACGTGCTTTGGGTGTGAGGTCCAAGAAACCACCACCTACTACAAGGTCTTTTTTTTTTTTTTTTTTTTTTTTTTTAAAGATTTTATTTATTTATTCATTTCTCCCCCCCTTGCTGCTTGTGCTCGCTGGGTCAGCTAACCACGCCGTGCGGGCGGGCTTGCCTTCACCAGGAGACCCCAGGAACCGAACCCGGGGCCTCCCATATGGTAAACGGGAGCCCAACTGATTGAGCCACAGCCGCTTCCCTACTACAAGGTCTTGAAGATGTTTCCCTACATTTTCTTCTAGTAGTTTTATGGTCCTGGCTTTTATCTTTAGATCTTTGATCCATTTAGAGTTGATTCTTGTATAGGGGGTGAGATAGGGGTCCTCTTTCATTCTTTTGGTTATACATATACAGTTCTCCCAACACCATTTGTTGAAGAGACTGTTTTTTCCCATCAGCGTGGGCTTGGTAGGTTTGTCAAAAACCAGTTGAGGGGGGCGGATGTGGCTCAAGTGGTTGGGTGTCCATCTGCCATATGGAGGGACCTGGGTTTGATTCCTGGGAACTCCTGGTAAAATAAATTAAAAAACAAACAAACAAACAAAAAAAAAAACAGTTGACTGTATAGGTGAGGGTTTATTTCTGGATTCTCAATTCTATTCCACTGATCGATATGTCTATCTTTATGCCAGTACCATGCTGTTTTGACCACTGTAGCTTTGTAATATGTTTCAAGGTCAGGCAGTGAAATTCCTCCCACATTGCTCTTCTTTTTTAGAATACTTTTGGCTATTTGGGTGCACTTACCCTTTCAGATGAATTTGGTAATTGCCTTCTCTAATTCTGTAAAGTAAGCTGTTGGGATTTTGATTGGTATTGCATTGAATCTATAAATCAGTTTGGGCAAGATTGACATCTTCATGATATTTATTCTTCCAATCCAAGAACACGGAATGTCTTTCCATTTGTTTAGGTCTTTTAAAATTTCTTTTAGCATTGTTTTGTAGTTTTCTGCATATAGGTCCTGTACTTCCTTGGTTAAATTAACTCCTAGGTATTTGAGTCTTTTTGTTGCTATTGAAAATGGAATTTTCCTCCTGATTTCCTCCTCAGATTGTTCAGTACTAGTGTACAAAAACATTACTGATTTTTGC
>JAKSZT010054471.1:0-11289 GCA_026826555.1 Tolypeutes matacus
GACGCCGCTCCCTGAGAACCTCCTCACCCTCGCCGTTCCCGGAGTGCGCACCGGACGGCCCATAACTAGCCAGTGTCGCCCCCCGGGCTGCAGCAGGGCTGATCACCCTCAGGCCCGGGAACTAAGCAGCAATTGGCGCCCAACGTGGGGCACTACCGGCGGGATAGGATCACGCGCGGTCTTCCGGATCTGGTAAGCAAACAGAGGTCCCTTGTAAATTTCCCCTTTTCGGCCGCGACTGTTTCCTTTCTCCTGCTGCTAGAGAGCATATGTACCTTGTTATCTTCCTTTTGCTTCCTATCATTCTTCTCTTCGCCTTTCGTATCTTGCTCCACTGCTTCCCTAGCGCCTCTGAGACCCCGTTCCTGCTAACAATCTTCTCTCTCCTGCTGCTCATTCTCCTCCTTGTCCTTGTTTCCTTTCTAGCCTCCAGACATGGGGGCCTCCTTTTCCAAGCACCAAGCGCCACAGGTTCGAGCTCTGGCGGGCCTTCTAGCGTGTCACAATTGTAAAGCTTCCTCCAAACAACTCCAAGTTTACTGGGATCTTCTTCTCCCTTTCAATCCCTGGCTTCCCACCGCCAATCTTTGGGACCCTGATACCTATCGCCTACTTATCGATCGGGTGACCTCCGCCATAGAGCATGAGAACAAGCGCTTTCCTCCTGGCCTTATCCCTACACTCATAACCATCCGCTCCTGCTTGCTTGGCGCCACTCAGCCTGTACCCCCGCCCTCTGAGCCAACCGCGGAGCCTGGCTCCGATAACTCAGAGGACGCTTCCTCTTTAATTCTCGCTGTTAATAACCTCCTAGAAGACCCCCCCCGGGTCTCACAGCGAGAGTCCGCCTGCCGCCTAAAGTCCTTAACGCCGATCCTTTCAGCGTCCAAGATGGCGCACTTCCCCTTTCTTCCCCGCCCAAAAAGTGGAACCTACAAGATGGCGCACTTCCTCCTTCTTCTTCCTCAGAAAACCGGAACCTCTCCGATGCCCAGCCTCCACCTTCAACGTCACATCCCCTCTACCCCCCTTTACCCTCCGCCCCTCCTCCATCCGCCCTCAGTCACCACCCCCAACTTCCTGCTTCCACTTCCTCCCCCCTGTCGCCTGCGCTCCTAAAACGGTCTCTGTTGTAGAACCACTCCGAAACACTGTTATTCCTGCCCCTTCTCCTCCTATTTCGCCCCCGAATGTTGATACTCCTACCATCAAACATACTTTTCCACCTTTTAACTCGCCTCCCTATAATGTCACTGCTACGACACCGCCCGCCACTCCAGCTGTGGATGTTAACCCTTCAGTTCCAGCAGCAACTTTATAGACCTCCCACTGCTTACATAATGATAAGGCTGTGGGATGATAGAAGCTAATAAAATGAAACCACTGCAAATGTAAGAAAACTTAGCAATATGGTTTACAAAAAATTCTCAAAAGCAGTGAATTCAAAGATATATGTTTCTATTGACGTGTTGTAACTTGTGTTTGTCTGGGTGTTCAGTGTCAGTGTATATTTTGATACCTCCAGATAATAATATTAATTTAATAAATAAAAATTATTATAAGAGCTCTATTCAAATGGCCAAAAATTAAATAAGCGCTTATATTAATAAATAAATATGGATATTAGTTTAAAATAATAAAAATAGTTATACTCAAATTAAACCATTATTCTAACAAGTTTGTTTAATGTTGATGGTAATTGCATGTTGTCAGAAGTTTGCTTAAAAACAGTTTCTAAAATCATTGTGGTAACTTAAGTAAAGAAGGTATATAGAATGTGCTTTTATTATTAAAAGAAAGTAATTTTATCATAAGATAAAATGACTAAGTTATTAAAACAGGGTTGGAGTTTTGTTCTTTCTCGGGGTTTCTCAAGTCATTGGTCTGTTTTGGTGGAAGTTTGCACAGAATTTTTCTCCTGGGTGATCAGTGTGCAGGAGGGAGGGTGTTTTATCAAAGTAGCTTCTTGTGCTTTGGCCTTGACGTGTCCTTGGAGAGACAGGTTTTGTTGCTTTTGGGGGAACATGATGTTTAAACCAGCTTTCTCAAAAAAGCTTTTTGTTTCACACTGTTACAAATGGTTTGGTTTGTTCCCTGAAAGGGGGTGGAATACTGAAAGTGGTTAAGTTCATGTGATAAAAGTTAAATAAAATATTTAAAAGTGTTGTACAATTAAAAGAAGTTTTCTAATTTTATAACAATTAAAGTTGTATAAATAAAAGGTTCATATAAATGCTTTAAAGGTGTATAAAATTGCTGAAAATTTAGTAATGTTTCAGTGTAATATTAAACCAAAGTATACTGTTATTAATCATAATTTTAATTATTTTAAAATATAATATGTTATAAAACTACCTCTCTGCCTAAAAATCAAAAGGCAGGTGCTTTAACTTAAGTTTGTCAGATTTACTCCACCTCTACTATATATAATAATAATAATAATAAATGGAAACTAAAATAGTAAGCGCATCAAAGATGTTTTGTTACAAATTAAAAAAAAAAAAAAAAATAAATAAATAAAGTGCATTTCAACTGGTGTTGTATTCCTCCCTGGAGGAGCTGGCCACTCTCCCAGGGACTGATGCATAAACCTTGAAATGTACTGCCCAAGGAGTGTTGTATTCCTTCCTGGGGAGGCTGGCCCCTTCCTCAGGAATTAGCAAAATACTCAGTAATTGGCATATTATTATTATTGACTTAAAAGATTGTTTTTTACTATTCCTCTTAATCCAAATGATAAAGAAAAATTTGCGTTTACTATTCCTTCTATTAATCATTCAGCTCCTACTGAATGATATCAGTTCAAAGTTTTACCTTAGAGAATGATAACCAGTCCTACCTACATTATGTCAATCCTTTATTCACATTCCATTACAAATTTTACAAAAACAATTTCCTAAGGTTATGATTATTCATTATATGGATGATATTCTTTTTGCCGCTGAGCAATCTTTAAGAGCTGAAACAATAATTTCAGCTGGCTAAAGAAATTCTTCCTCAACATGGGTTGCAAATAGCAGAAGAAAAAATTCAAAAACAGGTTCCTTTTCAATATTTAGGTCATACTATTAATAGAAATATTATAACTCCACAAAAGGTCCAGTTTCGAACTGATAATTTATGTACTTTAAATAATTTTCAAAAATTACTAAGTAATATTAATTGGGCATGGCCTACTTTAAGAATTCCAACTTATGCTTTACCCTAACAAGAAACCCTGACTTAAATAGTCCTCGCATTTTAAGCCCAGAAGCAAAAGAAAAGTTAAATGGCTGGAAAAAGAGTGCAAAATAGCCAACTAACAAGAATAACTGTAAATCTTCCAATTTCTCTTTTAATATTTCCATCTTGCCATTCCCCTACTGGGATACTTTGACAAGAGGATGGCATAATAGAATGGATATTCCTACCTAACAAAGATACAAAAAAAAAACAAACTTCTGATTATCATAAACTTACACATACAAATGCTTCTGGCTTACGTCATAAATATCCCCACTTAACAGTAAAAGAAAGTAAGAGGATTGTTAGACAATGTACTACTTGTGGGCCCATAAATGCCCCTACTTTCTCTCCAGGAACTAATCCCCATGGAGAACATCCTAATGAAATTTGGCAAATGGATGTTACACATGTGCCTTCTTTTGGCTGCCTTCTGTATGTGCATGTGACAGGGTACACATATTCTAATTTTATTTGGGCAACTGCTCAAGCTGGTGAAAAGGCCTCACATGCACGATCTCATTTATTAAATTGTTTTGCAGTAATGGGCCTGCCAGCACAGCTAAAAACTAATCATGGGCCTGCTTATCTTATCAATCTTTCAAAAAATTTTGCTATAACTGAAATATTAAACATGTTATAGGAATTCCATATAACCCTCAGGGACAAGCAATAGTAGAAAAAAAAAGTAATCACTTATTAAAATTAATGTTGCAAAAATGAAAAGGGGGAGATGGAGGAGAGTCTACTAGGGACAGACTGTCTAGAGCATTGCTTACCTTAAATTTTCTTAATAAACAACAAATTTCTAATATCACAGCATCAGAAAAACATTAGGATGTTAAAAAAAGGAATGAAAATGAAAAATATGGACAACCTGTATATTGGAAAAATGAAAGAACCAATAAATGGGAAAAAAGGAGAGGTAAACTTTTGGGGCCGAGGTTTTGCTCTTATCATTACAGAAACAGGAGAAGAGAAGTGGATCCTCTCTAGAAAAATCAAGCCTAGAGTTGAAGATGCTGCCAAGACTTAAACTATGGACATGGTGGTTTTACAATGAATTAATTATAGGTAAAGTATTAGGTCAAGGTAAGATACCACATCATAATTACACTTATTGGACATACATAACCAACTCACCTCTTCTAGAGCTGTTAATTTGGAGTGCCTGCTACGCTCAATTTTACCGCTTCTACCCCAAACACAACCGTCAATAATCCACTTTGGCAAATACTTAATGCTACCTTTCTTGATCTGAAAGCTTCCCACCCCAACCTCACTCTTTCCATTCATAACCCTACCGATCCTTCCTGGATCACGGGTCGAACTTGGGGAATCAGGCTGTATGTATCCGGCTCTGACCCTGGCACACTCCTGCTTATAAAAAAGGAATGGGCAGGGGTAAATCATGGCCCAATACCGGTTGGCCCCAACCCCGTCCTCTAGGCCTCCGGTTTCCTCTCCTCCACCCTCACCCTCTCACGCAACTCATACTAACTCATCTAACGCAACTCATGCTCCCTCCGTCACTCCCTTCATTCCGCCTAAACCCCCCAACGTCCCCCTTTCGCTTGCCAACCCGTTTCTGTCCCTCCTTAATGCTTCTTTTACCAATTTAAATGTCTCCAATCCCAATCTCACCCAGAATTGCTGGTTGTGCCTCTCCTCCATTCTGCCCTACTACGAGGCGATTGCTGTTAATGTCTCCTATAAGGATTCTTCGGAAGAGAGCCCTGCCTCTTGCAAATGGAATCATACTAGGGGCCTGACTATACAGTCTGTCTCTCATAGTGGGCTTTGTGTGGTTAAGATTAATGGCACCGTCACCTCCTCCATGCGGTCTCTCTGCAACCATACCGTATCCCCAAATTCAAATGCCAAGTTTTTGATCCCCCACAACGATATGAAATGGCTCTGCTCCTCAACAGGTCTAACACCGTGCCTGAGCGTCGCCACCCTCAACACCAGTGGAGAAACCTGTGTGCTCGTTACCATTCTTCCCCGCATTTATTTCCACACTAACGATCAATTTCTTGCATTTTGCCAGCATCAACTACTCCCGGTCAATGTACAAAAACGCGAGATCATCACCGCTATAACTCTTGCTTCACTCCTAAGTGTTGGTGGGATCGCCCTCGGAGCTACTGCTCTCGGCACACAACAAACCGCTCTTTCCTCCTTGCGTATGGCTGTGGATGAGGATATTGCCCGTATAGAAACTTCTATCTCTCATCTGGAAAAATCCTTAAACTCTCTGTCAGAAGTGGTCCTCCAAAATCATAGAGGACTTGACCTCCTCTTCCTAAAACAGGGGGGGCTGTGTGCCGCGTTAGGAAAAGAATGTTGCTTCTATGCCAACCACTCCGGCCTCATAAAGGACAACATGGCCCAGCTGAGGGAAGGCCTGGCTAAGCGCAAAAAGGAGTATGAAGCCCTTAGCAACAACACCTGGACCTCCTGGGGATTTGACAAACTCCTCCCTTACCTCCTCCCCTTCCTTGGCCCTTTAATACTCATTCTGCTCCTTCTCTCTCTAGGCCCTACCCTCTTTAAAAAACTTTTACAGGCGATCCGCAACTCTCTTCGACAAGCCAATGATTGTCCGTTATCCGCGAGTCCAAACCCGTGAAGTCGACTATCTGCATCGCTCCAACAACAACCAATCCTTCAATCACCCAATCCATGCCAATCACTCACCCCTCTAGGCCCCTACCCTGTCCCTCCTCCCTTTCCAAACAAACCTCTCCACCTATTACAATTTGGCCAAGATAGAGCTGAACTGGTGAGCCAATGACGGGCAACCTAGCCAGGCACAAAAGGTAGCCAACCTAAGACAGGGCACCAGCCGCTGTTGCTCTGCTGGGCTGTTGTTCTATGACGGGCAACTGAACCTTATACTAGCACCGCTGGACAACCTAAGACAGGAACCTAGCCGATTGTTGCCACGGCGCCTGGCTCAATCATTGCTGCTAGAGTCTCCAAAGACGGGTAAGATCCAGCCCCCTTTTTCTGCATGGTTCTGACCTAAGACAGGCACAGTCCCTACCGTTCATGCACAGCTGCTGCTGGGATAGCCCAAAGACGGGTAAGAGCTACTAGTGCCTCAGCCGGCTATGACCTAAGACAGGCCCAGCTCCCTATCTGTTGGCCTAAAAAAGAAATAAGGGTGGAGATGCAGTATCTACAAACTGCAGGCCTTGCTGTGGCCTTGCCCGCGCAACATAACCCCCTCCCCCATTCCCCTTTTCCCTCTCTCCCTCTTCTTTGTTCCTTCTCACCAATCTGAGCTCTCGCCCCAGTTATTGCCTTTTTTGGACAACCTTGCTTCGCCCCTTGCCACCCCCAAATTCTGCCCCTTCTCCCTAGCAACCCCTGACCCTAACCACTGCCCAATGATAAGCCTCCACCATCGGCTGAGGGACTGCCCCCAGCCTAAACAGTATATATGCACTGTACTTCCTCAATAAACTCGCTCTTGCTTCTTCCCCCGCACTCAAAGGTCTCGAGTCTTTCATTTTCACGCGCGGTCCTTACCAGATACCCCCCACACCTGAGCCGTGGAGACCAGGGAGCCCCCAACCCGACGCCGCTCCCTGAGAACCTTCTCACCCTCGCCGTTCCCGGAGTGCGCACCGGACGGCCCATAACTAGCCAGTGTCGCCCCCCGGGCTGCAGCAGGGCTGATCACCCTCAGGCCCGGGAACAAAGCGGCACCTCTGCTAGACCATCCCCTTCACTGAAGGGACCCTAAATAGGCCCGTGGAAACTAATCAAGCACTTCCCACCTCCTGGCCTCCCCAGGGGAGCTGAACCTCTGATGCTTGTCAGTGCAGAGCGATAAAATTGGCTGACTGCACCCCCTCTGGAGCCAAGCCTCAGTATCAGCGGGCTGCTGGGTAAATCAGGTTTCCTCAGCAAATTCACCTCTCCCCTCAGCCTGGCACTGCTTCAGGCTGGCTTATCTGCTCCCCAAAGCTATGGGGGGCATCCAGGCAGCCAAATCCACAGAAGTTAAACCCCTCTCCACCTTCTGTCAGAACTCTCCCTCTCTCGGAGAATGCTCTCTCACACCAGGAGTGGGAGTCGCGGGTGCGGGATTCGCGGCTCAAACCAGCCTTTTTCCCTGTGGGTGAGACTCAGCTGTCTGTGTTAACCACCATAGGCAGGCTTAAAACTCATGAATTTCTACCGATCACTCCATGCCGTCGATCTGCCTGCAGCTAGATGTCCCAAGCTTCTCGCTACATGCGCCCACAGCACAGACCCCCGGGCAGAACACTGTCCACAATTGGCCATCCTCAGAGAGCTAGTCAGCGAGTGCCCTCCTAAACCAATGCCATCTTGCCTCCCCCCTGCCTGCTAAGAGCCTTGTAATTCAAACTTTCTGAGACAGTTCTCCAGTCTTTTCTGGCAGCCACCTCCCTTTTCCCAAGTAGGAAATATTTCCACTCCCCTCTGAGTCCTCAACAATCAGTCCCTGTTAGTAGAGGAGGAGATTGGGAGGTTTGTATATCTTTAGCCCCTTGCAGGCTCCAAGGCAAAGAAAGGCGCAGCCCCTCCCGGCCTGGAAGGGCTCTCGGGACACGGCAGACCAAACCTGCGAGTCAAAAGCTTAGTCATCCCCAGGCTCTCTCTCCACTCTCCTGTGGAGTCCTCAACAATTAGTCCAGGCTAGAAGAGAGGGAGATTGTGAGGGTTGGATTTCTCCAGTCCTTTGCTGGCTCCCTGGGCAAACCACTGTGTGGTCCCACCTGGCCTGAAAGGGTCCGTGGGGCTCCGCAGGCCAAATTTGCAGGTCAGAACTGAGTCAGCCTTAGGCTGTGTCCCTCTCTCTCCCCTTTCCTGGAGTGGTAGATCCCTGGAGCCCTCTTTGTCTATAGTCACAGGCCCAGAGGCTGGAAAATTTTTAAAGAGTGTGGGGGAGGGTGCCGGCAGCAGCAATTGCTGCTGGTTCCAACTCATGGTTCTGTCGTCGAGATTTCCCTCTTTTGTCTCTCTCTCCTCTGGGTGGTGTGCAGCCTTCACCTACCGTCCTAAACCCTAGAAGATCTTTTTTAGGGTTGTTTCAGCCTGTCCTCTAGCTATTTTTCTGGAGAAGAGATTCCCGTGTCTTACTAGTCCACCATCTTCCCGTAAGTCTCCTATTTATTTACTTCTATTTTCCCTGCATGCACTTCCTTGGTCTACCAGAAGATGGAGCTCTTTGGCAGATGTCTCATCTCAAATGGAATGTGTTCACCATAACACCAACAGGAAAAATGTAACAGAGGATCCTGCCTCAGGGCTATTCAGAGCCTCACAAATCAAACTTTCTCAGAAGCTGTTCTCTTCCCTTTGCAGGCAGCTCCCTCCCTTTTCCTGAGTAGGAAATAATTCCACTTCCCTCTGTGCCCTCAACCACCAGTTCCAGTCAGTAAGGAGGGTGTTTGAGAGGGTCAAATCTCTTTAGTATCCTGCCAGCTCCCAGGGCAAACAATGGCTCAGCTCTATTCAGCCTGGAATGGCTCATGGGACACAGCAGACCAAATATGTTGGCTAAAAGCTAAATCAGCTTTAGGTTGCTTCCCTCTCTCTCCCCTTTCCTGGGGAAGTGGACCCCTGTGGCCCCTTCTGTCTGTAACACTAGCCAGGGGCCTGAGGCCTTGATGTTGTCTGCTCCAAGGGTGGGGTGATGGGTGCTGGCTGCTGCAGCTGCAGCTTTTACTCACAGTTTTCTTGTGAAGAGTCTTTTTCTTTGCCCCTCTCTCTTCTGGGTGGTGTCCAGCCTTCCTCTGGAGTCCTACACTCTAGAACACTTTTTCAGGCTGTTTATGCCTGTCCTCCAGCTATTTTTCTGGGAGAGAAGTGAGTCCTGAAACTCTTTAATCTTCCATCTTCCTGGAAGTCTTAGCCAACTGAATTTTGGCAAGGCTGCCAAGTCCACCCAATTGGGAAAGAATAGCCTCTTCAACAAATGGTGCTGGGAGAATGGGATAGCTATATGCAAAAGAATGAAGGAGGATCCCTGTCTCACACCCTATACAAAAAATTTTCTCAGAATGGATCAAAGGAAAAAAAAAATGCATCAAAGACCGAAATATAAGGACCAGGGCAATAAAATTCCCAGAATTAAATGAACCAAAGCATCTTCAGCATCTTTTGTTAGGCAATGGTTTCTTGGACTTTACACCCAAAGCACAAGCAACAAAAGAATAAATAGGGAAGCAGGTATGGCTCAAGCGATTGAGCTACCACCTACCATGGGAGGTCCGAGGTTCGGTTCCCAGTGCCTCCTAAAGAAGAAGCAAGGTGACATAATGGGCAAGCACAACAAGCTGACACAACAAGATGACACAACAAGAGACACAAGAGGAAAAACATAATAAAAGACACAACAAAGTAGGGAGCAGAGGCTCCTGATACCTCCTGAAGAAGATGAGAAGACAGCAAGCTGATGCAATGGGCAAGCGTGGCAAGCTGATGCAAAAAGATCATGCAAAAGTGGACATAAGAAAAAAAACACAATGAGAGACACAACGAAAGTAGGGAACGGAGATGACTTAAGTGATTAAGCACCTCCCTCCCATATCGGAGGTCCTGGGTTCAGTTCCCGGTGCCTCCTAAAGAAAACAAAGAAGATGAACAGACACAGCAAGTGTAAACAATGAGGGGGTAGGGAGAAATAAATAAACAAAATAAATCTTAAAAAAAAAAAAAAAAAAGAATAAAGATAAATGGGACTCCATTCAAATTTAAAACTTTTGTTCATCCAAGGATTTTATCACTAAAATGAAAAGACAACCTACTCAATGGGAGAAACATTTGGAAACTACATAGCTGATAAGGGTTAACTATCCAGAATATATAAAGAAATCCTACAATTCAAGAATAAAAAGACAATCCAATTAAAAAATGGGCAAAAGACTTTAATAGACATTTCTCCAGAGGATATACCAATGGCTAAAAAAAGTACATGAAAAGATGTTCAACGTCACTAGCTATTAGGGAAATGCAAATGAATACCACAGTGAGATACCATTTCACACCCACTAGAATGGCTACTATTTTTTTTTTTAATAATTTTTCTGTTTTTATTTTATTTTTATACTGTTGTTTACCCCTCCCTTGTTGTTGTTTGTGCTTGCTGTCTGCTCTCTGTGTCCATTTGCTGGGTGTGTGTTCTTTCCATGTCTGCCTGTCTTTTTTTCTTCTCGGCTTTCTATTTAGGAGGCACCAGGAACTGATCCTGGGACCTCAGGTGTGGGAGAGAGGCACTCAATTGCTTGAGCCACCTCATCTTCCTGGTCTGCTGTGTCTCTCACTGTCTCTCCTCTGCATCTCCCTTTGTTGAGTCATCATGCTGCTGGGCCTCCCATATGGTAGACAGGAGCCCAATTGCTTGAGCCCCACCTGCTTCCCGAATGGCTACTATTGAAAAAACAGAGGAGTGGATATAGCTCAGTGGTTGAGCACATGCTTCCCATGTATAAGGGCCTGGGTTCAATCCCTGGTACCTCCTAAAAAAATAAATAAAAAATAAACTATTGATTATCTTCATCTTTGGGGAGTAGGTGTAGCTCAGCGTTTGAGCACCTGTTTCCCAAGTACTGGGTCAATGCCTGGTACCTCCAAAAACAAAAAATATGCCAGAAAATTACAAGTGATGGAGAGGATGTGGAAAAATAGTAACACTCATTCACTACTGAGGGCAATTTAGAGTGGTGCAGCCTCTGTGGGTGAGAGTTCGGCAATTCCTGAGAAAGCTAAATATAGAACTACCATTTGACCCAGCAATCCCTCTACTAGGTATATAACCAAAAGAATTGAAAGCAGGGAGTTGAACAGATATTTGCTTACTGATGTTCACAGAAACATTATTCACAATTGCCAAAAGATGGAAGCAACCAAGTGTCCATCAACCTGAAGAATGGATAAATAAAATGTGGTGTATATATATATATATATATATATATATATATATATATATACACATTGGAATATTATTCTACCGTAAAAAGGAATGAAGTCTTAATACCTGTGTATTAGTCAGCCAAAGGGGTGCTAATGTAAAATACCAAAAATGGG
>JAKSZT010054471.1:11299-22958 GCA_026826555.1 Tolypeutes matacus
TGATTCAATTATATTTTTGGAATTCATAATTACAGCAAACTTCCACAACCTGCAACAACATGGGTGAACCTTAAGACATTATGCTGAATGAAATAATCCAGGCACAAAAGGAGAAATATTGTATGATCTCACTCATATGAAATAATTAGAATAAGTAAACTTATTGAGTTAGAATTTAGAATAAAAGTTACCAGGGCTGGATTGGGAGTAGAGAATGGGGAGTTAATGATTAATTTGTACAAAATTTCTATTTAAGCTATTTGTAAATTTTTGGAACTGGACGGTGGTGATCGTAGCACATTATTGTGAGTGTAATTAGCATTGAACTGTATATGTGAATGTGGTTAAAAGGGGAAATTTTAAGTCACATATATGTTACTAGAACAAAAATTAAAAGATAAAATATAGGAATGTATAAAACAGTGAACCTATTGTAAATGATGGACTATAGTCAATAGTATAAGTATAAAAACGTTTTTTTATGAATTATAACACATATACCAACCAAATTAATACAAGGTGTTTAGAATAGGGTGGTATATGGAAAAATACACATCATGTAAACTATAGACCATAGTAAATAGTACAATTTTAATATTCTTTCATGAATTACAACAAATGTACTACACTAATGTAAAGTGTCCACAATAGGGGAGTATATGGGAAATCTGTATTTTTTAACTTTTTTTCTGTAAATATACAACTTCTCTAATTAATGAAATTTAATTTAAAAAAATGTTACCATTTCAATCATGCTGTGAATTTGAATAAGCCTCTTCTACCAAAGCAAATACTATTACAATTCTTTTTCAATTTACAACATATCTTAACTAACAACAAGAAACTATAGGAATGGCAATGAATCAATTGTGCATACCTCAACTGAAAAATAATTATTTTTAGATAACAAAGAATACAAGCAGGAGCCAGAAAACCATAAACTTAAGTTTTTTTAATTACAGAGACATTCATGGCTACAAGAGCAACTCAAACTCATTCCAACATAAATTTTCAATGCTCTTATTAATATGTATCAATAAAATTGATTTGTTTTTTAAAAAAACAGCAAAAACATTTTTTTCAAGGGTTAATTCTTTAATGCAGCATATCCCAGCACTACACAATTTCCTAGGACTCATAGATACATGTTACACCCAACATTATTTCTTTAATACTGCCTTGATAATAACAGGAAAAAAAGGATGAAATTTGGCCAGAATAATAAGAGATTCTAATTATTATACCAATTTCTCTATGATAATGAGAGTGGCACTCCCCATCCTGTTTCATTTCTATAGAAATCATTTGACCATGTTATTTTAATGCAGAAAGTAGTGGATCTCCAACTTCAGTACGCACCAGAGGCCCTTGGAGTGCTTGTTAAAATACATATGCCAGGGCCCAGTTCCAGAGATTCTGATCCAGAATGTTTAAGGATGGGGCTTGGAATCTGAATTTTCATTATAAACCCTAGAGTTTCTGATGCAGGTGGTTCGAGCTTCATAACTAGACAAACATCAATTTAGTCTCTAGATAAGCTAAACACTCACTCACTTCAGTCATTTAGTTTTATAAGACTTATTACATGTGGCCCTTCCAGGAGGGTGTATTATTCCTCAAGCAAATTATCATTTTGTCTTCATCCTTGTTGTCTACTCTATCTATCCTCTAAACAAAGGGTGACTTACTTTCTGCAGTACCATAGGCTATGGAAAGAGTGAACCATCAGTTCTATCTAGAAGACAGGTTCACCCATGAGTTTCATGCTGAACCATCTTTTTCCCAACAGGAACTAACCTCCAGCCCCCACAACTCCAAGTGTTCCTTGGCCTCTGCCCACAATAATTTCCCTCAAATGTTGCACCCCTCTTTCTACCTATTATACTACTGTACTTGTATTCACAGTTCCTTTTCTCTTTCTTCACTCACTGTCCTTCAGTCTTTCACAGTGGCAGAAACTGCTAGAGTGTGAGCTTAAGTGTTGGGAACCTCTTCCAGGTTTGTGCCTTCAGATCTTCCATCCAGCTACCTCATCAGAGGGGGACATCCCAGACCATGATACATATAATAACTCCTCCTACCCACACTGTTGATCTCTATCTCCTCTGCACTTCTTCATACTTAACATCACCTGAATTATTATGTTTCTTTCTACTAGAATATAAGCTCCACTTTGTTTTGCTCACTGCTGTATCCTCAGTGTGTAGAATAGTGTCTAGAACAGTGACATAGGAAGGTGAGTTCCTCTAGGTGATCTTGCATTTCTTCTGTGAAGTGAAAGGCAAAGTATTCTGCTGGTAAGGAGCTGGAGAGGTGGTAGGGCAGGAGGGCTAAAAAGAATTTAAGTTTGAAAATCCCTTATGGAGTACGAGAGAGGAAGGTAGAGTGGATTCAAGAAAAGCTGATGGGGCAGGATTCAAACCCAGCTAAATCTGCAGCCCATGAATGTGCACTGTTGTGTAGTCTACAGCAATTCTCACAGCCTGGAGAGAAGAGGGGAGAGGGAAAAATGGTTGTTTTGATGCCTCAATGCATGAGGCAAGGATCAAATTCCTTAACATTTTAGTCCCTTCACAATAAGTCCAGACTTACCTTACCTATTTGCTCCCAGCTACACTTTTTCTTCCTTAAACTTCTTGTATCTTGGCTTTGTTAAGTCGTCTTTCCTCTGAATTACCAATCTTCCCCTCACTAACATTTTTTTGTCCTTTAAGACTCAGCTCAAACACTATATTTTCAAAAAATCCCCAATTTCCTCAGTATTAGCCACGGTGCTCTGGTCATTCCTCTTTTAAAGCAGTCTTTGGAATACAGACACTCACCAGGTTCAAGACATAGCTGTCATTTTAGTGTGTGATCTTGAGCAAGGATTGAGCATATTTATCTTTCAGTTTCCTTATCTGTAAGGTGGCTGTAATAAATAAGACCTATCTCTGAGAACTGTTTGAAAGGATGAAGGATTAAATGAGGCAATCTGTCTAAAGTAACTGGCACATACTTGCCCAACAAATATCATAGTAAGTATTATTGCAATTATTTGCATGTCTCCCTCTCTTGATAGGAGGTTCTTTAAAAGCAGAGACTGGGGAGTAGATGTGGCTCACCGAGTTGGGTGCCTACCTCCCACCTGGGTGGTTCCCAAGAAGAAACATACAGACAATGAGCAAGAGCAGACAACAAGAAAAAAAAAAAAAAAAAAAAAAAAGGGAAGGAAGGGAGGAAGGGAGGAAGGGAGGAAGGGAGGAAATAAACTCTCCCCACCAAACCAAACCAACCCAAACAAAAAACCCAGCCTCCTGGCAGGGGAAGCAGGGACTGTGTTAGGTTCATCTTTTTATTCCTAACAGTTGACATAGTGCCTGGTACACTGTAGATTCTCCAGAATCGTGGAAAAAATTAATGCAATAAGTAGTTGAAGAAACTGCTAGGGCATATGAGTTTCCCCCCGAGTCACAATTACAGCAAAGAAAGGAGGGAATAAGAACAAGGCCTGACATTATTCATCATTGCCAAAAGTTGTAAACAACCCAGGTGTCCATCAACAGATGAATGGATAAACAAACTGTGGCCTACTCACACGATGGAATATTATGCAGCTGTAAGAAGAAATGAAGTCATAAAGCATATGGCAACATGGATGAATCTGGAGGACATTATGTTGAGTGAAGCAAGCCAGACACAAAAGGACAAATACTGTATGAATGCATTACTATGAACCAAATATATTGTGTAATATATCGTTTGATTCACACACACAAAAAAACAAAAAAAACAAACAAAAAACAAAACAACAAAAAAATTTACATGTATCCATTACATTTAATTGAGAAATGTATATATTTATTCATTGTGTTAAAAAAAAAAAAAAAAAAAGAAATACAGGCTCACTGGAAAATTAAAAAAAAAAAAAAAAGAACAAGGCCTGGGAATTCACACAATGGCGCTGGCAAGAGTCAGCTTTAGTAATGACAGGAAGGAACTGTTTCTTCAAGGCAAGTTACATACAGAAAAACTTAAAAACGGAGAGTTATTACATTGGCAGGCAAAACAGACGTGGAACTTGTGCCCACGGAGATTATAGTCGGGTACATTGCCGTATCACAATACCCAACATATACCTACGAACACGTTTACACTGCTTTGCACTTTATCTCTCTCAACGATATAAACTTTGAAGAGGAAAGTTTCTTATTTAATTTTGAATCCCCAGCTCCCACCAAGGCCTAATACACTTCTAGAACTCAATAAATTTTCAGGGAATGAATGATGAGGCACAAAAGGAAGTGATGCACCCAGCAGCACCAGTGGAACACCAGCAGCGGAGAAACTCATTTTCATCCTAAACTCCTGTGTTTCCCACCCCACAATCTACGGGGAAACAGGAGCGAGGCACGTGACTGAAAGCGAATCTTTCTTTGGATTTCAGCGATCCCCAAACTTGGCCCAATAAAGTATTCGCGGCGTTAATCGTATTATATAAACGTAAACCTTCCCCGCAACGACAGGAACGTCACAGCAAGGCCTTCCTAACTACCTCGGCTGGGGAGGGGGCGAAGGCCAATCCAAGCGGCCAGACTCGGCAGTGCTTTGTCTCCTGGGATATGTAGGCGCCTGAGTGTACGCTTTCCTGCAGCTCCTGACTACAACTCCCGGCAGACACTGGGCTCCAAGGTTCGCCCCCTCGCCCGGGGCGGAGCGGAGGAAGCTGGGAGAGCTGGGGGGCGGGCCCTCGCCCCTCCCCAACGTGGCCGACAGTGGTGAGGGAGGTGCGGGCAAGTCTCACGCGGTGCAGCGATAGTCAGGTAGTCGGCTCCCGGACTTCCCAGTCCTGTGGAGCACCCTCCATAAAGAGATGCCGAAGGTGAAGGCGGGGACGAGCGAACGGCGCCGCGCGCGGCAGGAGCAGCGCCGGGAGCTGAAAAGCTCGGGAGGTGCGGAGTCGGGAGAGGGGTGGGAGACGGTCACGTCGCCCGCTGGGCCTGAGCGGGGTCCGCGAGGCCGGTAGGGACCCGCGATCCTGCGAGCGCCGAGGTCGGGGGTTCCGGGAGCCCCCGCTGGACGCTGCGCGCCGCCTCCGACCTCTTTTCTAGCCGAAGGGATAGACTCAAAGCAATTTGTCATTCCGGGATTTAGGCTTGACGTTTGGTAGCTCTAGTTCGTGCAGTAATCCCGTATCTCATCCTGCTTTCTTCCCTGGGACGGTCTAATGTCTAGTCCTAGTTGGGAAATTAAGGCTGTTTCATTGTTTTCTTCCAGGACCCATGTTTAACACGGGGATTGGGCAGCACATTTTGAAAAATCCTCTCATTGTTAACAGCATTATCGATAAGGTGGGTGTGGAAGGGGAAAGGGAGAGTTGGTGGATAATTGGTTTTGTTCTGAGTACAGAGAGGATTCCTGGCACAAAGTAGATGCTCTATAAATATTTGAAGAATTGCCTACGATTCATATGCTGCCTTCTGCATATGCTTCATTCTGTGGGTCTGGGTCTTTCCCAGCTCCAATTCTGTATTTCTGTGGATTGTCTGCTTCATAGGTGGACCTTTGTACTTGTTCAATTCCGTGTTACTACACTCCAATCACTTTTTCTAGATATCACTGTCGGATTCTGTTTGTTACAGATCCTAAAAGTTTGTCTAACCTCACATTCAGAAAAACTTACACAGTACACTCCTGTGCCACATAAAGTTATTTGGAGTATGCCTTCTCTATGTGTTATTGATGTTCTCTTGTCATGGATGATTTGTTGCTAGGAGGTGAAATACAGGTAGGGAAAATTACTTTTAAGGTTATGAAATTTGCATTAATTAAGAAGCATCCTGGAGCTTCAAAAAGTTAAAGAATTTCATCCTGACTTAGTATAATTTGCAAAATGAGGGTTGGCCTAGCTTTTTAATCTTTTTGGCTTATTGATTTCTTTGAATATCTGGTGAAAGGTATGGACCCAGAATATTACAGCTCTGTGTACACACACACATACCCAGTTTTGTGTACAATTTCTCAGTACTCCTATGTCCCTTGGGTTAAAAATTGAGAATTTTTGGCCCAACATTTTATGATTCTCAAGTAAGGTAATCATGTACAGTCCTTTCCTATTTGAACTTGTGTGATATGAATAGAGTTAGCAACAAAATCCTCTTGGAGTCATTTACAAAGTAGAATGCAGAATGCCAGCCCCAGAAAGAACTGCTTTGCCTGCTTTTCTGACTCCTAAATTTGAGGAGTATTAACTTAATAATTATGAGCAAAGATGTTCAGGTGTGCCAGAAGAGGTTAAGGTGGTTGTGCTTGCTTTTAGGCTGCCTTAAGACCAACTGATGTGGTCCTGGAAGTTGGCCCTGGAACTGGCAACATGACTGTAAAGTTGTTAGAAAAGGCAAAAAAGGTAAAGTGGAAATGTAGTATTTTGGTATCATAAATAACTATGTTGGCAAGCTCAGTTGGTTTACAAATATAAATGTATTTTGTTTAATAGTAACTCTTGACAGACGTTTCATCTTAGAAAATATGTAGCATATATCAATCAAGAAAACAAAAACTACATTAGGTGTTCCAACACAGAAAATTTAAAATAGGGAATTGGTTATGTGGTTGTTCAAGAACAAAATGGAAATGCTGAGGTAACCCAAAAATAATAATTGCAAAGAACAGCTATTACCTCTAGGCTTGGGGAACAAAGGGAGGAGATGGGTTTTTGGAAGCTATAACCTCAGAGGAGGAGACCTGCAGAGCTGGAGCTTAGGCATCTGAAATTGGGGTGTCACCTGGCCACTGCTGGTACATTCTTTGCCTCACAGCTGACCCAGCTTCCAATTAAATGGAGTCATTGTTGTGTCCCCTGGTAGAAGCAGGCAGCACACTTTATAAAGGGCTAATCTGAAGAAAGCTTAATGGAAGAGACTATTTTCAGAAGTATGGGAATGAGGTTAAGGGAACAGTAAGGGTTATTGAAACACCCAGCCACTAGCAACTGCAGGAAGCAGGTACCATCCAAAGGTCTGAAAGGGCAAGGGGAGGGAACTGTGTTACTGGAGCCCAGGAAGAGTGGGAGCCATTGAAGAGGGGTCACTTAAGTGGAGTGCAACCACTGCCTGAACTTCTGCAAGGCATGAGGTAAGCATTAGGAAACAAGTACCCACACTCTGTTCTTACATCCTATAATATTCTGCTGGTGCCTTTTATTGGACAATCCCAATTAGAAGTCAAAGGGCAAGGGAGCTGGACTACATCACCCCATTGTCCGGGGCACAGAGAAAGGTGGAAAATAGATCCAGGAAGAAAACAGACTAAGCAGCACATGTATCTAATCTGTAGACAGGGTACTCCTGGAAGTCAGTGAAACCTCAGCTGATATTGCAATAAAATTACAATTTCAACTTTGAGATCCCTATTCATTTACTTGAGTAGTTATCTAGGGTATTTATTCTGCATCTTCGAAAATGAGAGAAGCGATATACTAATTCTAATAGCAATTGATATTTGTTTTGTATACTTCTAAGAAAACTGATTATACAGACATACTATACTGGTTTTATATCCATCTGTTCAGTTGCAAAGCGTGGAACCAGATTAACAGGATAATTCTTTTATTTGGGTAGAATTCTTACATAATTTGGTTTTCTCTTTTTCTGGGTGGTGTTTTTGGTTTCCAGTTTGAAAGACTGGGTAAAGAAATATAAATCAGTAAAAGTTAGTATTGGGATAATTACCTAAAGAAACTTTTTTTTCCAGGTAGTTGCCTGTGAACTTGACCCAAGGCTAGTAGCTGAACTTCACAAAAGAGTTCAGGGCACGTGAGTGTACATAATTGAATTGAAGTGCATTTCAATCTCTTGAAACAATATTCTTTTATAATTTTTTCATTTCTTATTGTCAGGCCTCTGGCCAGCAAACTTCAAGTAATGGTGGGTGATGTGTTGAAATCAGATTTGCCATTTTTTGATGCTTGTGTGGCAAATTTGCCTTATCAGGTATGTCCTCAAATTGTCAAAGACATCATGCTTAATGGTTTTTTTTCTCATGTGTCTTTCCTGGAAGTAACTAGTTAATTCTCTTATAGATCTCTTCTCCTTTTATCTTCAAGCTGTTGTTGCACCGACCTTTTTTCAGGTATGTGACAAAAGATCAAAATTACTGCCAAATCTTAGAAAGATTGACATATTAGATCATGAACACAGAAAGCCAGTGAAGGAAGTAAGTTCAATTGACAGACGACTGGAGAATTTGTTTTGTAGAAAATATTGTGTGGAGGTCTGCCTGCCTGTCTGCTGCCTTCCTCCTTCCCTTCCTTCCTTCTTTCTTTGTTCCACCCCTTTCTAAGTCCCTTCCTTCTTCTTTCCCTTCCTTTCCTCTTCCTACCTTATCCTTCTGTCCTGCCTTCCATACATCCGTTCTTTTAATTGACAAAGTTATTTGGGGAGGTATTGTGTAAGTGCTGCTTCTTGAAGGCAGACAGACTTTCCCTATTTTCTAATCCTATTGTCATTAAGTCAAGTTTTTTATTACTTTATGTCTAGACAATTGCAGTGGCCTCTTAACTGGTCGTTAGTATAGTCTACACTAGTGGTTTTTCAAACTGCAAGTCAGAAACCCCTTAGTGGGTATAAAATCACTTCAGTGAGTCATGACCATCATTTTCTTTTAATGACAGAGAGGAGAATGTATTAAAGGGCACTACATGTGATCCAGGTGATTGTTTCAAGAAACTTTTCAGTTGTATAAATGTTTCATTTATATAAATGCTCATGCATACAGGTATTTGTTGCCTGGGTTGCAGTGTCAAATACATATATATATATTTTTTGCGGTCCCGGCGCTCGCTGGGGATTAAACTCGGGACCTTGTATGTGGGAAGCCGGTGCTCAACCACTGAGCCACATTGGGTTCCCTGAGTTGGTTTTTTAATTTTGTTTTTGCTTGTTTGTTTTTTCAGAAGGTACTGGGAACGGAACTTGGGAGGAGGGTACTCAACCGCTTGAGCCACATCCGCTCCCTCAAATGTATTTCTTTAAAAAAAAAATAGATTTATTTATTTATTTCTACCTCCCTCCCCTGTTGTTTTTGCGCTCGCTGTCTGCTCTCTGTGTCCATTCGCTGTGTCTTCTTCTGTGTCTGCTCGTCTTCTCTTTAGGCAACACCGGGAATCAATCCTGGGACATTCCGGAGTGGGAGAGAGGCGCTCAATCTCTTGCGCCACCTCAGCTCCCTGGTCTGCTGCGTTTTATTGTCTCTCCTCTGTATCTCTTTTTGTTCTGTCATCTTTCTGCGCTAGCTCTCCTCTCGGGCCAGCACTCCTGTGCGGGCCAGCACTCCTGCATGGGCCAGCATGCTGCGTGGGCCTGCTTGCCTTCACCAGAAGGTCCCGGGAATCGAACCTTGGACCTCCTATATGATAGATGGGAGCCCAATTGCTTGAGCCACATTTGCTTCCCTCAAATGTATTTCTTAATGTGCCATATTGTCAAAAAAGTTTGAAAGTTGAAGCCAAGCTTTGACGATGCTCTTCTCATTCAAGAACCTTCAAAAAGCCTCTCTATTGCCTACTGATTAAGAAAGTACACATTCCTTACCCTGTTACATGGGGACATTGAATGTCACAACTGCCTGTCCATTCCCAGCTCTTCTTATAAAGGTGTTTGCTGCCCCATGAATAGTGTTCTGACTAATGGGAAGATAGTGGACTAGAAAGACACAGGACTCTCCTCTTTCCCAGAAAAATAGCTAGAAGACAGGCAGAAATGGCCTGGAAAAAGTTCTTCTAGGGTTTAGGACACCAGGGGAAGGCTGGACATCACTCATAAGAGAGAGGGGCAAAGGAAAAGAATCGTGATGGCAAAACTGTGAGTTAAAAGCCATGGCCCTTATTGCTGGCAACCTCTTCTGCCCTGTAGACTTTTTTTTTTTTAACTTTATTTTGTACATTTAATAATTGAAAACATAAGCAATAAACAACTAAAAAGTAAACACAGATGAATAAATATATACATTTCTCAATTTAAATGTAATGGATACATGTAAATTTTTTGGTTTTTTTTTTTTTTTTTTTTTTGTGTGTGTGTGTGTGAATCAAACAATATATTACACAATATATTTGGTTCATAGTAATGCATTCATACAGTATTTGTCCTTTTGTGTCTGGCTTGCTTCACTCAACATAATGTCCTCCAGATTCATCCATGTTGCCATATGCTTTATGACTTCATTTCTCTTACAGCTGCATAATATTCCATTGTGTGAATAGACCACAGTTTGTTTATCCATTCATCTGTTGATGGACACCTGGGTTGTTTCCAACTTTTGGCAATGATGAATAATGTGGCTATGAACATTGGTGTGCAGATGTCTGTCTGTGTCACTGCTCTCAGTTCTTCTGGGTATATACCCAGTAGTGGTATTGCAGGGTCACGTGGCAAGTCTATATTCCACTTCTTTAGGAACTGCCAAACAGTCCTCCATAGTGGTTGTACCATCCTGCATTCCCACCAACAGTGAAGAAGTGTTCCTATCTCTCCACATCCTCTCCAACACTTGTGGTTCTCTGTCTTTTTAATAGTGGCCATTCTGATAGGTGTGAAATGATATCTCATTGTAGTTTTTATTTGCATTTCCCTAATCATGAGTGATGTTTAGAAATGTTGAGCATTTCTTCATGTGTTTTTTTTGCCATTTGTATTTCTTCTTTGGAGAAATGTCTATTCAAGTCTTTGGCCCATTTTTTAATGGGTCATTTGTCTTTTTATTGTTGAGCTGTAACATCTCTTTATATATCCTGCATATTAAACCCTTATCAGATATGTGATTTCCAAATATTTTTTCCCATTGAGTCGGCTGCCTTTTCACCCTTCTGACAAAGTCCTGTGAGGTGCAAAAGTGTTTAATTTTGAGGAGGTCCCATTTATATACTTTTTCTTTTGTTGCACGTGCTTTGGGTGTGAAGTCCAAGAAACCACCACCGGGAAACGGATGTGGCTCAAAAGGTTCGGCGTCCGTCTACCATATGGAGAGACCGGGGTTCGATCCCCGGTACCTCCCGGTAAAAAAAAAAAAAAAAAGAAGCCACCACCTACTACAAGGTCTTGAAGATGTTTCCCTACATTTTCTTCTAGTAGTTTTATGGTCCAGGCTTTTATATTTAGATCTTTGATCCATTTTGAGTTGATTCTTGTATAGGGGGTGAGATAGGGGTCCTCTTTCATTCTTTTTGTTATAGATATCCAGTTCTCCCAACACCATTTGTTGAAGAGACTGTTTTTTCCCATCAGCGTGGGCTTGGTAGGTTTGTCAAAAACCAGTTGACTGTATAGGTGAGGGTATATTTCTGGATTCTCAATTCTATTCCACTGATCGATATGTCTATCTTTATGCCAGTACCATGCTGTTTTGACCACTGTAGCTTTGTAATATGTTTCAAGGTCAGGCAGTGAAGTTCCTCCCACATTGCTCTTCTTTTTTAGAATGCTTTTGGCTATTCGGGTGCACTTACCCTTCCAGATGAATTTGGTAATTGCCTTCTCTAAGTCTGTAAAGTAAGCTGTTGGGATTTTGATTGGTATTGCATTGAATCTGATAAATCAATTTGGGCAAGATTGACTCTTCATGATATTTATTCTTCCAATCCATGAACACAGAATGTCTTTCCATTTGTTTAGGTCTTTTTAAA